>CATOUR010000079.1:3600000-4200000 GCA_951848785.1 Callosobruchus maculatus
CAATCGCAAATTTACGGTGGTGTTTCCGTCACGGGAAGAGTGGGAGTCTAGGGAAAGACAGCTCATCGAAGGAGAACAGATCTGGTACACAGACGGTTCACTCGCTAGAGAGGGCTCGGGCTCGGGAGTCTACGGACCCCATACAAGACTTTCACTCCCTCTTGGGGGGCACACCACAGTATTCCAGGCTGAGGTCTATGTGAAACTTGCTTATGTAAATCGTATTCGGGAAATTGACGGGTCTAGGAGGCGGATTACTATCTGCTCTGACAGTTAGGCAGCCATAAAAGCACTGAGTGCTTGGAAAATAACGTCGGGACTGGTCCTGGAGTGCAGGAGGGCTCTTGACGACATCTCACACAAGGTATCACTGATGTCGGTACCTGGACACGCTGGGGTAAAGGGTAACGAAATGGCGGATCATCTGGCTACGATGGGATCCGGCAACAGTTTTGTGGGCCCGGAACCAGCCTTAGGACTATCTGCAAACTTGATTAGGAAAACAACTGGAGAGTAGATCCAGAATCAACACTCTCTGAGATGGAACTACATCTCTGGTCATCTCCGTCAAGCTCGGGAACTATTAGCAGGGCCTGCAGAGAGAATTGGACGATTTTGTCTCTCTCTGGATAGGAGTAACTTGAGATTGCTAGTAGGCCTATCAGCGGGTCACAACGCCTTCAGGCGTCACTTGTTCGTGATGAGGGTGGTCAACGACCCAACGTGCACGTGGTGTGGTGAAGAGGAAGAATCCTCGGCACACATCTTGTGTCGCTGTGAAACCCTGGGTTATCACGGGCAGACTATGCTGGGCTCAAGAACCTTAGAACCAATAGAGATAAAACGGGTAGGACCTAAGAATGTACTTGCCTTTGCCAAAAGGGCAGGTCTTAGGAACTAGCGCGGATAGAGGCGCAAAAGGGCCCATCGCACCAGCCACATTCTGTGCTGGATAGCCTCTGGTCCTTATTCATTCAGAGAGAGTAATGCCAAGCTGTGCACAGATTTTTAATGCGAATATCCTTTTTTCTCTAGATGTTCAGACTTCACCTGCGAGTGAATAAATAAAACAAATAAATAGATATAACGATATTTACGAACCCTGACTTCAGAGCAGGATTGGGTTGGTCTTGTGCTTATAAAAATAGTCGCAGAACTGAAGCACATTTGAAGAGCTTTTATCTAGATCTATATTTTTTTCAGTTACGATTGCAATAAAACGCCAAATCCGACGAAGGAAGGTGTTCGTGCCAAATTTTCCTCCACTATATCCTTCGTTGGGGGCTACCTGTGTAACGTAGTTGCCAAAATGTGGTCCTTTGCAGACCAAGACCAAAACAAATTGACCTTCGAGGTATGGTTTGCAATTATTTCCATTTTTACGTGTGAAGTTTTTTAAATAACCTCTTTTTAGGTTGTTAAATTAGCTAGAGAGTTAGTGTATTTTGGTTTTTATAACTTTTCTGACTTGTTGAAACTAACAAAAACTTTACTTAGCATATTGGATTGCGCTTCTGAGAGTGATTTTTTGGATAGACGTACACCTGCAGGAGATATCGATTGCAAGTATTTTTTAGAATCAATTTTTAACTAGTTTTAACTTGCAATACGAGGACTGCTCTGATTACACTGCTATGATTTTGAATAAATAACGTGAAGTATGTCATCTAAAACACGAACATATTTACCAAATCTGACCAGATCAGTGATCAGTGTATCGACAGAAACACTTTCAAAATAATTCGAGAATGGTTTGAATAAACTCTATATAGCCTCATCTCATAGGTTTACACTTCTAGAAGGTGACTATGAAAAAATCACAGGTAAGGTTAAAGAACGACAAGAACTGTGGAAATTATACCTGTCATATAAACAGTACTGAAAGCTGAATAATTGATAGCTCAAAGGTATAGGAATAAAGAGGAAATTAATTTTTTCGTAAATCGTGAGCAGGTATTTCATATAACACATTGTTTTACATTTTTTGATTATAAAATTTCGCTTTGTGGCTATATTTGTATTGTCCATTGTTTCACATTGTGGGCCTTTCTAATTTACTCATAACGCATTCTGCGCATACAAAGATTACCCGCAACGCGGTGTGAAAAATTAGCGAAATCCACAATGCGTTTTGGGTATACAGTTCGGTCAGTGGCCGAATTCGGTTATTGAGTACAACATATACATTTCGTAATTTTTGAACGCTCAGGTTATGTTATTTAAATAGCTACTATTTTCAACGAAATTTAAAAGTTAGAACAGCAGTATGAAGACAAGCATGTGGATAATATTAGTCTGTCTATTCTGCATGACATAACTCTATTGTATTTTTATTTCTTGTGCTTGATGTGTCTAAAAGTTATAAGTGATAATTTTCAGAGCAGGTCTCGTATTACCCATATTTCCTTACTAATCTTCTATAAATCTATCAGTATCTCTATTCAATTTATATCAATCAATTATTTTAGATATTATTTGAGGTATTATGAGCATACATTTTTAGCTGGAGGTGGCGTATTACGCAGCATAGGAGACATGGGAGCTGTGATGACGTCATTAACCTTAGGTTCAGTAGGTAAAAATGGAGTTACAGTAAATTCTGCCGCGTCAAAATCGATAAAAGAGTATCCTCTGGTTATGGACACGAAGCTTAAAATCATCGAAATTTTGCAGGTTTGTACATATATTTAGGGCCGATTTTATCAACAGGCGCATTTTAACAAAGGCTTTGACCAATCAGAGCAGCCCGTTCAAGAACATGCATCTGTCAAAGTACTCTGAAAACTATTGATTTCTCTTGAAGTTTACCTCAAAAGGTTAAAAATGACATGTTTGATATACAATCGACCATTATGAACCATCTAGTATCTTTTCCAGTCTGATTTTACATCCTAAATGGGTGAAAAATTGCATTTTCTTGTTTAACAAAAAGTTTAACAATTGTTAATTTCAACCAATCAGAATCCGCAAAAACTAGATTTGATCGCTGGTTTTTTCTTCTGCTAAATGATGATGACAAAAAATTAGGGTTTTGAATAATTTTTTTTGTGATAAATGGAGAGATCAAATATAACTTTTACAACAAAACTGTTTTTGTTTTCTTTTTTTTCGCAATAATTCAAAAGTTATATCAAAATAAAAATGGGTTTTTGAATCCAGAACCGAAAACACACCGACGGCTCCCGAACCCGTGTGACGTACTTCGTGAAAATGCTTGTAACAGTTGTAACTAAAATGTATATTTGTTGCAACATAGGCGATGAATGAAGTTTGCAGCTAGAGACGAAGTCAACGATCGAAATAAGTATCTTTTTGGATGTTTGAAATTAGATCACAGATCCCAGTAATAAAGTACCTAAACAAATATATTCTGAGGCAATTTTTTTCTCTAGCGTGCTGGGTGGCCGAGTGGCATAGAGGTCGACGTCGTATGACTTGGTATCGCTGGTGGTGTTGGTTCGAGACCCAGCCCGTGCAACTACTTTTTTTTAATTTTTTTATCCAAAATACTCATTGGAATGCTTTTCACTCATGTTATATCATTTTTTTGTACCATCGACATAAATGTGTTTTTGAATCAAATGTTATTAGATGTTTTACTAGTACAACAAAAAATACGAATAATTTTACTCTTATGGAATAATTTCATTTTGATACCGCTATCAGAGCAATTGGCGATTGATATTGACGGATAAACTTCACTTCCACTGACTGAATTCTCCACCGCCTCCGGTACCTAGCTTTTGCAATATGTCAAGTAAAATGTCTAATAAAATTTGATTCAAAAACATTCTTATGTCGACGATACAAAAAAATGTGTGTAACATGAGTAAAAAGCACATCGATGAATATTTTGGATAAAAAAAATAGTTGCACGGGCTGGGTCACGAACCAACACCACCCACGAATATAGCGATATCAAGCGTTACGATGTCGACCACTATGCCACTCGGCCACCCAGCATGCTACAGAAAAAGTCGCCTCAGAACATATTTGTTTAGGTACTTTATTACTGGGATTTGTGATCTAATTTCAAACATTCAAAAAGATATTTATTTTGATCGTAGACTTCGTCTCGAGCTGCAAACTTCATTCATCGCCTATGTTGCAACAAATATACACTTGTTACAACAATAGTTTTATTATAAAGCTTATATACGATATGATGAAAAGTGTGATATATTGGACGATATTTATTAACCTAGCCCGCAATACCCAATAGAAAGCTTTTGCTAAATAACATCCAATAGAAAAGCTTTGTTTAATTCTTTGTTAAATATGCATGTTGATAAAATCGGCCCTTAGTATCGTAGGCTTACTTTGAAGCTGATTCCTATTTTGCTCACCTGAAACCTGCATTTTACTTACAGTTATCCACAGTAAAATAGCTCTATATAGTAACAACATTCAAGGCTTACCTGGCGGTCAATCTTATGGCACTAATCTCTCAAAAAGTTAATCTTCCGAAACTACAATTATACGTGGTTATACATTGAACAACCCTTATCGCAGACAGTTTTCTGTCCGGGGTGGTACTAAAATAATTTTTATGTTAATAGTAAAACTTATAAGTGAGACTGATCATTTCCGCACAATGTCGAATTATCTGAATGTTTACTTGCACTGTTGTCGGACTGTACGGAATATAATTTTCTTAAAAAAGTGGGCTACATTATCTTAATAATGATAATAATGCCAAGACAGTGTCCTCAACACCTTGGTGTACCGTAATAGGGTTATGGGTGTAGATGTACCTGATCCCGTTGTAGAGCTTGCCGACAGGCGCCAGAGACGCTTATGCATCTGTTGTCGGCGTGTAAAGGGCCCCATAGACATCGTTCTTGTTCATCAGGTTTGCACGACGTGCCAACCGATCACACTCATTTCGGTCCGTGTGTGCCGAAAAACCGTCGTGTTGACCGTCGTTCCAAAAAATCTGTCCGAGCTTGATTTTACACGTCGGTTTCGAACGCCATCGTGCAACTCGGTACATGTGTGGCCGTTCATCGTGCAATCAAGAAGGGATTTTGCAGTATCGTTCTGGTTTCAGGTATAATTTGTAAAGCTTGGGGGGATATCGCAACTGAAAATTTCAAATCCTCGTAGCTTCTACCCGTAGCAAGGAATCTCAATGTAGCTGTCAGACTCGCTGTCAGACGTTCATGAGGGGAAATACTTTGTCTCATCCAAGTATCCTGTTTTTTTATTAGAGGTGCTACTAAATTAAGTAATTCTAAGTATGTTTCTTCATCCATCCTCAAATAATTGTACCAATCCCCTGGTTCCAGACGCAATTCTTCTAATAGATTTATATGGGAGAATTGGCCTCTTTTTAAAAGCCACTGTTTCACCCATTTAGAACTTTTTCTTGTTGTATTTCACTTTAATAGCTAAAGCCGCCGCCAATGCTAAAGTATTATCCATGTTTAACGGACCAAAAATTTGCGAGAAACTGAAAGAAAACCGAACAGTGTGTGGAGGTATCTTTCCATCGGTTTAACCGACATCGGTTGGCACGTCGTGCAAACCTGATGAAAAAGAACGATGTCTGTGGGGCCCTTAAGACGTACGCTGGGACGGCTTACGTCCATCGGCACAACGCGGCTGTACGATTGCTCTAGCTCTACTACCACTTAAGGCATTCATACTGTATCGATGAGACACTGGTGCTGCCATACGCTCCAGGGGATATAGAATCCGTGGTTGCCGAGAGATGCTGGATTTACTGGAACGACTCGTTCCCCATGCTCGAGTTTGTACAGGCAAACAACCCTGACATAGTCCTTCTTGACCATCAACAGACGACGATGTTCGGTATAGAGTTTTCGGCACCTGCCTGAGGTGAACATCGTCTAAAGAGGAAGAAAAGCGGACCAAATATAACGGCGTACATGAAAACATCAAGTTCACCATGGAAGTAGAAGAAAACAAAAAAGTCGCCTTCCTTGATGTTCTTCTAACAAGAAAAGGAGTTACATTAGGACACAAGGTATATAGAAAACTAACTCATACTGACCGGTACTTACATAAAGAATCAAACCGCCACTCATCTCAGTAAGTACGGAATTATTAGAACTTTGACAGAACGGGCTAGAAGAGTGTGCGAACCAGAAAAACTCGACACCGAACTGGAACACCTAAAGAATGCTCTTAAGGCAAACGGTTACACAGAAAAGGAAATAACAAGAACAATGAGAAGAAATAGGGCAAAACTACAACCTGAACCATGGCCGACTCTACACTAGGCCGGAGCCTTAGATGTGGCAACGTGGCTTAGCTGTCAAATAGTGGCCCTATAGTTTCAGAATAATTATTACATTTTATATGTTTAGAGTTCATCTCGGTTAATAAATTAAGAAAAATACTTTTTAGAACTACTACTACTAATACCACTTACATCTGATGTCTGTTTCATCACAGTCAGACACTACAAAATAAAAATAAACGCAACCTGTTTCCTGCTGCCACATCCACTTCTACTTAAATGAACACTCAATTTACTTTGTAAATTGTCACTTGAGCTAGAAAAATTCACTATTAGGTCACTGTGAAGCCATTCTTGCTGGTCTTGATTTCCCTTTCACTATCAAATCCTTTCGTAGGTATGCCCCAGGCCATGCCCAGATGAGTGCTATCAACTGTATTTTTCTGTGATATTTGGGAGGTCCAGAAAACATTATAGGTACCACATTGTGCTTTAAAATAGGTCTTATCCTTTGAAATGTTTGTAAATTATTGTCTTTATCCTTATAAATATAACCAGCCCTTCCTAGGAATACCTTTCACCCACTTCTGTTTATGTCCCTTATTGGACGCACAATTGCTAGTGCAACCTGGTACACCTGGTACACTTTGCAGGCATCTTTTTATCTTTATAGTTTCATTTGTGCAGGTAAATAATTAGAAACACATTAACAATCACCTTCAAACCATATTTTTTTCTCTGAAAGAATACACTAATGACAACAACAAATAAAAGCTCAGCCGGCGAACAGTGTTGCCATATTTCAATGTTCCGGCCTAGTGAGTAGAGACGGCCATGCCTGAACCGATAGCAAAAGCTTTTCTTCCCTATGTGCCTGGAATAACAGAAAGAATAGGAAAAATGTTACGAAAGGAAAACGGCAAGACCATCAACAAGCCCACAAGAATGATACAGGAATATTTGAGAACGGTGAAGGATAAAAGAGACCCACTCACAACACCGAGGGTTTATCGCATACCATGCACATGTGGGAGTGTATACATAGGAACAACGAAGCGATCGATAAACACAAGACTTGCAGAATATAAGGCTAGCTGTCGACTAGGCCATACGGACAAATCAGCGGTAGCCGAACATACGATTAAGGAGGGAAGTCACGGGATCAAGTTTGAAGAAACTCAGGTTCTTGCCGCAACGTCTTCATACTATGCCAGACTTCACAGAGAAGCCATCGAAATACAAAAACATCATAATAATTTCAATAGGAAAGAAGAAACACAGAAAGTCAACCGGACATGGGTACCCATTCTGAAGACCTGAAGACACTACCATATCGCGAGGGGGCGGGGCTACCAACGCTACCTGGATGGGCCACGTCATCGTTAACAGGTATAAATACAGGTGCAGATCCACCAGCCGTCAGTAATTTGGAAGTCGCCGAAGTGAAATAGCTTCTTAAGGTGCCATCCACTAGTGTTGGCGAAACGTCAAGCTTTAACGCTAAAGACGCCGGCCTAAAAACCCAAGAACCACAAATTCGATGATATTTATTGTACATTTCATAATGTTAATATCTGTTAAAAATCTTATAGGCAACGATGATCAGTTTTCTTCTTTAATGTTAGTGCGGTCCTGGATGGAACATCCACTGTGTGTTTCAGGCCATTGAAGGAGATTAACTTTTTGAGAGATTTGTGCCATAAAATTTACGGGTATATCTCGACTGTTACCATAATACAATCTAACGTTTTTCCAGTTCATACTGGATGTTCGTCTGGACTATCGTATAAGCTGCCTATTGAGCATTTTCAAGCAAGAATTTGACGAAACTGAAAGACTTAGCAATGGGAATTTGAACTTGGGTCAGAAAAACATCGACTTAGAACGGATATCTAGTCGCGCTGAAGCAATATTTGGCAACAATGAAGAATGTGCTGTGTTAGATTTAGACGGTCATGGGGGTAGGACATTTTTGCGGGTTCTGTTGCATTTGACTATGCACGATTACCCACCGCTAGTGTCTGGAGCTTTGCATCTGCTTTTCAGACACTTCAGCCAAAGACAAGAAGTTTTACAGGTAAGATTTGCACTGACAAGTAGCTTAGACAGGTCTACAGGGTTATTCACGTTATTCGACACGGAGCATTATAGCTAAAGTATTTGATAAAAAAGAAAATAATAATTTCGGATGGATAGAGACCCATAAAGGCTACGTTTCAGAAATATTTTCGTGTTATACAGGGTGTTCCAAAAACACGAAATGTATCAAAGTTATGTTTTTTAAATGGAACACCTCGTATATTATTGCATATTCAGATTCCTTGGTGAATTCTAGTGTGACTTTATGTATCACACATGGGACTTAAAGCGAACCGTTTAGGTGTAAATCACCATTTTCGGTATGAGTAGATATCAGGAAAAAATTGAATATCGCAGAGATTATAAAATTTGGAAGGCTGTGACTTTGCCGTATTACTAAGCATAAAATGCGTCAGCTTTGATGTGACTGTCAAATTTTAATTACGTTATGCTTGGAGAAATCGGTCGATTAATTAAGGAAACTTCGATCAGCGATAACTTGATTTTTCCAAATGGGAATGCCTAATTTTTTTTTATACGGTTAAACGTAGAATTTGATAGCCTTTCTAATGATATAAGGTTGTGAATATTAATCTCTGATAGTTTTTATTTAATTTTAAATTTTATTTTTATTTTTTATTTATTTTATTTATTTATTCATTATTTATTTATTATTTATTTATTTTTTATTTTATTTTTATTTATTTTTATTAATCTCTGCGATATTCAATTTTTTCCTGATATCTACTTATACCGAAAATGGTGATTTACACCTAAACGGTTCGCTTTAGTCTCATGTGTGATACATAAAGTCACACTAGAATTCACCAAGGAATCTGAATATGCAATAATATACGGAGTGTTCCATTTAAAAAAACATAACTTTGATACATTTCGTGTTGTTGGGACACCCTGTATAACATGAAAATACTTTTAAAATGTAGCCTTTATGGGTCGCTATCCATCCGAAATTATTGTTTTCTATTTTGTCAAATACTTTAGCCATAATGCTCCGTGTCGAATAACGTGAATAACCCTGTATAAACAGTGGAATTGTGATTGCATGTGAGCATCTGAGGACAATTTCTCATTCTAAAGCCTAGAATCTAAATTAGACATCAAAGTTGGTCTATCACTTTAGAATGTTATGATATTTGACGGCTAGTGGTTAAGTAGAATTGGAGATAACTTGATGGGGATGGATAGAGAAACGCTAAGTTTCTAACAAAAATAACGGTATGTTCATTAAACCACATCAATATCAATTTAATAGCAGCAAAGTTAATTCAATGATTGATTGCTAGATTTTGAATAAAGTGACACTTCTAAATGGTTCGTTATAAGTCCCATGTCTGATACATAAAGTCACACTAGAATTGACCACGGAATTCAGATATCCTATAATACAGGGTGTCCAGTTAGTGTGTAATTCTTCAATATCTCGCAAGGTATACCTGATAGAAGAAAATGTCAAATACAAAAGTTATTTGGTTACTTAAGACACATATTCAAAAATATTTTGGAATATACAGGGTGTTGCAGGAAAGTAGGATAGTGATCAACTTGATTTTTTTATATGGAACTCTATAACTCTTTCTTAAATTCTTCTAGTTTCCATCATTGTTCTCTATTGAACCCTAAAATATTTTTGGGATCGGTTGCGACGTTGCCAAGTTATAATTTATTTTCTATTGATTTCCGGATTTGGAAGGTCGCAAGTAATGCGTCCAAATTGATATATTCCTTTACTTTTCTCAATAATATTATACAGCGAGTTACTTGAATATTAAGTGGATATTATTTTGGATGTTACCAGCTATTTGTATCTACAGGGTGTTTTTGGCAGAATTTTTAATTACGGCAATTTGAAGGTCATTTTACTTTGTTTTTTAACACCCTGTAGGTTTTATTTTAAATCGAAATATCTACTAATACCCTATATCGCCTAATATTTTTTTTCGCGTTTGCGGCGTTGCCAATTTACATTATTTTTCCAAATTTTTAAACAAATATCCCCGATTTTAATTTATTTTAAATAGAATCCTCTACTCATTTTTATTGCAATGAATTGAATATGTCGAACTTAGTAAGATCTCACAATTTCAAAATTTTGTTTCTGTTAATTATTGAGATACGGCAACACCGCTTTTTCAGTAAACAGTACCGGAACGCTTAAATATTTCCAAAACTGCCACAACTGGAACGGTGAAATTCATTACTTGGGGGTTTTTGGACATACAGAATTCAAAAACACCAACATCAGTGTTGTCAGATTTACCACTTTTACGTTAGACTTCATAAATAGGACATTTCATTCAAAATTAGACGTAAAATTGGTAAATCTGACAACACTGATGTTAGCGTTTTTGAATTCTGTATGTTTAAAAACCCCCAAGTATTGAATTTCACCTCTCTAGCTGTGGCAGTTTTGGAAATATTTAGCGTTCCGTTACCGTTTACTCAAAAAGCGGTGTTGCCGTATCTCAATAATTAATAGAAACAACATTTTGAAATGATGAGCTCTTACTAAGTTCGACATGTGCAATTCATTGCAATAAAAATAAGTAGAGGATTCTGTTTAAAATAAAAATCGGGGATATTTGTTTAAAAATTTGGAAAAATAATGTATAACTTGGTGACGCCGCAAACGCGAAAAAAAAAATTACAAGGCGAGATAGGGTATTAGTAGATATTTCGATTTAAAATAAAACCTACAGGGTGTTAAAAAACAAAGTAAAATGACCTTCAAATTGCCGTAATTTAAAATTCTGCCAAAAACACCCTGTAGATAAAAATTGCTGGTAACATCCAAAATAATATTCAATTAATATTCAAGTAACTCGCTGTATAATATTATTGAGAAAAGTTAAAGGAATATATCAATTTGGACGTATTACTTGCGACCTTGCAAATCCGGAAATTAATAGAAAATAAATTATAACTTGGCAACGTCGCAACCGACCCCAAAAATATTTTAGGGTTGAATAGAGATCAATGATGGAAACTAGAAGAATTTAAGAAAAAGTTATAGTTCCATATAAAAAAATCAAGTTGATCACTATCCTACTTTCCCGCAACACCCTGTATATTTCAAAATATTCTTAGAATATGCGTCTTAAGTAACCAAATAACCTTGAATTTGACATTTTCTTCTATCAGGTATACCTTGCGAGATATCGAAGAATTACACACTAACTGGACACCCTGTATACAGACAAGAGACAGATTCCTGCAATACGTTTTATTAAGCTCAATATTGTCCGTCCATACACTATTGGCCCACCCTGTATATATACATTTTTCAGGCCTTCAGGCAAGTGCAACTTCTAGTGTCTGACAGTGATGTTGAATCGTACAAACAAATAAAGGCTGACTTAGATATTTTGCGACAATGCGTTGAAAAGTCAGAGCTTTGGGTGTATAAATCTAAAGCAACGGAGGACCTTTTGCAAATAAATAAAAACAAAGATGATGATGATGAAGTACAAACCAGCGAACCTGCAAAAACGCCACACATAAGTGTTTTAGAGAAAAAGGGATCAGCGATAAACTTAGACATTGGACCACCTTTACACCCAGATCAAGCTGAAGAGTATAAAAAAATCCAACAGATTCTTATCAGGATGAATAAGCTTTGCACACAGGTTAGTGAAATTGTAAAAAATGAAGTCAAGTTGATTGACTCAGTACTTCCCACACATTACGGTGATACCAGTTTATTATTTTTCCAAATTGTCTTATGCCGCTAGGTCTTTCCTTCACAGGTCGTCAATGAACAGCCTATTATCAATAATACAAACTTTTTAGTTTTACAATTGGAATTGGGGTGGCCACCCCTATTTCACCCCCTCTCAAAAAAGGTAGAAAACGGTCAGGAACCCCTAAAACATCTAAAAACAAAGTTTGAGCCGTTTTCATATTTTTAGTTTTTTGTTTATTGCTACGTTGCCACTGACACGATTTCTAACAAGCATACGCGCTTTCCATCCTCACCACAGTAATAATAATGTGTCAAAATTTCATCAGAATCAATTTAATAGTTTCCACGTTACAAAATACAAAAGGATCTAAAGCAATAAATACTCGTGTATATATACAGAAAGTTCTAAGTCCCTTAGTTTCGGTAATAGGCAAGGCAATGTTCAGATGTACCTAAAAAGGTGATTTATGTCGCTAGGTCTTCCTTCACAGGTCAGTGGACAGTCTATTATGAAAGCAACACATTTTTCAATTTTACAACCCCCCAACTCCCAACCACCCCAATTTCACCCCTACCAAAAAGTACAAAATGATGAGAAATCCCTGAAACGCCTAAAAACGAAGTTTGAGGCATATTTAAAATTTTTCGTTTTTTGCTAATTACTCCGCCGCCCATGCACCGATTTTCAAAATTATAGGAACATTACCAACTACGACATCACAGCATATCGCTGCCCAAATTTCATAACAATCCATCCAGCCGTTACTGAGATTACGAGGCTAGAAAAACGCGTACAGACAGACCGACGGAAATGAGTGACGTGGATTTTCGTTATGTAGAGATCAAAAAACGCCCAAAAAGCATATTATCTCAAAATCGAAAATTTTCGCGATCACAATATTCCCCTCACCTATCGGTGTGAGAAGTAAAAATACGTTTGACTTGTATATACTTCCTATGAATTTTCTGAACAACAAGGACGAGCGTTAATTACAGGAAAAAATATTAAGTCAAGTTGACTGACTCAGTTCTTCCCACACATTACGGTGATAAAACGTTTTATTTCCCATAGCATGAAGCTTTAGTCTGAGATCCTCTAGCAACCAAATCATTGCCCACCCGCTCCCAAAAAGAATCCAACACAAAAACTCTCGTAAATAGTATCGCGTCAATTGCAACAGCTGCTGGTAAAAAGCTTGGGTACCTATTTAGAGCCAGAAAGTATTTCTCACCATGTAACCTCCTCACGCTATATAAAGCCCAGATAAGACCTTGCCTGGAGTATTGCTCCCATGTCTGGGGAGCTGCTGCCCCTACTACCCTGTCTATACTAGATGCCGTCCAGAGAAGGGCAATTCGATTAATTGGCGATCCGGCCTTAACGCGCCACCTTCAGTCACTTTCTCACCGGCGTGTTGTTGGTGACCTCTCACTCTTCTACCGATATTCCAACGGAATCTGCTCCTCTGAGCTATACTCTATCGTTCCGCCGCTCACTGCTCCTATCAGATGTACCCGTGCGACCGCTGCATCTCATCCCAAGACGGTCGTTCTTCATACATCAAGAACTGAGCGGTACAACCGCACATTTATTCCCAGGGTGTCCAAGGCTTGGAATGGACTGCCAGAAGATGTATTTATTGGGCCTGCGGGTATTGGCCCATTCAATTCGCGTTAACAAACTTCCTCTAACATAACCCTTTCACAGCAGCCGCGGTACTCTGGTATTTGGGCTCTGCCTGCGCGGTCTCATCAGTTATAAAAAAAAAAATCTTGCATTTTTCTCCGTATGAACTAGGACGACAAATTTGTTATTCTGCAATCTTCACCTGATATTCTGATATTCAAAGACAGAGTATATTACAGGTGTCAATCGTCAAAGGGGTTTCCCAACCACCCCATTAGAAATCCTATCCTACCTCGGCTCACTTTCAGCACTCAAAAAAAAGTAGAGGTAGAGAGATCCCTAGAATGCCTGAAAACACAGTGAACATATTTTATATTGTACTGTTTCTTTTTTAACTCGACCCCACAGCATATCGCTACATAAATGTCATCACAATCTATGCAGCGGGTACTGAGATTGTGGTGCTAGAAAAACGTCAACAAACAGACAGACAGACCGACCAACACATAGACCGACAGACAGACAGACTGACGGAAATGAGTGTCGTGTGTTTCGTTATGTGTGGGAAGTAAAATGATCTGATTAAATTAAAAAAAGGAAACAATCAATAAAAAAAAATGAGAGTATTTCAAATATAAATTTAATTTTTCAATACATCACACAGGGTTCGACAGGAGGTGTCATCAAGCCTCAAAAACATGAGCAACGACTATTGAGAAATGTAGGGGTACACACAGTAGTTTTAGATCTACTACAAGTGCCTTACGACGAGAAAGAAGATATTAGAATGAATGAGCTGATGAGACTAGCCCACGAATTTTTGCAAAATTTTTGTTTGGGTAATAAGCAAAACCAAGTCCTTCTATACAAACATTTGGATTTGTTTTTGAACCCTGGGGTAAGTAAGTACAATATAAAAATACAATGAAAGGTATCGAGAGACGTGTTAAATATAATGACGTGTTATATTCAAATTTTTATAACAATTCCACTTTAATTATTTTTTTGTGGTATTGGTTCAAGTTTAGTTTTCTTTATAATATTATTCTTATTAGTTTTAAGTTTTCTGCGTTCTTTTTATGGTAAATTGTGCTATTTTTTATCAAAAGTAATACAGTAGTAAATAAATTGATTTATATGAGATCATAGCACTGGCCAATTAAAATTTCGTGCCTAAAGATTTTTCGGAATACTTGTGGAACACATTTTTGTTTTCAGTTCAAAATGTCACGCCTATAGCAAGCCTTTTCTGTTATGTTTTAGATTCGTGAAGCTCAAACAGTATGTGCAATATTCCAAGATAACTCAAAGTTGTGCAATGAAGAAAACGAAAAAGTTATTCAGCATTTTGTTCACTGTATTGCAACACATGGGAGGCATGTCCAGTACCTAAAATTCTTACAAACTATAGTAAAGGCCGAGAATAAGTTTATCAGAAAATGTCAAGATATGGTTATGCAGGCGGTAAGTTTTTGATTACATACATTTTCTACCATCTGAAGTGTTTCACTAATACAATATACATGTTCACGAATAGCCTGAACAATGTAAAAAAACACCTTGTTCACTTGATTTGATGTCGTTTGACATTTGTACTTTCCACCGACGATAGATAATATAGACCAGCCAAAGGCAGACAAATAAAACAACTCTGGAAACCAAAGTTATCGTTGTCCGCTTCATTATGTCGGTATCAGGCCTTACACCAAACACATTCACACCACACCTGTAACAGTTGGGCCTGGACGAAAAGTTACACAGAACATTCCAAAAGTCGATAAACATGAAGACTTGTGGTACTGTTCAGAGCAATAATAGGCAAAGCCTGTCAACATTTACGAGGGTTGTTCTATATCTCCGTCAATCCACCAGTACGCAGACAGCTGTTTCACGCTTATTAGCGATCATCGGTGCGCCATAGGTCGATTAAAGCATAGATATAGAACAACCCTCGTATATCGACTCTCATATGCAGTTGGCATAGAAGCACGCTCTTCTGGTCAGGCCAAGTAAACGCGCCTTTGCGTTCCACCAAGAAGTTTGCTGCTGTTTAGCGGGCGACTTTCTTTGGTTTGTCGTTACCTTCGGGTACCAGATGGCACACAGGCACACCTTCTCTGAGACAAACTTAGAAAAGCAGAAAAATAATGATGTTTCCTAACTGTTTTGCTGTCAAATATGGTGCGTTGCTGTTATGTATGTAAAATATCTAGCCGCCAGCCCCAGTCGCAAGGCTTGGCGTTTTATCGGTAAAGAAAAATCTTGTGAAAATCAATTATTTTAAATTCAAGGTGATAACGCAAAGTCTGTCCGAAGCGACCGCCATTTTTCCCCCAACAAACAATGTTGGCTGCTAGGCATTTTTCTGAATATGAGGCAGTGTCTATACTATTTTTCGTCAGTGGTAATTTCCAATACAGGGTGTTTCAGAAGTTGGGTCTTTTTTCATACAGCGGATAGTACTCGCCAAAATGAGTCTTTTTTTCCCAGTATCATATAACCGAAATATTTAGAGAAAACAGATACTGACCATTAAAGATATCCTCAATTCTAAGTCCGTCTCTGGGCAATGACTCGCCATGTCACAATAATATCACAACAAACAAGGCAGCGCTAGTGGTTCCCGAACTGCCGATGCCGGTGAGAAAAACAGGCAGTTCATCATACCGTCGCATTGCTGTTGCTACATCTGCCGATCGGACTTTAAAAACAACAACAATGGTGCATGCTTATAAAAATAATGAACTGGTGGACATGATTTTAATGTACGGTGAGTGTGGTCAAATACCGCTGCGGCTTCGCGAGTGTACGCCGATGGTTTCCCTATCCGTACTCATCCTGCACTTCGTCGATTTGTCTGGCTTGTGCAAAGAGCTAGAGCCACAGGATGTCTGAATCGACAACATCGGTGTGGTCCAAATTGAAGAAGACACCGCAAATCGTACTTTTACCTGTAACACGCCTGCGACAGGACCGTACTTACAACTTTCGTGGCTACCAAATAGTGAGTACTTGCTTGAATTTGTTTTTTACTGTTTTGCTGCTGATTCACCGTGCATTAGTTTTGCCGTTTCAAGGGCCGTTGCTTCTAAAGAGGAAAGTCCCAACTTTTAGAACACCCTGTATAGCGGAAAGAGAGTCAAATTATTTGTTGTTGTTGTTGATTTTTTCGGATTTATTGATTTAATTAAAAAAATTGTATACTTTTTTTTAATTCGATACTTGGGAGTACTAACTGTAGACTCTCTGTTCTCCAATTGCTGGTTTATCAGAGTTGAGTAATGTTGCCTATAAAATCTGTATTATTCGAGCATCAGGTCTAATATATCGGGTATATACGGGGAATCCCATACTTGCCGAAGCAACAAACTGACTGAATATAGGAGATTCTTGATTATTATACAGGGTGGGGCATAATAATCAAGTGTTTTTGAAATAATCATAAAATTATTAGTTTTTACTCTGAAAAAAATTATTGGTAGTAGAACATAGCTGATAATAAACCATTTTGAAATATCTAAGTGCAAAAATTACATCTGGCATATGATGCAGCCGTTCACGAAAATTGCACTCCACTGTTTCCAGCATGTCTCTGTTGATTTTGAGAGATTCCATGGCGAATCGCTTCCTTCTCTGCGTCTAACGTACAGGGCTTGGCCCTTTAAACACCTTCTTGAGCCACCAAACCTCGAAATTGAACGATTTGGAAAAGGTGGCGAAGAACAGCCATGGATGCTCTGGTGGTGTGTGCCATGGCCCCATCTTGCTGGAACAACAAATCTTTGATATCCACACCTCTTCTTTGTAATTTAGGTATGAAAAAGGTATTCACCATATGAATGTAACGTTCAGATGTTACTGTCGCGGTGACCCCATTTTCTCCAAAAAAATATGGGCCAATGATGCCACACCATATGCCACGCGTTGTTCTAGCGTCTACCGCTCCATGATGGCAAGTGGCAAGTAAGAAAGTGAAATGGTTTGAGTCAAGGAATGGATTGTAATAAACCGCGCACTCCTCCCTTTTTTAATATATTAGTACTACTCAAACCAAAAACAGTTGGTTTTTATGCCCCAGCCTGTATTTCTGTCCTATGCAAGAAAACTACCTCTGAACAAACTCAAGAGGAAGACACAAATCTTGATGAAGAGTAAGGCCGGTATGCATAGTCAATGTCCCACACATCCTCGCGCCCTTGATTCGCGGTCGATTCTCCGATCCCTACAATGCATTTTAAGAACTAGGGCTGTAAATTACGGTTCAGCCCCCCTACTCTCCCAGACCTTAGTCCATGTCACTTCTATTTGAACAGAATAGAGAGTATTTTCAAGGATAGTTGTCGAATAGATATTTAATTGTTATTTAACTGTTATACTATAACATCAGTCTCGTTATTTACTTATACATCCTCGTGCATATGTATTTGTTTTTTGACTATATACAGGGTGGGGCATAAAAAACAAGTGTTTTTGTTTGAGTAGTACTCATATATTAGAAAAGGGAGGAGCGCGCGGTTTATTACAATCCATTCCTTGACTCAAACCATTTCACTTTCTTACTTGCCACTCGCGATCATGGAGCGGTAGACGCTAGAACAACGCGTGGCATATGGCGTGGCATTATTGGCCCATATTTTTTTGGATGAAATGGGGTCACCGCTACAGTAACATCTGAACGTTACATTCATATGGTGAATACCTTTTTCATATCTGAATTGCAAAGAAGAGGTATCAAAGATTTGTGGTTCCAGCAAGATGGGGCCACGACACACACCTTCAGAGCATCCATGGCTGTTCTTCGCCACCTGTTTCCAAATCGTTCAATTTCGAGGTTTGGTGGCGTTTCATGACCTCCTCGGTCTCCCGACTTATCAATTTGTCATTTTTTTCTACGGGGATAACTCAAGTCACATGTTTAAAGGGCCAACCCCCTACGTTAGACGCAGAGAAGGAAGCGATTCGCCATGGAACCTCTTAAAAATCAACAGAAACATGCTGGAAACAGTGGAGTGGAATTTTCGTGAATGGCTGCATCATATGCCAGATGTAATTTTTGCACTTAGATATTTCAAAATGGTTTATTGTCAGCTATGTTCTACTACCAATATATTTTCTTTAGAGTAAAAACTAGTAATTTTATGATTATTTCAAAAACACTTGATTAATATGCCCCACCCTGTATTTAGTTTTTCTTTTGTTTGTCAAAATTACTTACAAAATATTTCAATGCAGGTTCCGGCATTCATTATTGAATAGTATTTAAAAAAAAAATGAGAAAAATAAAAAACCCATATTATCCAAGCTAGGGTACTACCCACATCAGTTTGGATAATCGAGAGTCTACTGTATAGACTAAATCGACATACCGAATTTTTTTCAGCTGAAAATTGTTCACTAGGCTGTATCGATGTAAGCTTGTTCACACACATTCAATTTGAAATATCAGAAGAAGATCCCAAGTAAGATCGACCGTCACTTATCTGCTTATCGAATAAAAATTATATTTTATCAATTAAAATATGTCTCTTAAACTCCCACCAACAGGATTGCGTAAAAAATTCATTCATTAAAATTATAAAAAATAATAATTTTTTTTAAATTCACTGAAGTGCTTACCAAACAAATTAGACTGCTTTTGAAAAGTAGATGATATACACAATACGTGACAGTAAAGTAGCTTACCTTTTTCTGGACCCTACTACTTGGTAGCAGTGTACAAAAAGGTAAGCTGATGTGGGTCATTGCGCTCATCTGTTAACCACTTGAAATACCGGGTGTTCCAGAATTTCCTTGATCCGTGATATTTTCGTAACAAAAAAAAAATCTAACAAAAACTCATTGGTATGGTTTAAGGTACTGTAGGGTCTATCATAGCATCCTTTCAAAACATTTTTTTTTTGTACCTCCACCCTTAAAACACTTCCCCAACTTTTGTCTTCCAAATAGCATCCAATAAGTTTTCCTACACAAACTAAGTCCTTATTTTATTTAAAATCTTGTAGTACCTTTGTTTTTATACACAAACTATCTTTTTTTCGTAAAGTCATAAGCACAAGGTAAATAAAGGATTCGTTTTAGGCTTCATATTTTCGTAACAAAAACAGATAAAAAATAAAACTAAGTGGGCCTTTAAAGGGTGCTGAATGACTTATCATATCATACTTTCCAAACATTTTTTTTATACTTCAACCCCTAAAACTCACTCCCAACTTTTTTTTTTCAAATTGCACCCCACAGCTTTTTCTGCATGAATGAATTCAATGCAAGTTTTTCAAATGAAGTGGTTAACAAGTGAGCGCAATGACCTACATCAACTTACCTATTTGTACGCAGCTCCCAGGTAATACGGAAAAAAGATAAGCTGCCTTGCTGTTTTTTGCGTATTGTGTATATTATCTTCTTTTCATTAGAGCCTAATTCATTTGTTAAGCACGTCAGTGAATTTAAAAAAAAATTATTAATATTTACAATTTTAATTAATTATAGCTATGAACATTTTTTTAGGCAACCCTGTTGGTGGGAGTTTAGAAACATATTTTAATTGATAAAATATAACTTATTTGGTAAGCAAATTAGTGAAGGTCCACTTTTCGACCTTACTTGAGATCCTAGACAATATGGGAGAGTGTTTAGTACCGAATCGGTCTATAACTCTACTATACCTTATTCACCGAACAAACAGAGTAACCATGCACAATATACGTAAATTTTTACTGTATGATCAAGGGTTATATGCACACCGTCTAGAAAACTGCATACTGAGAGCAGTGATGTTATTATAAACAGAAAAATTAAGTTCGATTTATCCGAATAAAGCCCCAAAATATGGGTTTAAAATAATGTTTTACTCCTTTTCTTCAGTGGACAGACTATAGTGTAGAAGATAGCGAAAAAAGTTGTGTACAAAAGTTGTAGGCAATGATATGCTCCTTGCTCAGAAAATTGTATTTATACAGGGTGATTCATAACTACGGAGTGATGCAAACATTCATTTTTTTAGAATGAGTCAGCGTATATATTATTCTACTAATGCTCTCTGTTGTAACATATGAGTTATTGTAACATTATATAGGATATTTCAAGTGATTGATCAAAAATCATTTTTTTACATGCCAATATCCTGTAGTATTACTGTCGCCTACAATAAAAGTCGACCACGTATATTCATATACAGGGTGAGCCAGAATGGAAAATCTAGATTTTCTCTTTTGTTTTCTTTTATTTTCAAAAAAAATTGCCTTAATATGCTCTTTCATCTTTGTATAGCATTCTCTAAACCTACATTCATCAGTTTCCAAGATATTTCGTTTTTTCTGCAAATTTTAAGTATACATTCTATTTATGTACTGAAATTCATTCATTTTGAGAAAGTACTATGGAATTTTATTTTTATTTAATGAACAAGTAACATATAAGGCCATAAAAGTTTGAGGAAGTCAAAACCCCGAATTATTGAGATAATATAGTCAAGTATGTATATTGAGGAAGTAATGCTATAGGCGTGATGCATAATTATCAAGCAGATTTATCAGGTAGGCTTTGAAATATTGACTGTTTTTATAACCTTCTCAATGATTGTGTGAAAACAGAGCTTTAAAAATGAATTTTCCAATGGAAAATCAAATAGATATGATTTTGGTATTACGAGAATCTTCGAGAAATTGCGTACTTGCCTCTAGAATATATCAACAGCGATATCCAAAACGGAGGCACTCTAAAGCATGTGAAATACTGAAGGATCGTTTATTCATACTGGGTCAGTCAATATTTCAATGCCTACCTGATAATTATGCATCAGGTCTATAAAATTATTTCCTTAGCATACTTGACATATATTATCACAATAATTCGGGGTTCATCAAATACTGTCATGGGATTCATGGGCTTATATTTTAGTTGTTCGTTGAATAAAAACAACATTCCATCGTACTTTCTCAAAATAATTAAATTTCAGTACACAAATAGTAGGTATTTTTTAAAATTGCAAAAAAATCGGAATTTTCTAAAACTGATAAATGTAGGTATAGGAAATGTTATACAAAGATGAAAGATCATATTGAAAGCAATTTTTCTGTAAATTAAAATATGGAGTGTTACATTTAAAATAGAGAGAGAAAATCTAGATTTTGCATTCCAGCTCACTTTAATACGCGTCGTCGACTATGTTTTACAGCCGACATTAAAACTAGAGGATATTTTTTATCTTGACATGTGAAAAAATGATTTTTGATCCATTACTTTTTGATATACGTTTATTTTATAGCGATTTGGATATAAAAATAGCCATACTACTAAAATACCCTGCATAATATTAAAATACCGCATATTGTTAGAACGGAGATCATTAGTAAGCTGTGGGGTGGCCGCGCCTGGCAAATAGGCCCCAGTAGGCCCTTTTTGCAATCCCCGAATATAACCCCTCGGCCTCGGCCACCAGTACCTGCCTCTCCCTCCCTGTCAAGCCTTCCCGACCTTTTAACAAAGGCCAGTATGTCGGCTCAGCTTAGAGAGGGTAATTCCTCTGACTGAAGTCTATCAGATCCAAAGATCTCATATCTCAGCCCGCCTAGCAACTCACATTCCACAAGAAAGTGGTAGGCAGTTTTATCGGCCTCTCCACACCACATACATAGGCAGTCGTCTTCAAATCCTAATAGTGGATGATGTGATGCCCATGTAGGCAAGCCTTTATATCTGTCCTAGACTTCGGGCCACGGTGGATATTTGCACACAAGGCCACCAGACATCAGTAAAAATTGAATATGAGATGAATACAGGGCTATTCACGTTATTCGACACGGAGCATTATGGCCAAAGTATTTGATAAAAAAGAAAATAATAATTTCTGACGGATAGAGACCCATAAAGGATACATTCTAAAAATATTTTCATGTTATACAGGGTGTCCCAAAAGCACGAAATGTATCAAAGTTGTTTTTTTTAAATGGAACACCCCGTATATTATTGCATATTCAGATTCCTTGCTGAATTCTAGTGTGACTTTATGTATCATACATGGGACCTAAAGCGAACCGTTTAGGTGTAAATCACCATTTTCGGTATAAGTAGATATCAGGAAAAAATTGAATATCGCAGAGATTATAAAATATGGAAGGCTGTGACCTTGCCGTATTACTAAGCATAAAATGCGTCAGCTTTGATGAGAGTGTCAAATTTAAATTACGTTTATGCTTGGAGAAATCGGTCGATTAATTAAGAAAACTTCGATCAGCGATAACTTGATTTTTTCAAATGGGAATGCCTAATTTTTTTTTATACGGTTAAACGTAGAATTTGATAACGATATAAGGTTGTGAATATCAATCTCTGGTAGTTTTCATTTAATTTTAAATTTTCAAACATTCGGCGACTTTCAATTTTCCTACCTATAAGCAACGTAGCAGGCCATGAAATATAAACAAAAACCCGTTCAGGTAGAAGAAAACAACTGACTTAGCTGAAAAATATGCACTAACTAGATTAAAGGGACAAGATTATAAAAATTCCTTACAACAAATCAACTCTCCCAGAAACAACTGCGATAACATTTTCTAAGGTCAAAAAGAAGCTGGAGTATGGCAGTAATAGATATCACATTTCACAGTCTACTGGCTATCGCAATTTCCTAGAAGTTAAAAATTTCCATGACAATTAAAAACCCTGATATGAAACAAAAACAACCAGCGACTGTTGCTCCAGCACGCAACTATCAATCATATGTAATGGTGTAAAAAAGTACTAATTTGCGTCGAAGTCGATACCTCTTACTGGAGCCCTTTTATTTTTAAATATCTATTAGCAATATTGCAAAAAAGGAATACTGACAAATCAGATTTAAATTTTCTGCCATTTATAATTTGAACAAATTTTAATTCATCCTTCATTTTCTGCGATCTTGCTAACAGGTACTGAAGAATTTTCAGAACTCTAGTCAGAGGTACTTTTGACTTGAGTTTTGACAGAATTGCATACTTTTTTATATCATTAAATGTAAAATTTTATTATGAAAATAATAAACTGCTTACAACGTTCTCTAGTCGTTTTTATTTTATTTCAAAATTTTTAACGGTTTTGGAAACTGCCAATCTCTAGTACATTGCAGTAGCTAGTAGGCCGTGAAAAAATCCATTTCTGCCATACCCCAGCTTCTCTTTGACCAAAGATATCTTACTGCCGTTGTGTCTTGTTAGACTTTGTTTGTTGTGAGTATTTTTTATAATCTTGTCCCTTTAGTCTAGTTCGTGTGTATTTTTCAGCTAAGTTAGTTGTTTTCTTCTACCTGAACAGGTTTTTGTTTATATTTCATGGCCTGCTACGTTGCTTATAGGTAGGAAAATTGAAAAACGCCGATTTGTTTGAAAATTTAAAATTAAATGAAAACTACCAGAGATTGATATTCACAACACTGTATCATTAGAAAGGTTATCAAATTCTATTTTTAACCGTATAAAAAAAATTAGGCATTCCTATTTGAAAAAATCAAGTTATCACTGATCGAAGTTTCCTTAATTAATCGACCGATTTCTCCAAGCATAAACGTAATTTAAATTTGACAGTATCATCAAAGCTGACGCATTTTATGCTTAGTAATACGGCAAAGTCACAGCTTTCCAAATTTTATAATCTCTGCGATATTCAATTTTTTCGTGATATCTACTTATACCGAAAATGGTGATTTATATCTAAACGGTTCGCTTTAGGTCCCATGTATGATACATAAAGTCACAATAGAATTCACCAAGGAATCTGAATATGCAATAATATACGGGGTGTTCCATTTAAAAAAACGTAACTTTGATACATTTCGTGCTTTTGGGACACCCTGTATAACATGAAAATATTTCTAAAATGTAGCCCTTATGCTAATGTTCCGTGTCGAATAACGTGAATAACCCTGTATATAGGGTGTCTCATTTGAAAAAAATTATAATGCATCACCATCCAGTTATCAATCATCCTGTATAAATCAAAATTTTCTGACCAAGAATAAAACTTTTTTCGCTATCTTCTACAGTAGTAGAGTTATGGACCGATTCGGTACGAAAAACTCACCCTGTATGTACAGTCACCAGCAATGTAAACAATCGCGATGTTGCCTTTTAGCTTATAAATGCAGGAGAGGACGTATTGGTGTTTTACAATGACAAAGCTTCTTTCAACTACTTCATAGAAATGATGAAATCGGAAAGACACTGTATGGATGAAAGCAGTCCTCTGAAGTACCACGTAGAGCTAGTCAAACTGTTGGCTTGTTGCACAATGGGTAAAAATGTGTATACAGAAATCAAGTGTCACAGTCTTATGCCTTTAGATGATATAGTAGCTATGGTCAGGCATCCAGACTGTATTCCTGAAGTGAAAGAAGCTTATGTAGGCTTTCTGCACCATTGCTATATAGACACGGAAGTAGAAATGAAGGAAATCTATAACTCGAGCCACATGTGGACTTTATTTGAAAAATCTTTTTTAGTCGATATAGCTGATATCGCGACTGCTCCAAATGACAGAAAACATTCAGACAAAGCGCTAGAGAACTACGTTACAAATTCCGTTATGAATATAATATCCACATTTTTCAATAGTCCGTTTTCTGATCAAAGTACTACTGTACAGGTATGTATGCTTTTGCAGCATTTTTTTTTTGTTTTAACACTGCACGTGCTTTAGTTAGGACTTGCTTTTTATTAACATTGGGTAGTGTGACACATGAATCGTCTCATAATTTCACTTGATTACTAGCAGTAAAATAATGGCTTTTGACGTGTTTCACAATCGTTAGTTACCTAGTGGTTGATTAAACGAAAACTAGTGGTTAGAGCAAACAATCGATTCCATAATCTATATTGCTATACTTAATATACACCTTTGACTTGCATTCATGTATACAACATTGTGAAATACAAATGTACGCAGATGACACTCAACTTACATTTCACTTTGATTTACCTCATCTGGATGAAGTATCATACAAAATCAATTTGGATCCAGCAAGCATCACGGATTATTGCAGAAGACACTTACTAAAGATTAATCCTGAAAAGAGCTCAAGTATGCTATTTTGCCCAAAACAACTGTACAAAACCCTAAGAGACAGAATTACTCTGGTAATGAACAATAAACCGATACCTATTGTAGAACATGTAAAAAACCTGGGTGTTATTTTGGACCACAACCTAAAATTCGATGTACATATCAACTACCTATCTAGGTTAACTTACATCAAACTGAAGTTACTATACTCTAGTCGGTTCATATTGAACTTCAAAACTCGCAAAAAACTAGTTGAAACTTTGGTGTTGTCCAGCATAAACTATGCTCTCATTCTGCATTACCCTTACCTCGATTCACTGAATAAGAGTAGACTGCAGAGAATGCAGAATAACTGCTGCAGATTCGTGTTTGGTCTTCGGAAGTACAGTCATGTCTCCTCGAAGGTTAAAGAGTTAATGTGGCTAAAGATGGAATGCCAGTATATGTTTAGTTTGAAGGTCTTTGTCCATAAAATACTATGTAGGAATAAGCCGACCTACCTTGTCAATAAAATGGTAACCAGAGGAACCGTGAATTCAAGGGAGTTAAGACATAACAACAACTTAACGATGCCAGTACACAATAGCGCTCTCTTCCAAAGATGTTTTACTTTTAATGCAGTGAGGCTATATAACTCGACTGATTCTACTTCGAAAAATAAAAGCCTGAACGCCTTCAGAAGGCTGGTTAAAGGTCAGCTGTTGGGGCATCTCTAAATAAATTTAGTGTAGGTGGTGATGTTCTTTTTTTCTTATCGTCCTAGGTTTCGTCAATGCTCGTTTATTTTCTCTTATTTAGATTGTTACCTGTAGGTGTCTAGGAATATGTTTATTGTGTCAGACATTTGAGCATTGTGAAATTTTGTTAATTTTTTTTTAATTTTGTAATTTCCTGTATCGCATAACAAGGTTAAGTGTAAGAGTAGCCATTGGGCTAAACTTCGCCTTGTTATTGCGTTAGAATAAAGGCATTTATTATTATTATTATTATTATAATCGGTGGTCTACGTCAGAAGCTCTGGTTAACCAGTAGTTAAGTTAATCCAAAGACAAAGTATCGGTTACCTTCATGTTTGTTGTGACCAACCGATGGCAGATATGTTTGCTCTGGAGGTTATAAGAACATTAATTTTGACACTGACGTCTAAGACGTCGATGGATTTTGATTATAGTCTGTGGTAACATAAGTCAAAAATGTGAATACAAAGGTTAGGTTTGTTTGTCAAAGGCTTAGGTTGTATTCACGGAACACTATTATGGCAGTGCCCTGAGATCCATCCGTGGTGCCAACTTGAAGATAAATAAGCTTACCTATTGGTTTTCTTTGTGAAACAGATCTCCCCGGTAACAACAGGTTAAGTTCATTCTGTCAGTTAAGCGACTACAAGAGGTTAACAATTATTGTGAAACTGGGCCTTACTGTGGTCATAAAGTCGGAATAAGAGTATGTTTAGAGGTAAGAAAAACGCATTCAAACGCTCTCTAGAACAAAACCTACAATCTTGTTGCTGTTTAAATGAAGAAATTTGTAACCAAAAGTTGCTGACGTCATCGATATAGGGTGATATTGACAATCGTAGCAAGATATTTAAATTGGCCTCACACCACTCCTAGCTATAATTGTCAACATGAAAAAGCACAAGTTGTTACATGGCACAGAAACACAATGTTAGGTTATGTTTACGTAAATCTTCCATTTTGATTTTGACTTGATACCTAACCTCAACGAAAATGACATGCGTCAAGTGTACAACAAAAAGCGATTACGATACGTCATATCCCATCACTATACAGTGTCCAGTTAGTGTGTAATTCTTCGATATCTCGCAAGGTATACCTGATAGAAGAAAATGTCAAATACAAAAGTTATTTGGTTACTTGAGATGCATATTCTAAAAATATTTTGAAATATACAGGGTGTTGCAGGAAAGTAGGATAGTGATCAACTTGATTTTCTTATATGGAACTATAACTTTTTCTTAAATTCTTCTAGTTTCCATCATTAATCTCTATTCAACCCTAAAATATTTTTGGGATCGATTGCGACGTTGCCAAGTTATAATTTATATTCTAATAATTTGGGGATTTGCAAGGTCGTCGTAATACGTCCAAATTGATATATTCCTTTAACTTTTCTCAATAATATTATACAGCGAGTTACTTGAATATTAAATGGATATTATTTTGGATGTTACCAGCAATTTGTATCTACAGGGTGTTTTTGACAGAATTTTAAATTACGACAACTTGAAGGTCATTTTACTTTGTTTTTTTAAATGTAACACCCTGTATGTTTTATTTTAAATCGAAATATCTACTAATACTCTATCTCGCCTTGTAATATTTTTTTTCGCGTTTGCGACGTTGCCAAGTTATAAATTATTTTTCCAAATTTTTAAACAAATATCCCCGATTTTTGTTTATTTTAAATAGAATCCTCTACTTATCTTTACTGCAATGAATTTAGTAAGATCTCACAATTTCAACATTTTGTTTCTATTAATTACTGAGATACGGCAACACCGCTTTTTCAGTAAACGGTACCGGAACGCTAGAATATTTCCAAAACTGCCACAGCTGGAGAACTGAAATTCAATACTTGGGGGTTTTTGAACATACAGAATTCAAAAACGCTAACATCAGTGTTGTCAGATTAACCAATGTTACGTCATAATTTTAAATGGAATGCCCTATCAATTTGGACGTATTAGTTGCGACCTTGCAAATCCGGAAATTAATAGAAAATAAATTATAACTTGGCAACGTCGCAGTCGATCCCAAAAATATTTCAGGGTTGAATAGAGATCAATGATGGAAACTAGAAGAATTTAAGAAAAAGTTATAGTCCCATATAAAAAAATCAAGTTGATCACTATCCCACTTTCCGGCAACACCCTGTATATTTCAAAATATTTTTAGAATATGCGTCTCAAGTAACCAAATAACTTTTGGATTTGACATTTTCTTCTATCAGGTATACCTTGCGAGATATCGAAGAATTACACACTAACTGGACACCCTGTATAATCTTTGGTGATTTACATTAACAGTTCATCGAACAGTCTGACACGATCGACCGTCGTTTATATTGTACACTGCTCAAAAAAAATTACGGAACATCTTTTTGTGGATGGTAAGCCAAAAGTGATTTTTTTTATCAGAATAAAATTATAGAGTCTAAATGTTAAAAACTGTCTTGAAATATACTAGTCTGTAAGCCAACCAACTGTGGCAACCACGAGTAACTATCTTAGCAAAGCACTTGATAGACACGAATTATTACACCCACACTCCTAACCCAAGGTATACAGGGTTATTCACTTTATTCGACACGGAGCATTATGACTAAAGTATTTGATAAAAAAGAAAATCATAATTTCCGATGGATAAGTTCCTGCTCCGGCTAAGCTCAGGCTAAGTTGGTTGTTTTCTTCTACCTGAGCAGGTTTTTGTTTAGATTTTATGGTCTGCTAGGTTGCTTATAGGTTGGAAAATCGAAAAACACCGATTTGGTTGAAAATTTGAAATTAAATAAAAACTATCAGAGATTGATATTCACAACCTAATATCATTTGAAAGGTTATCAAATTCTACATTTAACCGTATAAAAAAAATTAGGCATTCCCATTTAAAAAAATCAAGTTATCGCTGATCGAAGTTTCCTTAATTAATCGATCGATTTGTCCAAGCATAAACGTAATTTAAATTTGACAGCCTCATCAAAGCTGACGCATTTTATGCTTAGTAATATGGCAAAGTCACAGCCTTCCAAATTTTATAAACTCTGCGATATTCAGTTTTTTCCTGATATCTACTTATACCGAAAATGGTGATTCACACCTAAACGGTTCGCTTTAAGTCCCACGTGTGATACATAGAGTCACACTAGAATTCACCAAGGAATCTGAATATGCAATAATATACGGGGTGTTTCATTGAAAAAAAAACCTTTGATACATTTCGTGTTTTTGGGACATCCTGTATAACATGAAAATATTTTTTATGGGTCTCTATCCATCCGAAATTATTATTTTCTTTTTTATCAAATACTTTAGCTATAATGCTCCGTGTCGAATAACGTGAATAACCTTGTATACGTGCTGACGCCGCTGACCGGGTCTCAGTTTATCGGTAGTCTCCGATATATTAATTTGGGCAACTTTTTTTAGTCGATGATGACGTAATAAGCATATTTTCTAAGGATTAATGCCAAAAATTCCAAAATCCGACAATAAAATTTTGTTTTCGTTTGGGAGGTACTGGCATTTTAATAAACCTCTCTAAAATTCAATTATCTCTGAAACTATTAGGAATTGATATATCGAATTACCAATCACTCTGTATTTCAAATAAAAGATAATTGCGACATTACTTTGCAGGTTTTTTCTAATACAATGATATTTTGTCTTAATATTCGGATCTTTGACAGATTATCTTTTAACAGCCCTACACCCCTACTAAATAAAAACATACCACACAGCAACCTGCTACCATGAAACCTGCAACAAACAGAAACAAGGGGTCACATGAATAAAAAATGAGCATTTAGGCTTAATTCAGATGACGCACGTTTGTTGCGTCTGTGTTCAGATGACACGCGTAGGACTTCGTACAACTTTTATACAGGGTTGGGATAAAGTATGGAACCAAGCAAATAACATTGGAACGGAAAGAGTGATATTGCTGAAAATTTGCAGGCAAGTGTAGTGACGCTTAGTGCATCTGAAGACATTATGTTAGCTATTAATGTACTTCCGGTTTAACCGGAAGTACCGTCAACTTTTTTAATTTAAATGGGACACCCTGTATATTTTTGCAGATTTTAATTCATCTTTTTTTTTCCGAATACGTCCATAGTGGGTTTAGTATTTGTTTCTTAAAAAATTTGTCTCACAAGTTCGTCCGTGGCGGTCTGCGGTCTTCCCGTTTGAGGTAATTTTTTTTATATTTTTTTTTCAGTCACCGTCAAACGTGTTATAGGACCCTTGTCGGGACGTAAATCATTAAAAGTTGACACACTTCTTTGTGAGTTCTCACGCGATCGCCAAAACCGACTTTGAATGATCGGCATTTTAAACACCTGAAATGATAAAGAGGCTTTATCTTTCCCGTTTTTACAGAAACTAATGCTAAACCCACTATGGACGTATTCGTAAAAAAAAGATGAATTAAAATCTGCAAAAATATACAGGGTGTCCCATTTAAATTAAAAAAGTTGACGGTACTTCCGGTTAAACCGGAAGTACATTAATAGTTAACATAATGTCTTCGGATGCATTAGACGTCACTACACTTGCCTGCAAATTTTCAGCAATATCACTCTTTCCGTTCCAAAGTTATTTGCTTGGTTCCATACTTTATCCCAACCCTGTATAGAGTGAGACTAGGCAATCGAATGTCAGTTTATTTGTTGTTATTAACGAGAATGGATGTAGGAGAAGCTGTTTGTGTTTGGTTAGCATTAGAAGAAGGAAACGACGTAGGAGGGAAAGGACACACTGGGTTCACCCAATTTTAAGGAATAAACTTTCTACAAGTTTATACTTTACACTGTATCCCAGCCTGCGAAATCACGAACCTAAATTTTTATCATCGGATTTGCAAAACATTAGGACCAGTTCCTCCCAGGCGCTCTTTTTTGCCGTCTTATTTGAATATAATTTGGGATGATGTCCCAAATCGTAGGCCTCTCCTCAATTTCATCAATGAAAATATCTGTATCGAATTCTTCTGTTTCCATTTCAATAGCATACGTGAGAAATACATTTTTGCAATGATACACCAGGTATGTCGACTGAACGCTAGAAAAGACACGTGCCAACTGAACAGGCAATGGGAACGTCTAGTATTTCAATACGCGCGTCGCCGCTGACCGACGCGCGTATTGAGATTCTCTGAGTCTAGTGGCGGCGTACGCGCGTACAATTTGTCGTGCGCGCGTCCATGCGAACAGCCTGAATTAATTATGTGTATTTTCAAAACAAGCGTCAAGCGAACGCGCGTCATCTGAACTCAGCCTTACACTCAATCATTTAAAGCAAATACTCCACATGATATGGACAAAAACCATACACAGATGCTCCGTTGGAATTAAGTGCTCTTATTGTAAAATATTGCTGTGAGCTTTTTCTCACTTTTGCTATGAATAAATAATTTATTGTTCATACTCTTCGGGCTGAGTGTTCTACTCCATGAAGTAAATTGGAGTGATTTTGGAGTCTGATAGCTATGTTTAATTCGTGATCCTAATATTATAAGAAGTACACGAGATCGTGATTTTACAGTATTGTATATATTTACTGAACAATATATAGAGTGGTTAAGAATGAATAAATAAGGACCAGAGGCTATCCAGCACGGAATGTGGCTGGTGCATAGGCCACACGATGGGCCCTTTTGCGCCTCTATCCGCGCTAGTTCCTAAGACATGCCCTTTTGGCAAAGGCAAGTACATTCTTAGGTCCTATCCGTTTTATATCTATTCAGGGTTTCACAGCGACACAAGATGTGTGCCGAGGATTCTTCCTCTTCACCACACCACGTGCACGTTGGGTCGTTGACCACCCTCATCACGAACAAGTGACGCCTGAAGGTGTTGTGACCCGTTAGTAGGCCTACTAGCCATCTCAAGTTACTCATATCCAGAGAGAGACAAAATCGTCCTATTCTCTCCACAGGCCCTGCTAATAGTTCCCGAGCTTGACGGAGATGACCAGAGATGTTGTTCCATCTCAGGGAGTGTTGATTCTGGATCCACTCTCCAGTTGTTTTCCTAATCAAGTTTGCAGATAGTCCTAAGGCTGGTTCCGGGCCCACAAAACTGTTGCCGGATCCCATCCTGGCCAGATGATCCGCCATTTCGTTACCCTTTACCCCAGCGTGCCCAGGTACCCACATCAGTGATACCTTGTGTTTAGCTGAGATGTCGTCAAGAGCCCTCCTGCACTCCAGGACCAGTCCCGACGTTATTTTCCAAGCACTCAGTGCTTTGATGGCTGCCTGACTGTCAGAGCAGATAGTAATCCGCCTCCTAGACCCGTCAATTTCCCGAATACGATTTACACAAGCAAGTATCGCATAGATCACAGCCTGGAGTACTGTGGTGTGCCCCCCAATAGGGAGTGAAAGTCTTGTATGGGGTCCGTAGACTCCCGAGCCCGAGCCCTCTCTAGCGAGTGAACCGCCTGTGTACCACTGGTTAAGAAGTGATGCTATAGATATGGAACGTTGATAAATTTAAAATATATTACTCTCAAGTGAAATCTGAACACGTAGAAAAAAAGGTTGCGGTTAATCAAATGCGGTAGGACTAAATACCACGATAAACTAACTCATTTGCGATAATTAGATCAATAATGGGTGGGCTCTCCATGTTGACGAATGCACTCTAGCCTGCGTGGAATGCTCGTAATTTGGTTGTTGATAAACTCCAGAGGTACAGCCTCTCAAGCTGCCCTGAAGCATGTTCCAGTTCGTCCAGCATGGTCGTAGGATTGGGTAAATCGACCCATTCAATCCCATACTTTATCAATTGGCGATAAATCGGGTGATCGTGTAGGCCAAGGGAGTACCATGACCTCAGCTTCCTGTAGGAACCTCATCGATACCCTTGCAATATGAGGACGTGAATTATCCTACCGGAAGAAACCCACTTCGAGGTCTCGAACATATGGAAAACCTTATTCACATAACGTTGCGCAGCCACTTTGCCACGAATCACAAGTAAAGGTGACTTGCTGTTGAATGCAATGGCACCCCAAACCATGAAACCAATAGGACGGTGTACATGGCGCTCAATAGCAAACTGGAGATCACGTCGTTCACCCCGTCGTCGTCTTACGCGTTGGCGTCCGTCATGTGCCCCCAGACATTACCTGGACTCGTCGGAAAAGGCCGTCTATGCCACTCAGCATGACATTATCGGTGTTCTTGGCACCAATCTAACCGCAAGCGACGATGAGTTGCAGTAAGTGGAAGCACTATACGCGGACGATATGATCCTAAGCCCATTTCACTCAATCTGTGGTACACCGTGCGGATCCGAATGGGCCTCCCTATAGCTGCATACCAATCGTCAGCAACAGCTCGAGTGGATCGCATTCTGCTTCGAAGGGCCAGTAATCGTAGATGACGATCTTGCCGATCTGTAGTTCTTCTACGTGCTCCAGAACCTCTAGCTTGCTTCATTCGCCACTTTGCAATCCATGGGCGTCATGCTGCTACAACTGTAGCCATGTTACGCCCCCCTGGTTAAAGCAATTGCTCCGAAAGCAGCACCACGTTCTCGTTGTCTCTCGCCAGATTTGCAACAGATATCGTTTTTGAGGTGCCATGTGGGTAAATAGCGTTGAATGAACAAAAAGTGTTACATGTGTACTAGAGATAGTACTGCCAAGCTGTATACAAATTTTCAATGCAAATATTCCTTTTTTTCTAGGTGTTCGGATTTTGCTTGTAGTATATTTTTTAGTCATGTAGGTGACCCGGACTTTCGAACAGAAGTAAAAGATATTGATCTTCACCAAACTTCTGCGACAAAAGTTGTGACGAAAGTAATTGATAGGTTAATATAAAAATGTGGTCTATGGATAATTTTCTAGCAATCCTGAGGATATAATAGTGGCCAAGGAAAGATGGCACACAAAATACACTTTTCTATGTGCATTGGATGTGATCTGTTATACGCACATAAAAATAAAAACCATCTATGCATGGTAATGAATATGTTAATCGTAAGAGATGTCATAGCATTTACGTACAAGCCAAGCGCAATTTGGATGACTGGTTTACAAGCGTAGTTGCTCCATGGCCAGTATCTGTCCACGATTCAAGGAGTATCTATTTTATGTACTAGAAGCAAAATCTTTTTCATCACCTGGAGAAGATGGCATATCAGCCGCGATTCTCAAACACTGTGCCTCCTCCATTGCTATCCCGTTAGCTGCTATTTTTACATCTTCATTTCTGTCTCACACACTACCTCACTCCTGGCTATCTGCACTAGTCACTCCAATATTTAAGAAGGGAGATAAATACAATGTCAAAAACTACCGACCGATTAGTCTTACCTCCATCGCCTCCAAAATCGCTGAGCGCATAATCCTGAGAAGAATGATAGAGTTTGCCCTTGAAAACAATATTATCCCTGCGAATCAACATGGGTTTTTGACTGGCCGTTCTACAATCACTAACTTACTACTGTGTGTAGATAGCTGGACTAAATCTGTGGATAATAATAATCCTGTTGACGTTATCTAACTGGATTTTTTCGCCGCCTTCGATAAAGTACCTCATACCCTCGTACTCAATAAACTGGAGCATCTAGGATTCCGGGGCAATCTCTTGAGATGGATCGAAGCTTTCTTGTCCAACAGAGATTTTGCTGTCAGAGTTGGTAGTAGCCTATCGTCTAAAAGAAGTGTTGTTAGTGGTGTGAAACAGGGCTATGTCCTCGCACCGATTTTATTTATCCTTTACACTTGCGATCTGCCCATCCTCATCAAGTCAAATTACTCCTCTTATGCTGATGATACAAAAATATTTGATAACCTTCTAACCAGCGCGCATGTGTTGCAACAGGACCTAGATGAAATTGGAAGCTGGTCAAGGAAATGGAATCTACCCATGAATACATCCAAGTGCTGTGTTCTCCACATCGGTAAGAATAACCCGCTGTTGGAGTACATACTTTTGAACGAAACAATCCCTTCTGGTAGCAGCCATTGCGATCTTGGAGTAATTGTCAACAGCTGCCTTACCTAGTCTGATCATGTCAACGCTCTGTGCTCGAAGGCCAAAAGGTTTATTTATCTACTCGAGAAGTCGTTTTGGGGCTGTGATAGCACGACATGCTGCCTTCTTTATAAAACTTACGTGAGACCCCTGAAGGAGTTTGCTGGGCCGGTATGGTATCCCATACTTGTTCGCGACCAAGAAGCGTTGGAATCACTGCAACGGAGAACTACACGTATTCCCTATCGTACGGTGCGCCCTGATTACACAGATCGGCTCAGAATTTTTGGTCTTACTCCATTTTCTGATCGTCGGCTTCGGGGCGACCTAATTATAACATATCGTACGCTTCGTAACATTTTCGGGGTAGATTTATCAAAGCTGTTCCAACGAAGTAACAGTAATCTACGAGGGCACAGTACAAGTTGAAGAAGGAAGCCTTCAAGACCACAGTACGGCAGCATTTTCTTCCCAATAGAATTTTCGACCGCTGGAATAATCTGCCAGGATTTGTCGCGAACTCTACCAGTGAGAATAATTTTAAAAACAATTTGGACAAGTTTTTTGAATCGTGACACTTTAATGCCTATCTCAATATCACTGTACTCTAATTTTACGTTATGCTCCTGTTCTGAGTTTATAGCCTATAGGCTCAACTCTTATCTGTTGTTTAATAATAATAATAAGGGCTGCGGGCCCTAAGGCTAACCATCTGACGGGCCCTATCTTCGGGTTCGACCACCTCGAAGGAAAAGCACCCACACCGAGCCGGTTTCGGAAGCCGGCGTTGGGCAAGGTGGCGGTGCTTCGATTTGCCCTGATGACGACCCCCGCAATAACATGGACCGTTTTAGGTGGACGACGGAGCTCAAGGATGACCTGCTGAGCTGCTACGAGAGCAGTAGCCCGCGCCGTAGGGGATACATGTCCCGCATGTATGAGAAGTGGTGTGAAATGCACCCAGAGCATAGCACGCTTACCTCTCAGAATTTGCGAGATTATGTATCGTACCTCCGGAGGCAGGGATATGTTCGTGCTCCAGCTCAGCCTGCCCTTCGGCGGACGGAAGGCCTGTTAACCAGGCTGAAAGTTCGCCGGTAAGGCCCGCTGAGAGGGAAATCGACCAAGTCGTCTCACCTGGGGATTTCAGGGACCGAAGGGCCTTGCATAACAACGGAAGGTCCTTGAAGCTGGCAGATTTAAAGAGAGAGGATGAGGTTGTTGGTGAACGTCTATCGGAGGCCTCTGACATTTGGAGCATCAATTGCGAAATTTACGCTGCGGCTCTGAGGCTAGCTAGACAGGGGAGAGTGAGAGACTCTCCTGTTGAGAGAGCACAGAGACGGGTGCGCCAAATGGAAGCGAAAATCCAGTTGGCTCGCCAGGAAGCATCCCGTATCCAGTGTGTGATGGAATATAGAGCGGCTGGGAAGCCTTTTACGCGCCGAGTGCGCCAGATAGCCTACGGGTTGAGGCGCGACCATCATACACTCAGTCAAGCGGTACTGGTTGTTGTCAAGCAACACTGTCTTGACAGGATACGGATGCTAATCGCTGCTAAGCGATCGTTGGTGGCGCGGGCGAGAGGTCTGGAGCAGAACAGAATGTTCTACGAAAGACCTTCTCGCCTTTTCCAACAGCCGCCTCCAGCCATAGAGCAGCCGCCAACTGCTGATCGCGTGGAGGCCTTTTGGAGGGACATTTACGAACAACCCAAACCTCTCTCAGCAGACACTCCGGCCTTGGCGCAGTTCGAGTCCGTTTGTAGGAGGACTCCTAACTTGAATGTACTGCGTCACCCGATAGACACGGAAGAAATTCTTGACGCCTTACCAGGCGCAAATAATTTCGCAGCTCCTGGCCCGGATGGCATAAACACCTACTGGTGGAAAAAATTCCCCAGTTGCCACCGGCATTTAGCTAGAGTTTTTAACTCGTGGCTAAATCAGGAGCAGCCAATTCCGGCTTGGTTTGTCGAGGGTCGAACCGTGCTTCTCCCGAAGACCGGAGATTTGTCTGATCCCAAAAACTACAGACCAATAACATGTCTGAACGCATGTTACAAGCTCTTCACCAGAATCTTGTACATGCGTATCCTTCAAGCTGTGAATCCTGTATTTCTCGACGTGTATGAACAGAGAGGGTCAAAGAAAGGAGTAGCTGGCTGCAAGGAGAACCTGTTGATTGACCGATGTGTCACGCAGGACTCCGTGCAGTACAAGCGCAACCTTTCTATGGCCTGGATTGACTATCGCAAGGCATTCGACAGCACGTCTCATGAGCTCATTGTGCGGCTGTTGGAATGTCTTTCGGTGGATAATCAAATAGTGGGATGCATCAAACAACTGATGCCGCTCTGGAAGACCCGGTTTACCATAACATCAGGTGAAACTCGGGTTCAGACAGAGTTGGTGTCATTGAAAAGAGGTGTCTTCCAAGGAGACTCCTTGAGTCCCGTGCTCTTTTGCATCTCACTTTTGCCTCTGTCCATAGCGCTGAGAAATACTAAAGGATACAGCTGTGGCACGCCCAATAACCGGAGGCACAAGGTCACCCATCTGTTTTATATGGATGACCTAAAACTTTATGCCTCCAGCCAACGCGAACTACAACAATCGCTGAGGGTGGTGCAGGAGTACAGTCATGCTATCGGAATGGAGTTCGGGACAGACAAATGTGCATTGGTTCATCTCAAGAAAGGACGAAGCGGAGATAGTGGAGATGAGGAACGGCTCGTTGATGGGAGCATCTTGCGACAACTGCATGCCGGAGATACTTATACCTACCTTGGAGTGGCGCAGCGTCATGTCCAAGAGGCAGCATTGGTTAAAGAGTGTCTCCGCCGCAAGTATTTGCACCGACTCCGGCAGATCTGGTCGTCAGAACTGTCCGGCAAGAACAAAGTCGCTGCCACAAACATGCTTGCGGTCCCATTGTTATTATACACCTTTGGTGCTATACACTGGAAAGTGAACGAGCTGAAGGAAATCGACACGAAGACCCGCAAAAGGATGAATATGGAGAGAAGCCTGCATCCTAAGTCCTCTGTCCCGCGAATATACCTCCCGCGACACCTGGGAGGGCGTGGACTATTGAGTTTGGAGCGTCTGCACAACAGAGTAGTACTGGCCACTGCCTGCTATGTAACGAACAGCACCGATCCCCTGATCCGCTTTGTGCGAGAGCACGAGAATGCGGGAAAAGGAGCCTTTCTTTTTAGCGCAGCGAAACGAGCAGCCGAGGAGCTCAGCCTCACACTCGACTTCAAGCGGAGGTGTCAGCAGTCCATTACGGAACTTGCTCCCGCAGAATTAAAATCCCACCTTAAAACTGCTGAAGTCGACTTCCTTTTAAGACTTCATAAAGATAAGCCAATGCATGGAATCTTCTACAAACATCTGGGAGAGCATGGCTTGTCTGAGCAGTTGACCTTCTCTTTCCTAAGGTCTAGTGGGTTGAAGTCGGAGACTGAGGGCTTTATAATGGCTTGCCAAGACGGTGTCTTCAACACCTTGGTGTACCGTAAAAGGGTTATGGGTGTAGATGTACCCGACACCCTTTGTAGAGCTTGCCGACAGGCGCCAGAGACGCTTATGCATCTCTTGTCGGCGTGTAAGACGTACGCTGGGACGGCTTACGTCCATCGGCACAACGCGGCTCTACGAGTGCTCTACTATCATTTGAGGCACTCATACGGTATCGATGAGACACCGGTGCTGCCATACGCTCCAGGGGATATAGAGTCCGTTGTGGAGAACGAGAGATGCCGGATTTACTGGAACTACTCGTTCCCCACGCTCGAGCTTGTACAGGCAAACAAGCCCGACATAGTCCTTCTCGACCACCAACAGAAGACGATGTTCGTTATTGAGTTTTCGGCGCCTGCCGAGGTGAACATCGTTTCTAAGGAGGAGGAAAAGCGGACCAAATATCAGGAGTTGCTCGGACAACTTCGCAGGCTCTGGCCAGACTACACTGTAAGTCTGCTGGTTATGGTCATTGGATCCCTAGGTGGAATGAGGAATACGCTGCTCTCTGCACTGCGCAAAATACCGGTGTGCCGTGCGGTGGCGCACATCTTAGCCGCCAGAATGCAGAAGGCAGTCATCCTTGGGTCCCTTCGTCTACTTAGGGCGCACGATTCGCGGACCCAGTGATTGCTCACCTCACGGTGTGAGGAGTAGTCATTGGGTAATGGAACAGCAGCCCGGTGTGTCGGAGCCCGGGCTGCACTTTTTTGTTTTAAATAATAATAATAATAAATAAGCCGCGAGGGGTTGCTAGATCCCCTCAGTGGCGCCTCCCCAAGGTGGCGGATAGGGGAACGCCTCCCAGATATGGGTGGTACCGGGGAAATCAAATACCCGGGGCGGACCAAAACTAGCACGGTGGAATAGCGTCTGCATCCAGAGGATCGGCTATTCCTCCACAATTAGGACACGACGGATCTCCATGTGAGGAGCGGTACTCCGACAGCGTCTGACTCCATGTTAGGGGCGGCTGATAATACACCCGCAGGAAGCCACCCAACATCAGTAGGCTATCCGGTGCGTGGCGACACCGCAGGGTATACCGAAGCCCAAGGATGTAATCCAGCCGGTAACCTTCGCAGGTGCATCCTCAGGAGCCAATTTGGACGGCTGCCTCCGGAAATGTCGTCTGGGGGCCCTAAGGCCAACCACCTGACGGGCCCTATCTTCGGGTTCGACCACCCCGGAAGAAAAGCACCCACACCGAGCCGGTTTCGGAAGCCGGCGTTGGGCAAGGTGGCGGTGCTTCGAATTGCCCTGTTGACGACCCCCGCATTGACATGGACCGTTTTAGGTGGACGACGGAGCTCAAGGATGACCTACTGAGCTGCTACGAGGGCAGTAGCCCGCGCCGTAGGGGATACATGTCCCGCATGTATGAGAGGTGGTGTGAAATGCACCCAGAGCATAGCACGCTTACCTCTCAGAATTTGCGAGATTATGTATCGTACCTCCGGAGGCAGGGATATGTTCATGCTCCAGCTCAGCCTGCCCCTTCGGCGGACGGAAGGCCTGTTAACCAGGCTGAAAGTTCACCGGTAAGGCCCGCTGAGAGGGAAATCGACCAAGTCGTCTCACCTGGGGATTTCAGAGACCGAAGGGCCTTGCATAACAACGGAAGGTCCTTGAAACTGGCAGATTTGAAGAGAAAGGATGAGGTTGTGGGTGAACGTCTATCGGAGGCCTCTGACATTTGGAGCATCAATTGCGAAATTTACGCTGCGGCTCTGAGGCTAGCTAGACAGGGGAGAGTGAGAGACTCTCCTGTTGAGAGAGCACAGAGACGGGTGCGCCAAATGGAAGCGAAAATCCAGTTGGCTCGCCAGGAAGCATCCCGTATCCAGTGTGTGATGGAATATAGAGCGGCTGGGAAGCCTTTTACGCGCCGAGTGCGCCAGATAGCCTACGGGTTGAGGCGCGACCATCATACACTCAGTCAAGCGGTACTGGTTGTTGTCAAGCAACACTGTCTTGACAGGATACGGATGCTAATCGCTGCTAAGCGATCGTTGGTGGCGCGGGCGAGAGGTCTGGAGCAGAACAGAATGTTCTACGAAAGACCTTCTCGCCTTTTCCAACAGCCGCCTCCAGCCATAGAGCAGCCGCCAACTGCTGATCGCGTGGAGGCCTTTTGGAGGGACATTTACGAACAACCCAAACCTCTCTCAGCAGACACTCCGGCCTTGGCGCAGTTCGAGTCCGTTTGTAGGAGGACTCCTAACTTGAATGTACTGCGTCACCCGATAAACACGGAAGAAATTCTTGACGCCTTACGAGGCGCAAAGAATTTCGCAGCTCCTGGCCCGGATGGCATAAACACCTACTGGTGGAAAAAATTCCCCAGTTGCCACCGGCATTTAGCTAGAGTTTTTAACTCGTGGCTAAATCAGGAGCAGCCAATTCCGGCTTGGTTTGTCGAGGGTCGAACCGTGCTTCTCCCGAAGACCGGAGATTTGTCTGATCCCAAAAACTACAGGCCAATAACATGTCTGAACCCGTGTTACAAGCTCTTCACCAGAATCTTGTACATGCGTGTCCTTCAAGCTGTGAATCCTGTATTTCTCGACGTGTATGAACAGAGAGGGTCAAAGAAAGGAGTAGCTGGCTGCAAGGAGAACCTGTTGATTGACCGATGTGTCACGCAGGACTCCGTGCAGTACAAGCGAAACCTTTCTATGGCCTGGATTGACTATCGCAACGCATTCGACAGCACGTCTCATGAGCTCATTTTGCGGCTGTTGGAATGTCTTTCGGTGGATAATCAGATAGTGGGGTGCATCAAACAACTGATGCCACTCTGGAAGACCCGGTTCACCATAACATCAGGTGAAACTCGGGTTCAGACAGAGTTGGTGTCATTGAAAAGAGGTGTCTTCCAAGGAGACTCCTTGAGTCCCTTGCTCTTTTGCATCTCACTTTTGCCTCTGTCCATAGCGCTGAGAAATACTAAAGGATACAGCTGTGGCACGCCCAATAACCGGAGGCACAAGGTCACCCATCTGTTTTATATGGATGACCTAAAACTTTATGCCTCCGGCCAACGCGAACTACAACAATCGCTGAGGGTGGTGCAGGAGTACAGTCATGCTATCGGAATGGAGTTCGGGACAGACAAATGTGCATTGGTTCATCTCAAGAAAGGACGAAGCGGAGATAGTGGAGATGAGGAACAGCTCGTTGATGGGAGCATCTTGCGACAACTGCATGCCGGAGACACTTATACCTACCTTGGAGTGGCGCAGCGTCATGTCCAAGAGTCAACATTGGTTAAAGAGTGTCTCCGCCGCAAGTATTTGCACCGACTCCGGCAGATCTGGTCGTCAGAACTGTCCGGCAAGAACAAAGTCGCTGCCACAAATATGCTTGCGGTCCCATTGTTATTATACACCTTTGGTGCTATACACTGGAAAGTGAACGAGCTGAAGGAAATCGACACGAACACCCGCAAAAGGATGAATATGGAGAGAAGCCTGCATCCTAAGTCCTCTGTCCCGCGAATATACCTCCCGCGACACCTGGGAGGGCGTGGACTATTGAGTTTGGAGCGTCTGCACAACAGAGTAGTACTGGCCACTGCCTGCTATGTAACGAACAGCACCGATCCCCTGATCCGCTTCGTGCGAGAGCACGAGAATGCGGGAAAAGGAGCCTTTCTTTTTAGCGCAGCGAAACGAGCAGCCGAGGAGCTCAGCCTCACACTCGACTTCAAGCGGAGGTGTCAGCAGTCCATTACGGAACTTGCTCCCGCAGAATTAAAATCCCACCTTAAAACTGCTGAAGTCGACTTCCTTTTAAGACTTCATAAAGATAAGCCAATGCATGGAATCTTCTACAAACATCTGGGAGAGCATGGCTTGTCTGAGCAGTTGACCTTCTCTTTCCTAAGGTCTAGTGGGTTGAAGTCGGAGACTGAGGGCTTTATAATGGCTTGCCAAGACGGTGTCTTCAACACCTTGGTGTACCGTAAAAGGGTTATGGGTGTAGATGTACCCGACACCCATTGTAGAGCTGGCCGACAGGCGCCAGAGACGCTTATGCATCTCTTGTCGGCGTGTAAGACGTACGCTGGGACGTCTTACGTCCATCGGCACAACGCGGCTCTACGAGTGCTCTACTATCATTTAAGGCACTCATACGGTATCGATGAGACACCGGTGCTGCCATACGCTCCAGGGGATATAGAGTCCGTTGTGGAGAACGAGAGATGCCGGATTTACTGGAACTACTCGTTCCCCACGCTCGAGCTTGTACAGGCAAACAAGCCCGACATAGTCCTTCTCGACCACCAACAGAAGACGATGTTCGTTATTGAGTTTTCGGCGCCTGCCGAAGTGAACATCGTCTCTAAGGAGGAGGAAAAGCGGACCAAATATCAGGAGTTGCTCGGACAACTTCGCAGGCTCTGGCCAGACTACACTGTAAGTCTGCTGGTTATGGTCATTGGATCCCTAGGTGGAATGAGGAATACGCTGCTCTCTGCACTGCGCAAAATACCGGTGTGCCGTGCGGCGGCGCACATCTTAGCCGCCAGAATGCAGAAGGCAGTCATCCTTGGGTCCCTTCGTCTACTTAGGGCGCACGATTCGCGGACCCAATGATTGCTCACCTCACGGTGTGAGGAGTAGTCATTGGGTAATGGAACAGCAGCTCGGTGTGTCGGAGCCCGGGCTGCACTTTTTGTTTTTTGAAAAATAATAAACCTCGCGCAATACACCAACAACAACAACAGCTCAAAGCGCGTACAGACAACAATTAATATACTCAAATCCAAGTCACCACAACAGACAATACCAGAAATAGCTGATACCCTTAAACAGAAGCTTGCAGTCTATGCAGCTAGACTCCGCAGATACAACGAGTCCAATGCCAGAAAGGATGCTAATAATCTTTTTCAGAAAAGTGAAAAACAGTTTTACCAAAAGATAACAGCCGACAACCAGATAACAGCAATAGAACCTCCTAGTAAACAAGAGTTAACTGAGTTTTGGGGAAGCCTATGGTCAGAACCCAAAACACATAATGAAGACGCTCCATGGATCAGACAAGAAGAGGAAAAACATCAACATATAGTGGAGCAGGGAGACGTTATCCTTACACCAGAGGAAATAGCTGAAACCATAAAGCATACCCATAATTGGAAGTGCCCAGGCGTGGATAATGTGCAAAATTTCTGGTACAAGCAATTCAGTGCAACATACGAAATGCTTACGGACCAAATCAATAAAGCCATACTCCAACCGAATAGGCTTCCCAAATTCCTCACGCAAGGAATAACGTATATAAAACCCAAAAACGCAGACACCAAGAACCCTGCCAACTATCGCCCAATCACTTGTCTTCCCACCTTGTACAAGATCATAACCGCAACAATAGGCAGAAGAATTGAACAACACCTCACCCGAAACAACATCCTAACTGAAGAACAGAAAGGATGTCGAAAGCAAAGCCAAGGTTGCAAGGAACAACTTATAATTGATAATGTCATCATGGAGCAAACCAGAAAAGAACATAGGAACCTTCATACCTGTTTCATTGACTATAAAAAAGCTTTCGACTCTGTACCCCATAGCTGGCTAGCGAAAACTCTTCAAATATATAAAATCAACCCAGGGCTACGTGAGTTTCTTACAAGAACCATGGAGACATGGCGAACCAGCATACATCTCAAAACTCAGGACGGCCTTATCAAGACAGATGAGCTTCACATAAGACGCGGCATCTTCCAGGGTGACTCTCTCAGTTCACTGTGGTTCTGTCTCTGTCTGAATCCGCTCTCCAACGCACTTAACAACACAAACTGCGGTTTCAACATTAGACACGACAGATTAAACCAACACAAAATCAATCATCTCCTCTACATGGATGATATAAAACTATATGCCGCCAATGAAGTACAACTGAGAGTTAATCAGAACAACAGAAGCTTGCTCGTCAGACGTCAGGATGGAATTCGGAATGAGTAAATGCAAGGTTCTCCACATCAACAAAGGCCAATGGAAGGACCACCCCCAGCAGGAAACAGTAGCTGGCCACACACTAAACAACATTAACAAGGACGAAACTTACAAGTACCTGGGCTTCAATCAGAACGTTAAAATAGACCACGCACAAGTCAAGTCACAACTAACCCAAGAGTTCAGAGTTCGCCTTATTAAGCTACTAAAAACCAAATTGAACTCCAGAAACCTTACAAAAGCCATAAACACATTTGCGATACCAGTCCTCACATACTCCTTTGGCATCATCAAGTGGTCACACACTGATATAGAAAACATCCACATCCTCATACGGACGGAACTCACGAAACACCGAATGTCACATCCAAACGCATGCAAAGAAAGGCTCACCATAGACAGGAAACAAGGAGGCAGAGGGATCACAGATATACAGTCGCTTCGCACAAGACAGATAAAGACACTCAGACATTTCTTCCAAAACAAACAAACAAATTTACATCGAGCAATAGTAAAAGCAGACAAAAACTATACACCACTTAACCTATCATGTCCAGACCACGTCGCAGACACACACAATCCCACACAATCACAACAAGAAAAAATAAGCACCTGGTCGCAGAAACCACTCCATGGCAAACATAGATACCGTATTACGCAAGACCACATAAATGAAAAACAGTCATACACCTGGCTGCAGGATGGCCAGCTCTTTCCAGAAACTGAGGGGTTTATGCTTGCTATCCAGGACCAAGTTATTGCGACGAGAAACTACAAGAAATACGTAATTAAAGATCCATCCATAACAAACGATAACTGCAGAAAATGTCAACAGCAAAAGGAAACAATAGACCACATAACAAGCGCATGCAAAACTCTCGCTGGAACTGAGTACACGGCTAGACATAACTCAGCAGCCAAAATCATACATCAAGCATTAGCCACAAAAAACAAAATAATCGAAAACTCCGATCCATATTACAAGTATACACCAACATCAGTACTAGAAAACGATCACTACAAACTATACTGGGATGTTGAAATACACACAGATAAAACCATCATTGCAAACAGACCAGATATAGTATTTCAGATAAAGGCAGACAAAGTTACCTACTTAATAGATATTGCTATTCCCAATGATGTGAATGTTCAGAACACCTACGCTGGGAAAATATCTAAATACACTGACCTTGCCATAGAAGTGGAGCGAATTTGGAAACAAGATAAAGTTATTATTGTCCCGCTCATTATGTCGGTCTCAGGCCTCACACCGAACACATTTACACAACATCTGCAACAGTTACGCCTGGACGAAAGTTTACATAAAATATTCCAAAAGTCTGTAATCCTTAAGACCTGTAATATAGTACGATCTTTCCTAAATTCCGATTAGTAATAGTTCAGGTGTTGACTTGGCCTAGCCCGTCAACATTTGTTGTCACCGCAGTCATGCGAGAGAAGCTTGAAAAGACATAATAATAATATCCAAAGAAGTACAAACTGCTGCTTCATGCCCATGCTCGGAAGTACATATTCGGAGCTTAAACTCGGATGTTATCCATTCCACCGAATGAGTAACACTAGGGGTTCGTCATATGCCATTTTTTTACCAGCTGCTAGTAGTCTTTTGCCGCTTATGGTGTCTGTATTGGGTATCTTACTTAATAGAAACATCTGCATGACGCCAGGGATTATTGGAGTGATTCAACTGGAGATGATTTTGACCATTTGTCTGGTAATATTCAACTCAAGCAATCGTCCTTCACTACTAACGTAAGTAATATGTGTCAGTGTCTATGGTGTAACTAATACCTCTCCCTCCCCCCTCTTTTGAAAAATTAATCCAAAAAATTGTTCATGGGAAATCATTCCGAGTAATCCAGTAATCATTATAACAAACTTCGAGAGGTCAAACTGTACTATCAACTTTTTAATCGAACGGCTTTATGCAGAAAGGAACCAACTCAAAAATTGAATTTTCTGTTTATAGCATAACATTGGAATAACAATCAAAGGTCTTTATTTTGTTTTACCCCTCAGGCTATTCAAAATTAACCTTAATACGGGACATTCCCTTTGTTTCTGTTTTGACACGCATAAAGTGTTTTGGAGGTGCCATATACCGGGTGTCCCATAATTTCCTTGACACGTGATATTTTCGTAACGAAAAACGGTTTAAGCAAGAACTGAGTGGTACTTTTGAAGGTACTATAGGGCCTATCATACCATGCATTCAAAACATTTTTTTTTTGTACGTCAACCCCTACAAATCACCCCCATCTTTTTTTTTCAAAGAGCACCCCGTAGGTTTTCCTACATAAATGATATCCCCATTTCATTTAAAATCTTGTGGTACCTTTAATTTTAGATGCAAACTTATTTTTTCCGTAAAATCATAAGCATAAGACAAATGAAATGATAATTTGTTTGACGCCTGATATTTTTGTAACAAAAACGGATAAAAAAGAAAGGTAAGTAGGTTTTTCAAGAGTAGTGAATGACCTATCATTCCTTGCTTATGAATAATTTTTTTCTTACTTACTACGATTTCATGCATTAAACGAAAAAAATTAACGATAAATTGCAGTAGGGGCATAAAAAGTAGGGCACTACGATAACGAAATTCAAGTAAAGGATTTATTTTTCCAGGCAAAATTGTGGATTGAAATTTGAAAGAACAAGCTAGGGTGGATTCCAGGGGTTTAAGAAAAAAAAATGGTTCATAAGCAAGGAATGATAGGTCATTCACTACCCTTGAAAAACCCACTTACTTTTCTTTTTTATCCGTTTTTGTTACAAAAATATCAGGCGTCAAACAAATTATCATTTCATTTGTCTTATGCTTATGATTTTACGGAAAAAATAAGTTTGCATATAAAATTAAAGGTACCAAAAGATTTTAAATAAAATGGGGATATCATTTATGTAGGAAAACCTATGGGTTGCTATTTGAAAAAAAAAGTTGGGGGTGAGTTTTAGTGGTTGACGTACAAAAAAAAATGTTTTCAATGCATGGTATGATAGACCCTATAGTAGCTTCAAAAGTACCACTCAGTTCTTGCTTGAACCGTTTTTCGTTACGAAAATATCACGCGTCGAGGAAATTCTGGGGCACCCGGTAAAGTAAATAGCTCTGAATGAACAAGTGTTGGATGTGTACTAGAGAGGGTACCGCCAAGCTGTGCACACATTTTTAATGCGAATATCCTTTTTTTCTGGGTATTCGGATTTCACACACTATACAGGGTGTCACACGACGATTAAGACAAGCAATATATCGGAACTGGGCAGTAATACCGAATTATAATTTTGGAGTTGTAAATTAGAGCAAATATAGTATCTTTTCTTATTATTACGTCACCCAATGAGGTATTTGTTTTTGGTCACGTGACATCCGATTCAAAATCTTTAATGGGACACACTGTATATTTGTGACTTTTTGTGTTCCTCCCGATAAAACAATTCCAACAAACTAGCACACTTGGGGTCTAAGGTGATTAATTCAAGAGCTACAGGTAATTAAAGGACTGTACCACTACCATTATGAAACACTACCAAAATAATTTACCTGTAGGGATATATGTTATAATCAATGGTAGTGGTACCATCCTTTAAGTACCTGTAGCTCTTGAATTAATCACTTTAGACCCCAAGTGTGCTAGTCTGTTGGACTTGTTTTATCGGGAGGAACACACAAGGTCACCAATATACAGGGTGTCCCATTAAAATTTTTGAATCGGACGTCACGTGACCAAAAACAAATACCTCATTGGGTGACACAATAATAAGAAAAGATACTATATTTGCTTTAATTTACATCCCCAAAATTATACGCTACCACTGTCCACTTCCGATATTTTGCTTGTCTTAATCGTCCCACCCCTGTATTATAACAATTATTTTTGGGAACCCCCTAACTACGCTTATGCGGGTATGGCAACTTTATTGATAAACCACATTGCTCGCTGAGCGATTTTTTTTGTAGAACCTCGCAGCCGAGTGGTCACAACTTAACAGGAACACTGTAGGTATTCAATTCCTACATAACTGTATTGTAGTCACTGTGGTGCTTCCTGTAAAATTTCTTGATACTTAGGGTGACCACTACCTCCAAATACTGATTCGATGTTAACATTCCGAAGACCGCTCAACTCTCGTGTCACGTACAATATGTGTATTTCCATTTTCATGTACGGTGTCCCTATCTAGTTCTGGTAGACTCTGACAAAAGATAGAGTAGATGAACTATAGTCATTTCTAGATTCAGTGTCATAAAAAATTTTGCCCGATTTCCCATGAATTTTGAATCTTTTTTAAAAAACCTCTCAGAACTGCGCTTTTCTAAAATGCATGATTGTTTGAAGGGTGTGATTGACTGGGTCATTGCTAACCAAACTGTTTTTTTTTTCAATTAAATAGTGCAATTTGATTTTTTAACTAGCACAGCACACATAGTGCTAGTTTTCACTAATGAGTATATGGCCTTAATGTTAGATGCAATTTGTTGAACCATAGTTTTAGTTATTTTAGATAGTACAAGCCTAGTTGATTAATCTGAAGTAGCTCAAACTTTTAGTACTGTGATTAGCTCTTGCTAGCAAGTACTTAAATCTCTGACAAGGTCTGGTATTCACTGAGTTACCATAATTACCTTCAACTTAGAACTGTTCTCAAAATTGGAATTTTTCCACATAGCTTTAGATATGCACTTTTTCAAATTACATATATTCAAAGTTTTAATGTAAATGATGTATTTTAGACAAAATGCTTTGTGCTTCAAGGAAGTTCAGTTAACCTGCATGTTTTTTTTGTTTGAATAACCCAGTTATTCTTGAATCAAAAATTTCTGGATATAATATGGCATTGATCCTACCAAGGTTTCTTGATTTTATTATTGATCTTTTCCAGGAACCATATAGGTTACATTTGAACTGTCATATGATGATCAACAGAAAACTGAACAATATTTATAGACGTATAAGTGCCGTAATATATCCAAAATTGGAACAAAGATTTGTGAGCAAAAATATACCATTCATGATTAAAAAAATGGTGTCAAGTTTCAACACTTCCAAGTTTCTTATATTTGACGTAATATAATTAATTAAAATAGTGGTCACGAAATGAGATAAGGGCAGTTTTTTATAATTTCGTACGTGGTTTAAACATAGACCAGTGCTTAGGAGAAATGAATCGTGCACTAGATGATGTTTGTCCAATTATACAACGATATTCAGAGGTTATAGAGAATTCCAAACAAGAAATTTTACTCTGGAGGATTCTGAGAGGCCAGAAAAGCCACGAATGTACAGAAGAAAATGTTACTGCTCTGAGCAAAAAGCTGTCATTGTCATCCAAAATTAATTTTTATCAAATCTTTAGACATTGATAAAGGCCACAGAAGTGGTCAAAACGTAGGTTATGATAGGTTGATAATGACTGGGGCGATTATACCTCTAGCGACTTTATTGTCTATTGTGGAGCACACATTTTTAGAGTTCATCCTACAATCCATGCCTTTTGACGCAGCAGATGGTCGTCTTGGGTGAAATTTTCTTGTAGTCAGTAAGTTCTAGGTGAATTTATCCGATAGATTGAAACCTAGCTCTTTCCAAAACTGTACAGGAGCACAGTATGTGCTCCGCTGTTTTTTTATGGTCAGCTTCCCGCAAAGGCTGAAAGCCTATGGCGCTGTAGAAGGCCTGGGTTTCGATCCAAAGACCCTGAGATCCACTAGCGGACTCTCTAACCACTGGGCCATCCTTCAATTGAGGAGATCTTTTCAACGAAACATATTTGATTAGGTCCTTACTGGAATCTGTAATCTGACTTCAACTTCAAACATTCAAAAATATATTTATTTCGATCGTAGACTTCGTCTCGAGCTACAAACTTCATTCGCCGACTATGTTGCAACAAATATACACTAGTTACCAGTTTAGCAGGACGTATTTTCGCGATTGGCTGGGAATCTAGAACATACAGCAGGACAGGCTTCAGCCTAGGCTGATGTTCATCCGTCGTGAGCTAACCACCTTTAATATAATTATTTATTTTAGTATTGTATTTGTACTAATTTAAGAGCAATAAACAATAGTATCAGAGTAGGACGTCGTTGGTCACAGGAGCATCCTTACCGCCATGGTGACGTCAGACGGGTTCGGGAGCCATCGGCGTGTTTTCGGTACTCGATTCAAAAACCCATTTTTATTTTGATATAACTTTTGAATTATTGTGAAAAAAAGAAAACAAAAACAGTTTTGTCATAAAACTTATGTATGATCTTTCCATTTTTCCACAAAAAAAATTTTATTCAAAACCTCAATTAATTCAAGATAATATTTTTGCTCACGTTCTATACTTGTTAGCCTTTGTATGAATTTGTTTAGCTTAAACATCGTATTTTGCAGACGAGGCAACCAATATTCGTGCAACTATTGCAATCAGCATTTCGAGTGTCTCAGTGTCCTTGGTTGACTGCATCACAACGCTTTAATGTTGAAAATTGTATTCGTACATTGTCTGAAGTTGGTTAGTTAATCAACATATCTATACCTGAATGTTTTTACATTGCTTCTATTTTAGCTAAGAATCGCGGTATCGCTATACCTTTAGATCTGGAGAGTCAAGTAACTTCCATATTCAACAAGCAAACTATCTTAACCAGGCAGACCAGTAAGTGGTTGCAAGCCTCTAAGACACCTAAGATGGAAAGATCGCCCTCACAGGTAATTTTCATATAACCAGTCCCAAAGAAACGTGTTGGGACCACACAAGCGTTCGAATTGAACATATTAGAATTTTTTGGCGCCAAAATCACATAGACCTAAATCTCCTTACTCGTAATCCTTTGTCCCACAAAATATATGGTATTGATGATTCCTACAAAGTTTAAAGGACGACACAAAGAGGTTTTATACCATAGCATAGTAAACAACCAGCACAACATCTCTGAGGATTTCCTATATAAAAATGGTTCCCACAAAATTTGACTTTGGGATGATTTTACGGCTAAGTTTGGGTAGAGATGCGAAAATGAAAATATCGATACCGGTACCGACTCGATATTTTTTAGCCAAATAGGCGCATTTGGCTCGTACAGAGAATTTTGCGCAATTGATTACACCCCTCAATAGTTATATAATAATTTTCGATACCGACACCCCAAAAATAGCAATACCAGCTTGGAATTCCTCAAAAAGTATCTAACATAAAAAAAATCGATATTAGTGCAGAAGTACAAGTATCGAAGTATCGTTAGCATCCCTACAAAAAATTATCCAAAAGTGGGGACGCGCGTGTAATTGCCGCCAACCTGAGATATTGTGCTGGTTGTTTACTATGCTGTGTTTTATACATGGTCCAATTGCAACTGTTTCAGAACAAAAACTCCTTGGATGTGCTACTGTGAACATTTGATTTTTTTTTTAATTTGATGAAACTTTTTTAATTTTTTTTTTTGTTTGATTGATGACTTGATTGATAGGGTTCTTACCTAAAAAATCTATTCATTCACCCATTTTCTGTTTGGCGTAGGTTTTTTTAATTGTATAATCAACATTTGCGAAGCTTATATTGATATTTATTTGATTTTTATCCATTTTTCTTTTCTTAAATCTTGTTATCCAATTGTAACATTTTCTGTAAAAAATATACAAAATATCCTTGGATGTACTCCTGTGAAAGTTTGTCATGTTTTCAGTTGATGCGATTGGATAGAAGTATCATTGAAGGATTGCAAGATATTGTATCTGTATTAGAAGAGCAACTCAGGCCTCTTGTTCAGGCCGAATTGTCTCTTCTAGTAGATATTTTGTATAGGCCTGAATTATTGTTTCCACCTGGATCTGAACCTAGGAAAAGATGTGAATGTGGAGGATTCATAAGGAAGTAAGTCAAGTTTTATTGTTGTGCCACATAAGCGTGTATAAAACCACTTTTTGTAAGAAAGCAAAATTTAGCGTGAGCCTCTTCATCCTAGGTTGATAAAACACACTGAAAAACTGTTAGAAGAGAAAGAAGAAAAATTGTGTGTCAAAGTCCTGAGAACTTTGAGAGAAATGATGGCTATAGACTGCGACTACGGAGAGAAGGTATGGTAATTGTACCTACATTTAGCTCTCTACGCTAACTTCTTTTTTTTAGGGAGATTCATTGCGTAATAGCCTCTTAGCAAGATATTTTGGGAAATCGTTTGTGGTGAATACTACGATTGCTTTAGGTACATTACCTCCACCACCGCCTGTTTCCCATGGACCAGGAGGTAGGTACAATCGAACATACAAACAATACTTCATTTATTCCATTTTTTTCAAAGTAACTGGTGATAACATTAAACAGAGCGGGTAGAATCCTGCAGGAAGTTCAGACGCATCTATGATAGAGAAGAAGCATCTGTTCTTGTGATAGAACTAGTAATCAAATCTGGCAATTCACCGTCAATATTCAGTGAAGATGTAGAGCTTGTTGTACAGGGTGCGATAGCATAACTTAACCTTGAATGTGGTGTTGACCTTGGATATGACCTTGAATTTGACCTTGAATACGACGTTGACTATGCCCTTGAATGTGATCTTGACTATGATCTTGAACGTGACCTTGTCATTGTATGCGGTCTTGACTATGACGTTGACCTCGAACGTGACCTTGACTATGACCTTGAATGCGACCTCTACCTTGTATGTGACCTTCTTTTAGGAAACTTGTAAGTGTGATAGTGCGAAGAACTGCAGTTCCTTGGCTCATAAGATCACCTGCAAACATTGGGGCAGTGCGGACGTCAGTGTTGTAATCACCACTGCGTTCAGAATAATTTTGATATAGCCCCGTTGCCCCTGTGCTCTACCGCAAGTTTATTACTGCGCTACAGAAGGGAATTATTGTGTGTTCTCGAAGAGGAGGAGGAGAATTGACCTTGAATGTGGCGTTGACCTTGAATTTGACATTGACTACGCCGTTGACTATGCCCTTGACCTTGAATGTGATCTTGACTATGACCTTGAACGCGACCTCTACCTTGTATGTGACCTTCTTTTAGGAAACTTGTAAGTGTGACAGGGCGAAGAACTGGAGTTCCTTGGCTCATTAGATCACCTACAAACATTGGGACAGTGCGGACGTCAGTGTTGTAATCGCCATGCGTTCAGAATCATTTTGATTTAGCCCCGTTGCCCCTGTGCCCTACCGCAAGTTTATTACTACATATGAGCTACAGTAGGGAATTATTGTATGTTCTCGAAGAGGGGGAGAATTGACCTTGAATGTGGCGTTGACCTTGAATTTGACCTTGAATACGGCGTTGACTATGCCCTTGATCTTGAACGTGACCTTGTCATTGTATGTGGTCTTGACTATGACGTTGACCTTGACTGTTGCCTTGACCTTGAATGCGACCTCTACCTTGTATGTGACCGTCTTTTAGGAAACTTGTAAGTGTGACAGGGCGAAGAACTGGAGTTCCTTGGCTCATTAGATCACCTGCAAACATTGGGGCAGTGGGACGTCAGTGTTGTAATCACCACTGCGTCCAGAATCATTTTGATTTAGCCCCGTGGCCCCTGTGCCCTACCGCAAGTTTATTACTGAGCTACAGAAGGGAATTATTGTATGTTCTCGAAGAGGAGGAGAATTGACCTTGAATGTGGCGTTGACCTTGAATACGGCGTTGACTCTGCCCTTGACCTTGAATGTTATCTTGACTATGATCTTGATCGTGACCTTGTCATTGTATGCGGCCTTGACTATGACGTTGACCTCGAACGTGACCTTGACTGTTGCCTTGACCTTGAATGCGACCTCTACCTTGTATGTGGCCTTCTTTTAGGAAACTTGTAAGTGTGATAGGGCGAAGAACTGCAGTTCCTTGGCTCACTAGATCACCTACAAGCATTGGGGCAGTGCGGACGTCAGTGTTGTAATCACCACTGCGTTCAGAATCATTTTGATTTAGCCCCGTTGCCCCTGTGCCCTACCGCAAGTAATTAGTACATATGAGCTACAGTAGGGATTTATTGTATGTTCTCGAAGAGAAGGAGAATTGACCTTGAATGTGGCGTTGCCCTTGAATTTGACATTGAATACGGCGTTGGCTATGCCCTTGACCTTGAAGGTGATCTTGACTATGATCTTGAACGTGACCTTGTCATTGTATGCTGTCTTGACTATGACGTTGACCTCGAACGTGACCTTGACTGTTGCCTTGACCTTGAATGCGACCTCTACCTTGTATGTGACCTTCTTTTAGGAAACTTGTAAGTGTGACAGGGCGAAGAACTTCAGTTCCTTGTCACATTAGATCACCTGCAAACATTGGGGCAGTGCGGACGTCAGTGTTGTAATCACCACTGCGTTAATAATCATTTTGATTTAGCCCCGTTGCCCCTGTGCCCTACCGCAAGTTTATTACTACATATGAGCTACAGTAGAGAATTATTGTATGTTCTCGAAGAGGAGGAGAATTGACCTTGAATTTGGCGTTGACCTTGAATTTGACCTTGCATACGGCGTTGACTATGCCCTTCACCTTGAATGTGATGTTGACTATGATCTTGATCGTGACCTTGTCATTGTATGCGGCCTTGACTATGACGTTGACCTCGAACGTGACCTTGACTGTTGCCTTGACCTTGAATGCGACCTCTACCTTGTATGTGGCCTTCTTTTAGGAAACTTGTAAGTGTGATAGGGCGAAGAACTGCAGTTCCTTGGCTCACTAGATCACCTACAAGCATTGGGGCAGTGCGGACGTCAGTGTTGTAATCACCACTGCGTTCAGAATCATTTTGATTTAGCCCCGTTGCCCCTGTGCCCTACCGCAAGTAATTAGTACATATGAGCTACAGTAGGGATTTATTGTATGTTCTCGAAGAGAAGGAGAATTGACCTTGAATGTGGCGTTGCCCTTGAATTTGACATTGAATACGGCGTTGGCTATGCCCTTGACCTTGAAGGTGATCTTGACTATGATCTTGAACGTGACCTTGTCATTGTATGCTGTCTTGACTATGACGTTGACCTCGAACGTGACCTTGACTGTTGCCTTGACCTTGAATGCGACCTCTACCTTGTATGTGACCTTCTTTTAGGAAACTTGTAAGTGTGACAGGGCGAAGAACTTCAGTTCCTTGTCACATTAGATCACCTGCAAACATTGGGGCAGTGCGGACGTCAGTGTTGTAATCACCACTGCGTTAATAATCATTTTGATTTAGCCCCGTTGCCCCTGTGCCCTACCGCAAGTTTATTACTACATATGAGCTACAGTAGAGAATTATTGTATGTTCTCGAAGAGGAGGAGAATTGACCTTGAATTTGGCGTTGACCTTGAATTTGACCTTGCATACGGCGTTGACTATGCCCTTCACCTTGAATGTGATGTTGACTATGATCTTGAACGTGACCTTGTCATTGTATGCTGTCTTGACTATGACGTTGACCTCGAACGTGACCTTGACTATGACCTTGAATGCGACGTCTACCTTGTATGCGACCTTCTTTTAGGAAACTTGTAAGTGTGATAGGGCGAAGAACTGGAGTTCCTTGGCTCATTAGATCACCTGCATACATTGGAGCAGTGCGGACGTCAATGTTGTAGTCCCCACTGCGTTCAGAATCATTTTGATTTAGCCTCGTTGCCCCTGAGCCCTACCGCAAGTTTATTACTACATATGAGCCACAGTAGGGAATTTTGTATGCTCTCGAAGAGGAGGAGAATTGACCTTGAATGTGGCGTTGACCTTGAATTTGACCTTGAATACGACGTTGACTATGCCCTTGACCTTGAATGTGATCTTGACTATGATCTTGAACGTGACCTTGTCATTGTATGCTGTCTTGACTATGACGTTGACCTCGAACGTGACCTTGACTGTTGCCTTGACCTTGATTGCGACCTTTACCTTGTATGTGGCCTTCTTTTAGGAAACTTGTAAGCGTGACGGGGCAAAGAACTGGAGTTCCTTGGCTCATTAGATCAACTGCAAACATTGGGACAGTGCGGACGTCAGTGTTGTAATCACCACTGCATTGCTGTACTCAAACATGCCTCTGGCCTTGGACTTTTCTGATTGTTCTGTGAGCAGAACTCTTCATGAGGATCTTCATTTTCATCCTTACAAGATGACGATCGTCCTTGAACTTTTTGAACGTTACCTCGATTCGCGGAAGAATGCGTTTGAGGTTCTTGAGGACGCTATTGTTTTCTTAGCGATGAGGATCATTTTCATTTGTGTGGATCACTCAACAAACAAAACATGCGTTACTGGGCTGCAACCAATCCTTAAGAACTGCATCAAAGGCCTTTGCATTCACCTAAAGTCAGAGTGTGATGTGCAGTTTCCTCAGCTGGAATTATTGGTCCCGGTTTTTTGAAGAAAATTAACTCCTAGTTTCAGTGAATTCAGTCCGGTATGTGAGCATGTTACACGATCTTTTTGTCTTACGGCTAAATGAGGGAACATTTGGTTTCTACAAGATGGTGCAACGGTACACACTTCTAGAGGATCGATGGCTGTTTTGAGGAGACACTTCCCAGAGCGCTTCATCTCAATTTAAGGCGATTTGGACTGGGGCCGGTCCGATCTCCCGATTTTTCCGCTTGTGACTTTTTCCTAACGGGTTTTTTGAAATCCCGCGTTTATGTGAACCGTCCAAAGACTCTACCAGATTTGAAAGCCAACATCCAGAAAGAAATTGCCAACATAATACTTGCTATGCTGGCAAGAGTCATGATAAACGCCAGAAATCGCTTCACTCAATGTTTAGAGTCACCTAATTGATCTGATATTCAAAACCATGTAAAACAAAACTTGGTATGAACCTATATTACAAAAAATATTCTGATTCATACAATGGGTTTTATTAATTTTTGAAAAACGAAAGTTTTGTTGCCGCACCCTGTACTACTACTGATTTACAACATAACTTGACTGCCGCCTATTATTCGTAAAAATGCTAAACCATATTCTATGGTAGACATAGTAATTCTAACCACAATCTGCACCAATGAAATGGGACTAGTTATTATGGCTTATATTTTATTATTCCACAAACAAAATGTTGAACAGAGTGGGTAGAACCCTGCAGGAAGTTTAGACACATCTAGATAGAGAAGAAACATCCGATATTCTGGTACAACTAGTCATCAAATATGGCAATGGGGTATTTTCCAACTTGCTAATATTGCCTGTTTAATGGCTGAAATGAATTGCTTGTATCTAATTTGTAATGATGGCAGTGTTGGCTCAATGTTTTTCTGCCCACGTGGAGTAAAGATAGACTTTGAAAATCATTCCTTTGAAAAGAGCTCATTTAAATCTCTTAAACCTCCCGCCTAAGAAATCAACCAATCAAAAGTGATTTTTTTGCCGGATGTAGATAGGATGTGACTATTTTAATTTCAATTAAGCGAGATTCAAGGTTGTCACGTTGCTAATATTTAGCATAGTTTTTCTATAAAGGATGTAAATTTTATTTTATGCTTATTTAGTTTCCCTCTTTTGTAGACTATAAATGTTATATTGCACAGCTATTCCATTTTTTGCATTGTTATATAATTAGCAGTTTACTCTTAAGAATATTTCATAGTTACTTTTCACAATTTTACTCGTCATTCGGCAACACTCGTCTTTAACAGCCTGTCACTAGTGTCATGCATACATAACCTCCCCTGGTGTCACGACTGTCACGGTATCTCATTTAACTAAGATAGATCATGAAATGATGTAAACAAACATCTGTCAATATCAATACGAAGCGGAGGTTATGTCTGTATTTGGAGAAAATACAACAAGGTACAGTCATATTCTAAGGATAGCTCCATGAAAGACTTATTACGTCACGCTTAGATTTATTACGTCACAGCTTTGGCGCGAAATTTTATGTTTGAACTTTGCAGGTGCTTTTAAGCCACTTCGCGTTCACAGTAAAAAGTAAAAATGTTAGTTACATGGTTTTTGGGGACGTAACATCAATATTCCGTCATAAAATTTTGTTCGGAAAATACCCCATTCGTTCTCAATATTAAGTAAAGCTGTAGAGTTTAGTATAATCAAAACATAACTTTACTGACATTTATCACTGGTAAAAGGGCTAGACATAGACATAGCGATTCTAATCACAATCTGTAGAAAGAAAATGGGACCCGTTATTATGGATTATATTTTATAATTCTACAGCCAAAATATTGAACAGAGCGGGTAGAACCTTGCACGAAGTTCAGACACATCTAGATAGAGAAGAGGCATCTGATCTTGTGGTAGAACTAGTCATCAAATCTGGCAATTCGCCGTCAATATTCAGTGAAGCTGTAGAGCTTGGTATTGCTCTTTTGGAGGGTGGAAATCCAATAATTCAGAAGAGCATGTATAATAAGCTTCTCGGTGGTGATATTAGCCAGGCTTTTTTTAGGGTAAGTACTATTTTTTTTTTAAATACAGGCTAGGGGTTCCCAACCTGTGCACCGCGGCGCCCTGGTACGCCGTAGAAAGTAAAGAGGGGCGCCGTGAGTCGATCCTCTGAGTCTAAAGCACAAATATTTGTGTGTGCTTAAAAAGCAACAATACCTATTCTGACGCTCGCCACACTTTAAAACTACTGGAAAAGATTACAACGTTCAGGAAGAAACTACAAGTCTGGATAAAAAAGACGAATGAAGGCGGCGGTCAAGATTGCTTTTCACAATTGTATAAATATGCGGGATCCAATGAACTGGTTGTCTCACAAGACCTGACGACCCTTTTCAAGGAACACTCCTGGAATCTCACTGGATGGTTTTCGAAATACTTTGCAGATGATGATGTCGAAAAATTTGCGTGGATCCAAGATCGCTTTCATACGCAAGCTTCGCCAGTATTCTCCAAATCCGATTTTGTGGAGTTTTGGTTATCGATTCAAAATGAACATCCAACCCTACCCAAAAGCTTTAAGAATTTTTATTCCGTTCGCAACGTCATATTTATATGAAGCTGGATTTTCAGCCGTAGCTGTAATCAAGAAAAATATCGCTCAAGAATCAATGAGGACCAAGAAATGATAGTGGCAGTGTCGAATTTTATTCCCCGTTTTGAAAAACTATGCGGAGATCACCAAGCTCAATCGTCACATTCATTTGACTGTCGTATTTTATTTTTGTTTTTCTTGAGTGTTTCTTTTTGTTTTCTGTTTCAATTCTGAATTCTTATAAATATAATAAAATAAACTTCATTTCCTATTGAGGAAGTTTTTATTTTTGTGTCTACTATTATTGTAGATACCTATTTGTTTCGTATCTATTTAAAATAGCTATCTAAGGTAGGTCGCCGTGACAAAATTCCAAACTTGAAAGTGCACCGCGGGTTGAAAAACATTGGGAACTCCTGGGCTAAGTTACATTAAAATAGGGACAATATTGACTAAGCACTTCTTTGACATTTAATCAAATTTGAGTTTCCATATTTTCCTAGTTTTTTAAACTCACATTGCGAACAATAAGTTTTGATTGTATCTTATTAAATGCAGGGTGTCCCTGAATTTCCTTGACACGTGGTACTTTCGTAACCAAAAAAAGCTCAAAAGAAAACTGAGAGGAATTTTTGAAAGTTCTGTAAGTTTACGACCTAGGGGATTGGCGCTCGAGGGGTGGTAAGGTGAAAACTCCGCTTTGCGACGATTTTTGGAAAATAGCGTCGTAAATGTGGTAATTTTTTAAGCACAGGTAACAGAACTTTTTGATACCGTTCTTCGACATAATGCGAGAAAATTCTGATTTTAGTAAAAATACAAAGCCACCCCCTAACTTTGGGCCACTGTAGAATGGAAACTATTGGTCGCATAAGAAAATGTAAAGACCGAAATTGTGGCGAATTTTGTTGTCTTCATATACAGGGTGGGGCATAAAAACCAAGTGTTTTTGGGTTGAGTAGTACTCATATATTAGAAAAGGGAGGAGCGCGCGGTTCATTACAATCCATTCCTTGACTCAAACCATTTCACTTTCTTACTTGCCACTTGCCATCATGGAGCGGTAGACGCTAGAATAACGCGTGGCATATGGCGTGGCATCATTGGCCCATATTTTTTTTGGAGAAAATGGGGTCACCGCTATAGTAACATCTGAACGTTACATTCATATGGTGAATACCTTTTTCATACCTGAATTGCAAAGAAGAAGTGCGAATATCAAAGACTTGTGGTTCCAGCAAGATGGGGCCACGGCACACACCGCCAGAGCATCAATGGCTGTTCCTCGCCACCTGTTTCCAAATCGTTCAATTTCGAGGTTTGGTGGCATTTCATGACCTCCTCGGTCTCCCGACTTATCAATTTGTGATTTTTTTCTATGAGGGTAATTCGAGTGACGTGTTTAAAGGGCCAAGCCCCGTACGTTAGACGCAGAGAAGGAAGCGATTCGCCATGGAATCTGTCAAAAATCAACAGAGACATGCTGGAAACAGTGAAGTGCTATTTTCGTAAACAGCTGCATCATATTCCAGATGTAATTTTTGCACTTAGATATTTCAAAATGGTTTATTATCAGCTATGTTCTACTACCAATAATTTTTTTAGAGTAAACACTAATAATTTTATGATTATTTCAAAAACACTTGATTAATATGCCCCACCCTGTATTATTGGAACGTTTTTCCGATAGCACTTATCACAACGGCTCTATTTGTCGAAAAGCGTCACGAAACAGTTTTCATCCCCCTTCCCACCACCCCCGAGCGGCAACCTTCAGACGTAGCAAATTCAATCTTATCTTAATTAAGCAACGCCGAGGTAGTGTCATTTTCACTAAAAGTATGCACAAGTGATATTTTTTGCAACAGCACATATCGGTGGTAAGTAGCGGTGTGTTCCTAAGTTTAATTTTTTTTTTAATTAAATGCGTGGGTTTAGGCAGCTGCAGATAATAAAGAAATGGGACCAATGTCTACCATTCCATCAAATTCAATTTCTTTCCGACCTCTTGCTGTCAAAAAGCTCCTCGCATGGGCTATAACATGGCCGACTCTACATTAGGCTGGAGCCTTAGATGTGGCAACGTCGCTTAGCTGTCAAATAGTGGGCCCGTTACCGTGGGCCGAACGGCGGGCATTCCGCGGCAAATTTAAATTGTTTTATAGTTTCAGAATAAATATTACATTTTATATGTATTAGAGTTCATCTCGGTTGATAAATTAAGAAAAATACTTTTTGAAAAAATAAAAATGGTGAAAAATGCCAGTAGTAACAGTACAAAAATGTACATGTATTTAGATTTCGAGATTTTCCCTTCTGTTAGACATTTCTTATTTCCATTAGATTTCCTCTTTTTAGTTTTGTCAGTCTGTATTTTGTCTTGAACTGCTTCAGTGTAATTATTAATAAAAATATTTGCTACATTAACAACATTAATTCAAGCAGAATTTCATCAGTTTGGGGTTGATTACATGAACAAATGTGTCTAAAACAATGTCATCTATATGTATATTGATGTATTCTTTTGCAATTTCGATTAAAACTGCTTTGTGCAATTGCCCAAAAACTTACTTTTATACCTATTGGCCTGAAATCAAAATTTTAACAATACCTATTGTGAATAAGGACTGTAATTTGAGCTGTATACTCTGATGGAAGGATTACGCCTACCAACTATAAGCTGTATATATTTAATATACCTATCAAATAATTTTGTACAGGCTGATATTTCATCAATTTGTGAAATAATGTACTTCTCCGAGAATAATAAACCCTCTGCAACAGTTTTAATGTAAGGCATATTTTCTGTCAGGTGCAGTTTTTAAAGAACTGCAAAGTTTTGAGGAATATTTAGGATGGTGGTAAAATTGGCAACTTATTCTCTATCACAAAATTGTAGACTTTCTTTGCCTGGACATAGAAAAGGTTTTAACATTCAACAGAAAACCTATTTGAAAATGGTGTGCCAAAATATTTTCTATTTGAGACCAACAGGATATTCTTAATGACAGTGGTAAAATCTAACTTAAATCACCAACAAATTATGATTTATTGATTTAAAGGAATGTCTATATTCATTGATACTAATACCACCTACATCTGATGTCTGGTTCATCGTAGTCAAACACTACAAAATAAAAATAGAAAAATTCACTATTAGGTCACTTTGAAGCCATTCTTGCTGGTCTTGATTCCCTTCATTATCAAATCTTTTCGTAGGTGTGCCCAGATGTGTTCTATTAGAACTGTATTTTTCTGTGATATTTCGGAGGTCCAGAAAACATTGTAGGTACCACATTGTGCTTTAAAATAGGTCTTATCCTTGGAAATGTTTGTAAATTATTGTCTTTATTCTTATAAATATAACCAGCCCTTACGAGGAATACCTTTCACCCACTTCTGTTGGAAATGCTCGTCTTGAGGAAAATTGAACATCCTAATATGTCCTTTATTGGAAGCACAATTGCTAGTGCAACCTGGTACTACACACTTTGCAGGCATCTTTTTATCTTTATAGTTTCGTTTGTGCAGGTAAAACACATTAAAAATCACCTTCCAATCTTCTTTTTTACTCTGGAAGATTACACTAATGGCTTTAAAAATAAATAAAAGCTCGGCCCGCTATTCAGTGTTGCCATATTTCAATGCTCCGGCCTAGCGAGTAGAGTCGGCCATGGCTATAAACGTTTATTAAAAATTTGCGCATGTATTGTTCCAAGGTAATTGGTATCTCTTTAACTAGGTTTTTCATGACAAGATGAGGGATTCCCAACAAGAAATAAAATCAACAGTAACAGTGAATACATCTGAAATGGCTGCTAAGGCTCACGAAGATAAACAAAACAGCAAGGATCTGGATAAGATATCAAAAAAGCAAGGAGGAAAAAGCAGCAGTTTGCTAATCAATAACGAACTACAAAAGGACCTGACCAAAGCAGCAGAGCTAACAGGTCAAGCTTATGCTCAAATACGAAACATAGCTGGAGATGATCCAAACGCAACTGGCCCAAACAATTCTTTGGTCTTCGAGGATCTGCAAGACAAATCAGAAAAATACAGAGACAGAGATGAACAAAACGGCTTATCTAACAAAATTCTGATAATGCAGCCCATACTGCGGTTCCTACAACTGCTTTGCGAGAATCACAATTCCGCCTTACAAAATTTGCTCAGAAACCAAAACAATAAAAGCAATTTCAATCTGGTATCAGAAACCCTGATGTTTTTGGACTGCATTTGTGGTTCAACAACTGGTGGTCTAGGCTTGCTGGGTTTATACATCAACGAAGGCAATGTAGCTTTGATCAACCAAACTTTAGAAACGTTAACTGAATACTGTCAAGGGCCTTGCCATGAAAACCAAAACTGCATCGCCACTCACGAGTCCAACGGAGTAGATATCATAATTGCTTTAATCTTGAACGACATAAATCCGCTAGGCAAAACGCGTATGGACCTTGTTTTGGAACTGAAAAATAACGCGTCAAAGTTGTTGTTAGCAATAATGGAAAGCAGAGGAGATAGCGAAAATGCTGAAAGGATCTTGTACAACATGAATCCGAAGCAACTGGTTGATGTCGCTTGTAATGCTTTCCACCAAGAGACTGATGACGATGTTGAAGATACCAGTGTTGAGGACGGTGTCTCCCCAAGAGATGTAGGTCACAATATTTGGATACTTTGCCATCAGCTGGCTCAACACAATAAAGAGTTGGCTTCTTTGCTCAAACCGTCAGATAATGGTGATCCTAAAACTCAGAAGGCTGTGGCTTACTATGCTTCGCATACCGCTCAAATTGAAATCGTTAGACAGGATAGGACTTTGGAGCAGATTGTGTTCCCGATTCCAGAAATTTGTGAATATTTAACCCAAGATACCAAAATAAAGGTGCTCCATACTGCTGAAAGAGATGACCAGGGTTCGAAGGTCGCAGATTTCTTTGACAGGACTGAACAAATGTTCAATGAAATGAAATGGCAGAAGAAACTGAGAGGTTTGTACGGTCTTATATGAGTCATCACAGCATTAGGGTGACTAATAAAATCTTACTTTTTCAGCTCAACCTCTGCTATATTGGGTGAGCAACTACATGTCTTTGTGGAGCAACATTCTGTTTAATTGTGCAGTACTTATTAACTTAATAATGGCTTGTTTTTATCCATTTGATGCCGATTTACCTCGTAAGTATACATCAATGGTTGAAACGCTTTTTCAGTAAAATATTAAGGTGAAAAAGTCGCAAGTGAAATCCAAAATCATTTGCAATAATTAGTTCATAAAAAAACAACAGGTCAATAATTGGTGGGCCCTCAAGCTGCCCTCACAGGATATTTAAATCTAGCAACCCAACTAATCCCATACTTTTTCAATTGGCGATAAATCGGGTGATCGTGGAGGCCAGAAGGGCACCTTGACATCAGCTTCCCGTATGAACCACATCTACATCCTTGTAACATAGAGACGCTCATTACCTTGCTGCAAGTTTCTTAAAGCTGCATATCCTCTTTCTTTGCACAATATGTTTGACATGCGGTCCGAAACGAAAGGCATCATCCACCCATTAACCTAAATTCTTAAGCTCATTTTCAACTTTTATCTATTAACCCTTTACAGTGAGACTTAGATGTAAACTGCAATCATTCCTTTAGTGTCCAAAACTCATCATTTTAGCCTTTTTTGCGTCAAGCTTCAAGCCATTTAAAGTATTTAGATATAATATCTAACGTTGCTTATAACTTTTGTCGCGCATACTCAACATTTTCTTTTGAGTAACTAATATACAACTGAGTATCATCTGCATACTGTTGCATCCTGCACTCTTCTGTGGATTTTACAATATCAAATATTATACAATACAAATAACAATGGCCCCAGTATAGCGCTCTGTGGCACACCTTTGCTCAAACTCGGACTATCTGACTTCATATTAATAGTAACATATTGTTTTCAATCCGTATCATCATCATCATAGTCACAATGTCTTAACAGACATGTTGTGATCTCGTAAAGTGCATTAAGTCGGAGCTAAAGTATTGCCGACACGAATATTATCAATAGTTTTGAAAACTGTAGCTCGCCATCGTTCGCGATTTACTGTCAGTTCAGTGGCGCTATTGATACTCATATCCAGCAACTGTTTCGTCGTATCCACCCAGCGTGTAGGGGAACGGCCACGGCGCCGCCCACTCGGGGCGTGACCCTGAACTACAAGTTTCTCCATATTATCGCTTCTGTGAATATGTCCGAAGAATGTAAGCATTCTCATCGACACGATGGAGGATAGTCTCTTTGGATTACTGAGCTCATCCAATATGGAAACATTAGTTCGATGGGCGGTATAAGGAATTCTCAGCATTCTCCTCCACGTCCACATTTCAAAAGCATCTATGCGAGCTAACAGTCCAAGTTTCCGAGGCATACAAAAATATGGAGAACACATGAGACTGAACCAGTGACATTTTGGTAGCTTTAGTGATGTTATGGTCACGCCATATTTTAGTAAGTTTTGTCATGGCCACCCGTGCCTGTTGAATGCGCCGTCGAATCTCATTCTCACAGTTACCTGAATTGTCGATCAAAGAACCGAGGTACACAAAACTTTGAACTACCTCACAACGGCCTATTGACTTTATTTCTCGATGATTGTCATGCTCTCTATCTACGATAATAATCTTGGTCTTGTTTTAGTTAATACCAAGACCATATGCTGCACTGTGTTGTTCTAAAACGTTCAATGGGTGCTTTCACAAAAATCAGGCCACTTTCGGAAGTAATTTGTCCCAATTATATTTTATTTGCTATTGGATTCCCTGTTAGTGTACATGATAGGGGATCAATCAATTGTGTCTTGTCTAAAAGGGCCAGTCACTTTATGCCTTATTTTAGGAGATATTTGGACTTTTGCAAATTTAGGCATCTAGGGACTGACTTCTCTGACTAGGGACTGATGAACAATAGTGATATTGTAATAAATAAATTAAGCTGTGTATGTAGTATCATATTTATTTATTACAAATTGTTGTTCAATCATATATAAATGTATTTATTAAGAAACAAAAATACTGCTTAGCTTGATTTTTATAATAATCAGTCATATACTTATGAATTTCTTCAAATCAAATTCTTATACTCTACACATTAGGCTTATCGGTTACTTCAGTTCTATAAGGTAATAAGACAATCATAGTACCTATAAAGTAACAAAAATAAATGAATATTTAATGCTTCTTTCCTATTAATTCGCCATATATTAGGTAAGGAACTATTCTTTAAATCAAATTCTTTTTAAATCAAATTCTTATGCATTCTTAGACTTAATACTACTCACTTATCATAAACACTTGTAGTTTTTCCGGTAGATAGAAAATAACATTTTAAAAGTATAAAAACAAAATCCGTAGCCATAAAATAAACATAAAGATAATACAAAAGTTCATATTGAAACCAATTTTGCAGATCATTTTGTAGTTTTAGTATCAAATCTCGCGGTTTCATACTCGTCGTCTCCTTTTTGTATTTTGAAACAACGCGTTCCTTTTTTGTTTTAGGATCTGTAATCGTTTCTCTTCCGTGTATCCACTGTTGAACTAAGATGTCCTGACTGTTATCGATTTCAGCATATGGTAAAACTTTAGTAGAGCATTCATTGCACTGTCTCGAAAAACATGTTTCTAAATAGCGATTACAACATAGTATTTGTAAATCTGATTGATGGTTGTCGAATTCAAGAACATTTGTCTTTTTTAACGATGATAATCTTAGGTTGATATTTTCATGTAAAATACAGGCACAAGTATCACGATCTGTTAGATGAGGAGGTACAACCCAAAATGGACGTAACTGACAAAAGAATGTGTATCCGATTTTCAGGGCATATGAAGAAATTTATTGTGTACATTTTTTAAGGAGTCTGATAAATACCTTTTCTTCTTTTTTTATTTTCTTGCGAGTAATACACTCCTTTTTTCCAGTTGCAGCGCTGCTATTACTATCGTAAAATCTTTGAACAATTTGGACAACTCCGTTTTTCTTACCTTTCAAATGTTTCTTAGGACTACTAGGCTGAAACTTTTTTTTTGTTAAAGAGCCAGAACTGATTCGTCAAACTTTATATTTTTCAACATTTGGGCCAGACAACAGATGTTTAAAATTAGACTTCTCTTGATGAGTTTTCGCTTTTGAAATATTTTCTGTAATTTGAGTTTGCAAAACGTCGCCAAACAATGCCTTTTTCACAATTTCTTTTCTTTGATTTAGATCTTCGGCTAATTGTTCAATTTTACTTTTAGGAGTGAGCAATTCCTTCGGTTCCTTAATTTTTTTTTCAGTCTAGTATATTTCTTCAGTTGAGTGTTAAGCTTCTTTTTCAAATTGGCAATTATGGCACATTTTTTCTGCAAACTTTTGTTTTTTTTCTTCCGTTGATGCAGGCTTCTTCTTTTAGCTTCAACTTGTCTAAGATGATCATTCTTATTTTCATTATTGATCGGCAGTTCTGGAGCTACAGGTTCTCTAATGATACATCTTCAGATGAAGGTGGTGTATTTTGAGCAACATAATTATCTCACATTTTTTATGTTTTATGTTCTTTCTATAATCAGACGAGTACTCCTTCCACTTCTTTTTCACTTTTCTATGTTCACGTGGGGACCGTGGGGTCATATCCTGAAAAGACTTTCGCTGACCCTTCTCCTTCTTTTTTAAATACTTCAGTCTTTCTTTCTCTTTGTGTTGTGCTAATAAAACTGCATCATTTTTAATTTTCGCTAAGCGGGCTTTTGCAGCAGCTGATTTTTTAATGGCTATTTCTTCTTTCGACAATTTTGGCTTCTTTTTAGGCGGCATATTGCTATAAAGTAGATAACAACAATTTAATAGATTTCACCAATGAATGTGAATAATATCTTATAAGGGTTAAAGAATATATTTCGTACTAGTACTGTTACCTCATAATAAATGTCAGTCCCTAACCACTCCCATCAGTCCCTAGCACCGTTTTAAGCTAGGGCCTGATGGTCTAGGGACTGACGATTCGGGATAAAATTTGACATAAAATTTTGCTGCAAACAATACTATGAAGTCTAATATGATGTACCGAACGAAGCCGATATATCAATTGTATATATTGATTAATTCATAAGAATTTCATATTAATTAACAATGAAATTACTTACCTAGGGACTGACCAAGTGACTGGATCCGACACGTAGTGACACAACAACTGCCGCGTTTGTACTGATTTATAAAGTGACCGCCGCAAAGCGAATGCCGTCTGCGGATAACTTCATGTAATACTTACTTTGAAATCCACCAGATGTTATTCAAGGTTATTCGAATTATGCCGCGAAATTTGAAAATTCGTAACTGGCTAGGGCCTGACGAATAAAGTTGAGGACATTAAACTCATTTGAGAAAAAATAATTGTTGTTGATTTAAACCACAAAATATTGACAGAATTAGTTGCGAGTACTTAAACATTATAAAAATATCAATTAAAGTAAGTATAACCTTAATATTTTTTGAAATATTGATGCCCAAACACAAAATTTCGTAAGTCGGACATGACTAGGGACTGACATTTGGGGTCCATAAAACGGGTTTTCGAAGTATAATTTAATATCATTTTTAACATATTTTGGGGGATAAATAAAACACATTATGAACTGTTACTTAGCAATTGTAGAAGTAATAATTATTAATTATTTTAAGAGAAATGTGCTGCGGAAACAGAGTTGCCCTATTTTTGTGAAAGCACCCCAATAGAGCTACTAGTTCTTCCTGAGACGCAGCAATAAGGGTTGTATCGTCAGCAAATCTTAAGTTAGAGATTTTGCTCCCGCCAATAGTTATACCGCCATTCCAGTTGTCCAATACCTGCCTCATCACAAATTCAGAGTAAATGTTAAATAACATCGGAGATAATACGCATCCCTGACGAACTCCTTTTCTGGTTGCTGTTTGACCAGACAGGTTACCATCAATTCTTACACGAGCTGAGCTAGACTCATAGAGTTGCTGTATGAGAAATACTAAGTGGTAAGGGACTCCCATGGAGATAAGGACTTCCCACAGTTTAGGCCACTTTACGTTATGAAACGCCTTAGAATAGTCCACAAAGCAGATAAAAACGGAAAATAATGCTCTCTGGCTTTTTCAATAATCTGTCTTAAGTTTAAGATCTGTTCACGCGTTCACGCGTCCTTTTACGAAACCTGCCTGCGCCTGAGAAATTTGCCAGCCAATCCGTAACGTAACTATAAATAAGATGTCTAGCATTCTCTGAGAGGTTAAAGTATTTCAACTTATCTAAAGTAATAAGTGATCGCGATCAACTAGATCAAAAGCTTTACTGAAATCAAGTAGGACCAACGCTGTCATTTTACCCTCATCGGCAGTTAGTATATCGTCCACAATCTTTATCATAGCAGATGCATAGGCAATACATTTTTGGGGCACTCCCTGTAGTTCCAAATGAATATCTATGATAAAACTCACTTGACTACTACGAGGGTTGCTCTATACCTCCGTCAATCCACCAGTACGCAGACAGCTGTTTCACGCTTATTAGCGATCATCAGTGCGCCATAGGTCGATTGACGGAAATGGAGAGCATCAATTCTTTCATGTCACCCAGACATGTGAAGCATGTTGTAGCAAGTGACAGAAGGTTCTGCCGGTGCGCCATCTAGTACCCGAAGGTAAAGGCAAACCAAGGAAATCGCTGAACAGCAGCATAGATTTCCTTGGCGGGACGCCACGGTGCATCCGCTTGGCCACTAGAGAGCGCGGGTTTTTATACGGGTACTAGATGGCGCACCGGCAGAACCTTCTGTCACTTGCTATCACTTGACTACTGTCTGTTTTTTCAGAGATCAGCCACACAGTTTCGCTATTGATTTGGGTTGCCATGTTATGTTCGTCTGCAATAGTAGCCACATTACCACGTCATACAGGAATTAGAACATTAGTGGCATCTACAATTTTGCGGTTGATATATTCTGTCGGGCCAGAACCCACACTATGTTTCCTAGGAGCAGTTACTATTTTACTAAAAGGTATTCATCTGGTTAGCATCATGGGAAATCATGGCACAGTAACAAAAACATATCAACAAATACTCACTGATGCCGAGCTTCTTTACCATGTTGCCTATTTGGTATTTTGTATGCTGGGACTTGTCATGCATCCCTTCTTTTACTCAGTTTTGGTAAGTGACTAGCAACAACTGAAGTGCATATAGAGTGAGCACATAAAGTCCACGCACCTGTCGCCCTACTACCTTGTGTATACTTGATGCAGTTCCAAAGAGAGCAGTAGGTCGGTTGCACACACGGCGGATTTTACCGCGACGGTCAAGTTACCGTCGCCGTCCATAGAATTGTCTCGGTTAAGAGCCCGTCCAGATAAAGCGATTTACGCGCGAGTGGACTCGGGCGAAGTCAATTTATATTGCGTCCAGATGTCGCGTTTCACTTGCGTTTCTACGCTGGGAGAGATTTCCTTCCAGTTAAAAACATGGAGTTAGATACAGCAGTTGTGTTGTGGCGTGCATACCAGCGATGGAATCTGTGTAAACAAAGAGAAAGGCGACGATTCAACATGCATCCAATTCTACATGACAGAATGACGTACAGTGTGCTTATAACATTATACCCAAAACACAGTGGAAAGTGTTTCAACTATATCTTCCCAGTTCCTACTTTTTATGAGTCTATTGGAATAATCGGATGATTTCATATCCCATATGGCTACTCTTTTTTCGTACTGCGGCAATGAAAAGTTCTGTATCGAAGTTATCACGCTCCATTTTCAAAAACAAATACGTCCACACGCCACGGACTCGCGCGTTGTACTGGACGCTGGACGCAACAATGTCGCCCAAGTATCTCGACTCGCGCGGCGCTCGCGCGTACAACGGGCGAGTCGAGAGTCCCGCGCGTTACAAGCGCTTTACGCGCGAGTAAAACAACGCGCGAGAGCATCTGGACGGGATGTATGTAACCCTAGTATCTCGGGAACGCGCGAATGACTACGCGCGAGTCCACTCGCGCGTAAATTGCTTTATCTGGACGGGCTCTTACACACACGGCAGTCGTCGCCGCTGCAAAAGCAGTTGTCGCTGGATTCGCGACGTGACCGTGGTTGGAGTATGTTTATATGAAAATAGCTGCGTTTTCTATCGAACTATAAATTATTTTGGAAATGAACAGGCAACAAGTTTTAGCTTTATTGTTATATCGCCGTCGAATGAAAAGAAGAATACAAAATCGACTTATATGGATCCATCCAATAAATGAAAGCAGAAATGAGGTTGCGACGTTCTACACGTTGTTCGAACAGGCAGGATGACACAAAATTCTTCAATTACTTCAGAATGTCGATTACATCCTTTGATGAAATCCATCAAATTTGCTATGAAAGCCCAGACAAACTTCACGCCAAGCATTTCTCGTGGCATCTCGGTCCTTAAATATGTCTAGGGTTTTATCCCACCAGACAGGTTTTTCTTCGACTAATGAAATTAAAATATCATTGTCTATATATCCAGGTCACTCAGCATGCTGCTATTTATTTTAACTAAAGACGATCTGTTTATTTTTTTACAAGTCAAATCTTCTAACCACAGCGAAATAAACTAAGCCGACGGTAGAATAAATGCTGTGTGTGCAATCGTTCAGTTGGCCACGTGGGCCACTATGTGGACATCGACGGTAAAATGACGTCGGCTCCAGTGGCAGTCGGCGGTTGCACCGCTACCGCCAACGGCAAATTTACCGATCGTTTTTTTCGGTCTAATGTGTAAGCTCTCATCTACTTCAAAGCGCCACTGCCTAATTGGCGTCGACGGTCACTTGTCTGCGGTAAAATCCGCCGTGTGTGCAACCGACCTTAGAGTAATAATTGGCGACCCGGCCTTAACGCGCCACTTCCTGCCGCTTTCTCACATGCGTGCGGTTAGTGACAGCTAAAAGACTTTTCAAAATCTAAAATATTCTCGATTACAGTACGCTCTCACGCTGCTAAAAGCAAAAATAAGGGTGGGTAGACTTGTATGTCCTCTTTGTATATGCACATCGGTAGACCTCAAGCTATGCTAGTGTTTTAAGAAATACTATCCCTATTTTAGCTGTTCGATGTATTATACAGAGAGGAGACATTACTGAACGTGATTCGTTCAGTAACTAGAAATGGAAGGTCGATCATATTAACAGCCGTTTTGGCTTTGATATTGGTTTACATGTTCTCTATAATAGGGTATATGTTCTTCAAGAATGACTTCATTGTTAACGTCCAGAAAAAAACAGGTAAGTTGTGTGCATCCACACTATGGCTTTTTATCAGGGCTGAAATATTTTGAGCCTATGTACATAGAGCACTCTGAAAATTTTGTAATACTATTTTATTTATTTCACTTTTTCAAAGTAATTTCCGCTACATTTGATAACACCCCTCTATCCTCCTAAGCCAGGCTTAAGAGGGGGTTATAGAACGAACCTGAGATCCGTTTTCAATGGTTCAGCTTAACCCATTTTTTGAGTATTCACTTCGACATTTGATAACTAAAAAAATTTAAGCATGAGGAAAAAGAGTAGTTTCAGAAAAAATGACGATTTATTACTTCCCACACCGATAGGTGAGGGGAGTATTGTGATCGCGAAAATTTTCGAATTTTTGGGTGTTTTATGATGTCTAGATAACGAAAATCCACGTCACTCATTTCCCTCGGTCTGTCTGTCTGTCGGTCGGTCTGTCTGTCTGTCTGTGCGCGTTTTTCTAGCCTCGTAATCTCAGTAACCGCTGCATGGATTGTGCTGAAATTTGGGTAGCGATTGGTGTGGGGTCGTAGTAGGTATTGCTGCTATGATTTTGAAAATCGGTGCATGGGTGGCGGAGTAGCAAAAAACAAAAAAATTCAAATATTCCTCAAACTTCGTTTTCAGACATTTTAGGGGTTCCTGATCATTTTCTACTTGTTTTTGGGTGGGGGTGTAATTGGGGTGGTTGGGGGGTGGAGGGTTGTAAAGGTGAAAAATTTGCTGTATTCATAATAGGCTGTCTGAAGGAAGATCTAGCAGCATAGATCACTTTTTTAGGTCCATCCGAACATTGCTTTTCCTATTACAGAAACCAAAAGACGACTTAAAATTTTCTGATATAAACATACGAGTATTGCCTTAGATCGTTCTATATTGTTTAACACGGAAACTGTTGAATGGATTTCAATGAAATTTTGAGAAAATATTATTACCGTGGCGAGGATGAAAAATGCGTATGGTTTTTTTGAATCATGTCAGTGGCGGCGCAGAAATAATTAAAAAACTAAAAATCCAAAAACGGCTCAAACCTCGTTTTAGAAGTTTTAGGGGTTCCTGATCATTTTCTACTTTTTTTGGGTGGGGGTGAAATTGGAGTGGTTGGAGTTGAGGGAAGTAGTGAGTCAATCAACTTGACTCCATCTTTTTTAAATTAACTAATAGACAATTATTGAAAAAAATGCCAAATGTGGCTTTTTCCACTAAATTCACGGTATATCCTTGTACATAGTAGGGATTATAGTAAATTGGCCACGCCCGCTGTAGCTCAAATATTTATCTCGCAAATGTGTGGCTCTCAATCGGTTTAGTATAACCCTCACTTAAAACTAGTTCTGCTAAGCCCCCACTCTCCATGGTGTACCACTGACCCTAACACGGGAGGTCAAGTACCTGGGGGTGATAATTGATCATAAACTCACATGGGCCCAGCATACGACTATGTGTATAAAAAGTCTATAGCTACCATGTGGCAGTTGCGTCGGGTAGTCGGCGGAACCTGGGACCTCAAACCCAAGGTTCTAAACTGGCTATATACGGCAGTAGTCAGATCTAGGATCCAGTATGGCTGCTCGGTCTGGTGGCCGAGCGTAGAGAAGGTCTCTGTTAGGCTCAAGCTCGCAAAGATTCAGAGGCTGGCAGCAATGAGCATAACAGGTGCCACGAGGACAACACCCACTGCTGCCCTGGATGTACTCTTGGGCTTGCCGCCTCTACACCTCTGGATAAAGAGAGGAGCCTGCCTGAGAATGCGTGACGGGGGAACGTGGGTAGCACGAGAACCATTAGTTGGCCACACCAGAATAGAGCGATTCGCGGAGAGTAATATCTCGACATCGTCATTCAGGGTGGAAAAAGCCAAAGACAACTTAAATTTAGATAAGGGATTCTCACTAGTCATCCGGGAAAGAAAAGACTGGATGAGAGGGAAAGTCAAGTTTCCGCCCAATAGTCTGGTATGCTTCACTGACGGATCGCTCTTAAAGGAGTCAGGATCCGGGGGAGCGGGCTTCTGTCTGGAGGGTGAAGAAGTGCGGCGGAGCTTCGCGCTGGGAACCTGCACGACTGTCTTCCGTGTATGCGTAATTGATGGCGGCATACTCGACGGAAGTTGAACAGTGCTCTGAACAGAGCATATATGTATGCTCTGACAGCCAATCAGCTCTGAAAGCGGTGGCAGCTCCGAGGGCCAGATCAGCTCTGGCTCAAGAATGCTCGGCCGCCCTTCAGAAATTAGCAAGCCATAAGAAGGTGACCCTGCTGTGGGTCCCCGGACACATTGGTATACCGGGTAACGAGAGAGCGGACCGACTAGCTAGGATAGGGGCCAGCAGCCCCTGCATCGGCCCAGAACCTATGCTGGGAATTAGCAGACGCCAGGTCAATGCGGCCCTGGACAACTGGGCCTACAAGGAACTGGCGAAAGCCTGGCTAGAGAGAGAGACGACTGCAGGCAAGCCAAAAGATTCATAGCAGGCCCTGACAAGGACCGAACGCTATGGCTTTTGAATAAAGGCAGAGAGACGCTCAACCTTCTGGTGGGGGTTCTTACTGGCCATTGCCGGCTGAATAGACATTTGTCACTTATGAGAGTGGTAGGGGACCCCATTTGCTCCACATGCTGGGAGGAGGACGAGACAGCGTTCCACTTCCTTGGCAGATGTGCAGTTTATCGCAACCTTAGGGTTCAGATATTCGGCACGACGAAGTTTGGGGAGGAGCCACTATATTCAGCGAAATGGTCGGACATACTGACTTTCGTTAGGAGGTCTGGTAGGTTCGACAAAGAGCTTTCTAGGGTGTAGAATTTCAGTGTTTTCAGTGATTGGTTCAGTGGGGTTGGCAAAAAGGGCCAAAGATGGCCTACTTGCCTGGCTTCGCCTCCCCATCACTACTACTACTACTAAACTAGTTCTGCTAAGTGTGGTCCCAAGCCCGCAATTTGGAGTTTCTTCTAGACCCGTGTTCATTTTCAGAGGATAAAGCCTGTGAAGCTATGGAATCTAAAGCTGGAAAATATACAAATATGGATGACCGACATTGTCAAGCAATAGATTCTGGAGAAGAAATGAAGGAAACAGCCTGCGATTCATTAAGAATGTGCATTGTGACGACATTGAATCAAGGTCTTCGGAACGGTGGTGGTATTGGTGATGTTTTAAGAGCACCTAGTAGCGAGGTAACTTTTTCTAATCAAACAGTCATTGACTTTTTTTGGTCTAACTATCTTGGAAGTGAAGGGTTTGGAAACAACCGGTTTTACGAGTGGTTAGACTGTGTAGTGTTTGTTGATATACAGGGTGTCCAGTTAGTGGGTAATTCTTCGATATCTCGCAAAGTATACCTGATAGAAGAAAATGTCAAATACAAAAGTTATCTGGTTACTTAAGACGCATATTCTAAAAATCTTTTGAAATATACAGGGTGTTGCTGGAAAGTAGGATAGTGACCAACTTAATTTTTTTATATAGAACTATAACTTTTTTTTAAATCCTTTTAGTTTCCATCATTGATCTCTATTTAACCCTAAGATTTTTTTGGGATAGGTTGCGGCGTTGCCAAGTTACAATTTATTTTCTATTAATTTCCGGATTTGCAAGGTCGCAAGTAATACGTCCAAATTGATATATTCCTTTAACTTTTCTTGATAATATTATACAGCGAGTTACTTGAATATTAAGTGGATATTAGTTTGGATGTTACCAGCAATTTGTATCTACAGGGTGTTTTTGGCAGAATTTTAAATTACAGCAACTTGAAAGTCATTTTACTTTGTTTTTTTTTTAAATGTAACACCCTGTATGTCTTATTTTAAATCGAAATATCTACTAATACCCTATGTCGCTTTGTAATTTTTTTTTCGCGTTTGCGGCGTTGTCAAGTTATAAATTATTTTTCCAAACTTTTAAACAAATATCCCCGATTTTAATTTATTTTAAATAGAATCCTCTACTTATTTTTATTGCAATGAATTGCACATGTCGAACTTAGAAATATCTCAAAACTTCAAAATTTTGTTTCTAATAATTACTGAGATACGACAACACCGCTTTTTCAGTAAACGGTACCGGAACGCTTAAATATTTCCAAAACCGCCACAGCTGGAGAGGTGAAATTCAATACTTGGGGGTTTTTGAACATACAGAATTCAAAAACGCTAACAGCAGTGTTCTCAGATTGATAGGGTTGAATAGAGATTAATGATGGAAACTAGAACAATTTAAGGAAAAGTTGTAGTTCCATATAAAAAAATTAAGTTGATCACTACTCTACTTTCCCAAAACACCCTGTATATTTTAAAATATTTTTATAATATGCGTCTTAAGTAACCAAATAACTTCTGTATTTGACATTTTCTTCTATCAGGTATACCTTGCGATATATCGAAGAATTACACACTATCTGGACACCCTGTATAATGCTTTTTTGTCACATGGTTCATTTTCCCTTTATGTTTCAGGAACCACTATTTGTTGCACGGGTTGTCTACGATCTACTGTTCTTCTTTGTCGTCATTATTATTGTACTTAATCTAATTTTTGGTGTCATAATCGATACTTTTGCCGATTTGAGATCTGAGAAGCAGCAGAAAGAACTCATCTTGAAAAACACATGTTTTATTTGCGGTAAGTTTACCATTATTTGACATGAAAGTAATAATAATGAAAATTTGAGTTATATTAGAACCCGATAAAAAACTGCTTATCACCTACGTTCATTTTCCTGCAATATTCATGTTTGATGAGTTTTACAAATAGTTGGAACTATATCATAATACACATAATGAATTTGTGGTTTTTGGGTTTTTCAAGTTGCCCTAATTCCAAAACTGTTCTCACAATAGTAGGTTCACTTGACACCCGCAGTGTAGTATGTTGAAGTCTTTAACGATACTATAAGTTATTTAAGGTTGGAGGAATTTTTGTGACTCTTCTCTGAACTCTTTCAAGAGGCTCAATGTCTTTAATAAAGTAGGGATCTCAAATGTTATGTACAAATTCTAGTTTAGGAAATATTTTTTAAATCTCTTGTTTAGAGTGATGTTGAAAGGCTTTTCTTGTTAGTTAAACTATACTATCTTCTTTATTATGGTCCTAATATAGGTTGCCACTTCAAGTCAATGGTTATTATAACTCTAAGATCCTTCCGAGGATGAACTGCTTGGATATCGGCTTTAATCATGAACTATTTTTCCGGGGTTATTCCGGTATATATGCACCTGCAGTAGAGGCAACGACCACTGCTGTGACCAAAGATGAATTTTATTACGATAAGGGCCGGCATATGGGCCTATTATAACCTAGTCATTTTATATTGATTATAATTCTGATAATCCGATATCAATTCGTACAATGAACGAAGTTGTCTATTTTACATTTCTTTTTTTTTTAAACAAGCCTTTTGAACTATAAGTGCTCTCTACATTTCTCTGCTTTGTCCAGATATACCGGGTGTCCCAGGATTTCCTTGACACGCGATATTTTCGTAACGAAAAACGGTTCAAGCAAGAACTGAGTGGTACTTTTGAAGGTACTATAGGGTCTATCATACCATGCATTCAATTTTTTTTGTACGTCAACCCCTAAAACTCACCCCCAACTTTTTTTTCAAATAGCACCCCATAGGTTTTCCTACATAAATGATATCCCCATTTTATTTAAAATCTTGTGGTAAATTTAATTTTATATGCAAACTTATTTTTTCCATAAAATCATAAGCATAAGACAAATGAAGTGATAATTTGTTTGACGCCTGATATTTTTGTAACAAAAACGGATAAAAAAGAAAAGTAAGTGGGTTTTTCAAGGGTAGTGAATGACCTATCATTCCTTGCTTATGAATCATTTTTTTCTTACTTAAACCCCTGGAATCCACCCCTAGCTTGTTCTTTCAAATTTCAATCCACAGTTTTGCGTGGAAAAATAAATTCTTAAATTGTAATAGGTACACAAAGGTGAGGTACTATGACGTTTTAATTAACGTAAGAAATTTATTTTTCCGATAAAAATTGTGGATTAATAGCTTGGAAATAAAGAGGGGTGGATTTTCCGGTTGGAGTGATTTTTTTAGTAAGCGCAATATGATAGGTAATTCAGTACATTTAAAAACCCACTTATTTTCTTTTTTATTATTTTTTTGTTACAAAAATATTTGGCGTCAAACAAATTCTAATTTTATTTACGTTATGCTGATGACTTTACAGAAAAAATTGGTTTTTGTACGAAATCAAAGGCATTACAGGATTTTAAATAAAATAAGGACTTCATTTATGTACGAAAAGCTATAGGGTGCTATTTGGAAAAAAATTAGAGGTGAGTTTAAGGGGTTGAAGAACAAAAAAAAATGTTTTGAATGCATGGTGTAATAGACCCTATAGTACCTTCAAAAGTACCACTCAGTTTTTGCTTGAACCGTTTTTCGTTACGAAAATATCACGTGTCAAGGAAATTCTGGGACACCCGGTATATGTTGTATAAATAAATCAGAGTCTATCATTATGCAAACCTACAGTGTGTCCCAGCTAAAATTTGCCACCCAAGCCCCCCCCCCCCCCCCCCCGAGCGGAAACCCTCCGAGGTAGCAAACTTAGTTTCAGGGGATCAATGTCTACCAGCCCTCCAAATTTCATTTCTTCCGACCTTTTGCTGTCAATAAAACCCTACCGCCTGGTCTAACAGTGTAATCAGATTGAAGATTGATTCAATATTATGAAGTTATTAAAAAATATGGTGAGTATCAAAATGAAGTTTTATTTTCATTTTATTAAATATTATTGTAAGAAAGGTTTCAAATGGGAGCAATTTTCTTCCATACAGATGTACTGGTGATATTCAAAATGTCTTCTATTGTTTTTGTGGGAAAATTCGAAATCCAAAGTTTATATTACGAAGATATTTTGAATATCGTCTGTATGGAACAAAATGACTCCCATTTGGAACTTTTCTTCGGATAATACTTCAGGTAATGAAAATAATACTTTAATAATACATTTTGATAATCACCATATTTTTCAATTCGGTTACATTGTTATATTTGTCAATAAATTCACTTCAAAATGATGTATCACCAGTATGATGGTCTCATTTAAGATTTTGAAGTAGACATTGCTAGGGTGATGGCACAATGATGACGCATTCGGTGGAACACGTCGATTTTTGTTTTCTTTTATCATTTCAGAGATAATAGGTGTAAATTTTGGCTAGGACACACTGTATATCATAACATGCCTGGATTATAATGAGAGCACTTGAGAGATAGAATAAACGTTGTATCTCTGTCCTTGACTATACCTACAAATGACTTACTTTACTTAATTCGTACAAATAATGTCACTCTGAAGGCTATGCCACAGCATAATAAACAACCAGCATAATATCTCCGAGGATTTCCTATATAAAAATGGTTTCCACAGAATTTGACCTTGGGAGGGTTTTTGGATGATTTTAAGGCTGTCAAGTTTGGGTAGAGATGCGAAAATGAAAATATCGATACCGGTATCAACTCGATATTTTTTATCCAAATAGGCACGTTTGGTTCGTAGAGAGCATTTTGTGCAACTGATTACACCCCTCAATAATTATATAATTATTTTCGACACCGATACAAAATTATCGATACCAGCTTGGAATGCCTGAATAAGTATCGATGACAAAAAACTCGATATTAGTGCAGAAGTATCGAAGTACCGTTACCATCCCTACAAAAAACCCATCCAAAAGTGGGGATGCGCGTGTAATTTCCGCCAACTTGAGTTATTGTGCTGGTTGTTTATTATGCTGTGGCTATGTCTTGTGTAGAGTATTGGCTGACATAATTTATGTACATTATGTCCATAACCTACATGCTGCGACTATGACGCCTCACATGTCATCTGCCACTAGCCACTGGTGTTTGAGCTGTTTAGTTTGATATAGGGCCTGTCCACATCTCCACGTCACGACGTCGTCAACGTAGAACGGTGCGGTGTCGCAGCAGGGTACGTTGCCACGACGTGCTAGTGACGGTACGGCAACGTCACCGTGGGACGCCACGTCTAACGTCGTCTCCGACGTGTGGCTAGTTCTATTGGTTACGATGCACTCGCTCAGTTAATGTTTTATTGGCATTGTAACTTTTGCTAATAATTCTCCAAAAGTTGATATAGAGATTCGAAAATAACCGTAGAATTTGTGGTCACATGTTTTCAAGGCCTCGTATTTTCTAGTGAAATGATTCTCATTACTATTCATAATTGAAAGATAGGGGTGCACCCAGCAGTTTCTTTTCTCATATTTTTTTTCAACCTCTCTCTTCGTCTTTTCCACAATAGCAGAAGCAGAATACGTATTGTGCGGACCATATCTAGAATGAAACTGCTATTTTTCTTGTAACGTTAGTGAAGAATGTATATGTTTTGTTAAAGTGTTTACTTTGATAGTTTATATACTAGCTGGATAATATACAAACTATCCAAATGTCTGGTTATTTTGATGGAAAATCATATTTCAACTAAAATAGCTATGAATATTGGTTGGTTTGTATACTATCCAGCTAGTTTATAAACTATACAAGATATGCCGCTAAAGTATTATACCACAAAGATATCACACATATTAACCAGTGTTTCTGGTCAGTTTACAAACTATCCACATTATTTGGATAAATTATGCACCTAATATCTCTAGTACTACATAATATCAAACTCGTTGGTTAGTATGTAAACTAACCAATCCTCTTTGGTTACTTTAGTTTAGAAAAACAATTTTTAATCAAAAGTAAAGTTTAATCATAGATACAACATACAATTGCTATAATTACCTAAAAATAAGTAAAACAAACGGAAATACTATTTGTGTGACAAAATATTCATATAAAATAAATCTCTAGAGCCTGGGCAGCTATAATGGCATCATAGGTTTCACTCAAACGTAAAATAATCTTTCCAGATATTTTATATAAGATTACATAAGAGGATTCGATTCTCTGTAAATCATGAGTATTCATTACATGATAATCAATCTTGTTATTAGTGTTAGGTCCTTGTTCTCGTATTCTCTTTATATGTTGCAGAAGTACATTATAATCACTGTCGTTCATTAATTTTGAATTTTGGTACTTTTTCTCGTAACATTCTAATAGTAACTTTTCAAATTGCTGTTGCTGATCTATTTTTGGTAACTAGATACCTGTTCTCAAACAAATTTTACAAGGCACGACAGTAAATAATACCAACACGTCACACTTACACTTGCCATAAACATAACCTCACTTTTCTGTTAAATTGACCAAAGAAAATTAGTTACTTTACATACTAACCAAAGAGGATTGGTTAGTTTACATACTAACCAACGAGTTGGTTATTATTTATTACTAGAGATATTAGGTGCATACCTTATCCAAATGATGTGGATAGTTTGTAAACTGATCAGAAACACTGGTTAATATGTGTGATATCTTTGTGGTATATACTTTAGCGGCATATCTTGTATAGTTTATAAACTAGCTGGCTAGTATACAAACCAACCAATATTCATAGCTATTTTAGTTGAAATATGAGTTTCCATCAAAATAACGAGACATTTGGATAGTTTGTGTACTATCCAGCTAGTATATAGACTATCAAAGTAAACACTTTAACCGTAACATATCGAAATTTTACAAGGCACGGTGACGTGCACAATGAGGTGTCATGACGTGCAATTTTAGGATACGATACGGTTCCACGTTGACGGCGTCGTGACGTGGAGATGTGAACAGGCCCTCAGTCAGAAGGGTACTGAATTCCAATATTTTTTCCAGGTTTGAACAGATCCGCATTTGACAACAAAATAGTCAATTTCGAAGACCACATTAAATGCGAGCACAACATGTGGCATTACTTATTTTTCACAGTCTTAATAAAAGTTAAGGACCCAACTGAATTTACCGGTCCTGAAAGTTATGTGTACGCGATGGTAAAGGCTTCGAACCTTGAATGGTTCCCTAGGTTGCGCGCGATATCTTTAAACGCGATTGAAGGGGAGGGGGAACAGATCGAACTGAAAGGGCTCACACTCCAGTTGCAGAACAATCAGATGCTCGTCACTACGCTCTCACAACAACTGATGGAGCTGAAAGACCAAATGAACGAACAGCGAAAACAGAAGCAGAGGATGGATCTACTAAGTTCCGTCTCTGCTTATCTGCATCCTTCGAATATTTCTTAATTCGTTTTATTGATTTTTATAATGCGACCCATCTATATAAAAATTTTTCACAAAGTCGGAGGTTTCGAATTCGAAAGTAGGCTTCGCAGACATAAACTATGGTTAACAAACTGGACCTGAAAATCGATGAAGAATTCAAAAACGTGTCCAGTTAGTATGTAATTCTTCGATATCTCGCAAGGTATACCTGATAGAAGAAAATGTCAAATATAAAAGTTATTTGGTTACTTAAGACGCATATTCCAAAAATATTTTGAAATATACAGGGTGTTGCGGGAAAGTAGGATAGTGATCAACTTGATCTTTTATATGGAACTATAACTTTTTCTCAAATTTTTCTGGTTTCCATCATTCAACCCTAAAATATTTTTGGGATCGGTTGCGATGTTGCCAAGTTATAATTTATTTTCTATTAATTTCCGGATTTGCAAGGTCGCAAGTAATACGTCCAAATTGATATATTCCTTTAACTTTTCTTAATAATATTATACAGCAAGTTACTTGAATATTAAGTGGATATTATTTTGGATGTTACCAGCAATTTGTATCTACAGGGGGTTTTTGGCAGAATTTTAAATTACGGCAAGTTGAAGGTCATTTTACTTTGTTTTTTTTAACTGTAACACCCTGTATTTTTTATTTTAAATCGAAATATCTACTTAATACTCTATCTCGCCTTGTAATTTTTTTTTTTCGCGTTTGCGACGTTGCTAAGTTATAAATTATTTTTCCAAATTTTTAAACAAATATCCCCGATTTTAATTTATCTTAAATAGAATCCTCTACTTATTTTTATTGCAATGAATTGCGCATGTCGAATTTAGTAAGATCTCACAATTTCAAAATTGTGTTTCTATTAATTACTGAGATACGGCAACACCGCTTTTTCAGTAAACGGTACCGGAACGCTTAAATATTTCCAAAACCGCCACAGCTGGAGAGGTGAAATTCAATACTTGGGCGTTTTTGAACATAGAGTATTCAAAAACGCTGACATCAGTGTTGTCAGATTTACCAATTTTACGTCATAATTTTGAATGGAATGCCCTATTTATGAAGTCTAACGTAGAAAAAATCAAGTTCATTACTATCCTACTTTCCCGCAACACCCTGTATATTTCAAAATATTTTTCGAATATTCGTCTTAAGTAACCAAATAACTTTTGTATTTGACATTTTCTTCTATCAGGTATACCTTGCGAGATATCGAAGAATTACACACTGACTGGACACCCTGTATAGGGTGTTCTATTTAAAACAAGGAAGTTGATACCTACTTCTGGCATATCTGAATGTCCGCCATCTTTGAAATTATTTTCTGCAGGTAGATCATTTGAAAAGACTTTTTTTATCCCAGCCACTTTCTTCTAATTTAAAGGGTAAAGCCGCTAGACAGCACCGCGCGCTTATTGGACCACCCTGTATATGAGGGTAATTCAGATACTTCTAGGTGTGCTCGATGTCTGGAATTCCGCTTGACACTTTTTTTGGGATAGCATGTATGTAGGTACCTATTTGATACATACTTAATTGTACAGGGTGGGGCATAAAAACCAAGTGTTTTTGGTTTGAGTAGTACTCATATATTAGGAAAGAGAGGAGCGCGCGGTTTATTACAATCCATTCCTTGATTCAAACTATTTCACTTTCTTACTTGCCACTTGCCATCATGAAGCGGTAGACGCTAGAACAACGCGTGGCATATGGCGTGGCATCATTGGCCCATATTTTTTTGGAGAAAATGAGGTCACCGCTACAGTAACATCTGAACGTTACATTCATACCTGAATTGCAAAAAAGAGGTGTGGATATCAAAGATTTGTGGTTCCAGCAAGATGGGGCCACGGCACACACCGCCAGAGCATCCATGGCTGTTCTTCGCCACCTGTTTCCAAATCGTTCAATTTCGAGGTTTGGTGGCATTTCTTGACCTCCTCGGTCTCCCGACATCAATTTGTGATTTTTTTCTATGGGGGTAACTTAAGTCACGTGTTTAAAGGGCCAAGCCCCGTACGTTAAACGCAGAGAAGGAAGCGATTCGCCATGGAATCTCTCAAAAATCAACAGAGACATGCTGGAAACAGTGGAGTGCAATATTCGTGAACGGCTACATCATATCCCAGATGTAATTTGTGCACTTAGATATTTCAAAATAGTTTACTATCAGCTATACTTTACTACCAATAATTTTTTTAGAGTATAAATTAATAATTTTATGATTATTTCAAAAACACTTGATTAATATGCCCCACCCTGTATTACAAATTTAGCAATGTAATACAATGGTAACAGCTTTCATAAATCAGTTTTTTCCTGGGGGCCCCCCGTAGTTACGCACCTGAACAAATTTTATATAGATGGGTCCTAGTTTTTTATACCTCGGTTTATGAATGTATGTGTGCAATCTTGATGTTATAATCAATTGATATTTTGAGCGACAGCAGCTAGTTTCCATTATCCCCTTTTTACATTGACGTTATTCATGGATTCAATTAAAGATGATTGTGCTTCACTGGCCCACCGTTAATTAGAACCACATACCTTGAATGATAATCTCTTTACTGATGTTTCAGCGACATCTGTAGTTAGGTCTCAAAACTAAAACTATTGTTTTGAATTATTTGGTGAAAAAAAACATGCCGAAAAAGCAGCCAAAACCTATGTATTTTTCATTTTCAATGGTTTCGGTTTTATTTATTTTAAGCCATTGAAGCACGATGAATCAGAGAGGCAACCACAAGATACCTTTCAGAAGTTAACACATATAGGGTGTCCTATAAATAAGTGCTAAAGATTGAGAATTAGTTTTCTAAAATTGCCTTAAATCTCTGTCTTGAGTCAGTATTTTTACTTTCTACAGTTTTGCAGGTTTATGTTTATTTTTTAGAAAAATACTGGACATCAGTTACCGCATCGAATACACCCAATGTATCTTTAATTTAATATCAAACTTCTAGGAATAGAAACAATAAAGCAATTTATTGTGATTCCGGAACAACTCGAATAACCTTAAAACCTCAGCACCTTTCTTAAACACAATTGAGGTTTTAAATAAAAAATTTTCTTGTCATAAATGGAAAGATCATACATAAGTTTTATAAAAAAACTGTTTTTGTTTTCCTTTTTTTCGCAATAATTCAAAAGTTATATCAAAATAAAAATGGGTTTTTGAATCGAGTACTGAAAACACGCCGACGGCTCCCGAACCCGTGTGACGTCACCATGGCGGTAAGGATGCTCCTTTGACCAACGACGTCCTACTCCGATACTAGATGCTGGATTTCCAGCCAATCGCGAAAATACGTACTGCTAAACTGGTAACTAGTGTATGTTTGTTGCAACATAGACGATGAATGAAGTTTGCAGCTCGAGACTAAGTCTACGATCGAAATAAATGTATTTTTGAATTTTTGAAGTCAGATTACAGATTCCAGTAAGTAAGTACCTAATCAAGTATGTTTCGTTGAAAAGATCTCCTCAATCGAAGGATGGCCCAGTGGTTAGAGTCCGATAGTGGATCTCAGGCCTCTCAGGGTCTTTGGATCGAAACCCAGACCTTCCAACTTTTTTTTTATTTTTTTTTATCAAAAAATTTATTGATGTGCTCTTTGCACTTGTTACGCACATTTTATCTACGATCAACATAAATATGTGTTTGAATCAATTTTGTTAGACATATTACTTGCACTGCACAGTGCTTGTTAAATTTGTATGAAAATTTAATATTGTTAAGCTTCATTGTCCAAAGTTAAATAAATAATAATACCAAGTGATAAACAGAATGTGATTACGGGTTTGAGTTTTTTACATTAAAAAACTTAAAAATGAATGAATTGAATGGATAAAGGGATTTTGTTTTATTAACCAACTATTACATTAAAAAAAAAATTAATGGCGATTGATATTGACGGACAAACCTCATTTCCACTGATTTTTTGAATTGTCCACCGCCTCCTGCACTTAGTTTTTGCACTGTGCAGTACAAGTAATATGTCTAACAAAATTTGATTCAAACACATATTTATATTGATCGTAGAAAAAATGTGCGTAACAAGTGCAAAAAGCACATCAATAAAATATTTGATAAAAAAAATAAAAAAAAATTGGAAGGCCTGGGTTTCGATCCAAAGACCCTGAGAGGCCTGAGATCCACTATCGGACTCTCCAACCACTGGGCCATCCTTCGATTGAGGAGATCTTTTCAACGAAACATGTTTGATTAGGTACTTACTGGAATGTGTAATCTGACTTCAACTTCAAACATTCAAAAACATATTTATTTCGATCGTAGACTTCATCTCGAGCTGCAAACTTCATTCATCGACTGTGTTGCAACAAATATACACTAGTTGCCAGTTTAGCAGGACGTATTTCCGCGATTGGCTGGGAATCTAGCATCTAGTATCGGAGTAGGACGTCGTTGGTCAAAGGAGCATTCTTACCGCCATGGTGACGTCACACGGGTTCTGGAGCCGTCGCGTCGGCGTGTTTTCGGTACTCGATTCAAAAACCCATTTTTATTTTGATATAACTTTTGAATTATTGCGAAAAAAAAAAGAAAACAAAAACAGTTTTGTTATAAAACTTATATATGATCTTTCCATTTAGCACAAAAAAGTACTTTTTTTCTTAATTCAAAACCTCAATTTACATTATCCATGAACCTGATAATTTGCATGTTAATTATGAGGCACCCTGTATATTATCAGCATTTATGCATTATTATCTCTAAACCTCATTCAAGTTTACAGTGACCCATACCCCAATGCCTCTTCTGTATCTGTGATGAATGAACTTGCCAAGCTATAATTAGTATTATCCGTATTCCTCACTGAAGTAAAACATCGTGGATCTTGCCTTTTGTTCTCTAGATTCGTGCATTTCAAAACTTAAAGCTGAGAAAGTAGCTGTTGTAGCCAACAAATTGTTGCGATTTTACTATTATAGTGTATATGTGTTGTTTCACGAATTATTTGCAATAGTACAACTTGAATATAATTCAATTTCACTGAATGTTTTTAGAATCTCAATGTTTTCTATGTACACGAATTTTTTAAATAGTTTTAACAGGACGATTACTCTTCAAGAGTCTTATACAGGTGACACATTTTAAATGCCCACCCAAAAAATCTTGTAGGGGAAGGTATACATTGTAACTACACCTAAGACAAGTCTCTTATTTTTGGCCCTCTTTGGTATTCATCAAGGAGGTCTACTCAATACTCATATCTGAACGTAAATTGTTGGCCCCTTTTTATTCCTGAGGTCAAAACTGGCTATTTGAATTTGTAAAGATGACCTGGAAGGTCAAGTCTCAATTCAAGGACATCTAATATAGGGTGCCCCAATAAGAACGATAGGAAAGAAAAATTGAATGAAACAACAACGGTTTGAGATATCAAATTGGTTTTGGCTTTATTTTGAAGCTACATCCATGACATTATGTATGGAATAGAACATCATTCAAATGTCTGCCTCGGACTCCCTGGCAGTGCTTCAAGCGGTCCCATTGCGGATGACATTTTGGAGTATTTGCGGCGTTATGGCGTTGATGGCTACTCGAAAATTGTTTTCGAGGGTATCCAAAGTGGCTGGTTTGTTGGAGTAGACCAATGATTTAACGTACCCCCAAAGAAAATAATCGAGAGGTGTCAAATCACACGATCGCGGTGGCCAATCAATGAACGGTCGTCTGGTGATGATCCAATCGCCAAACTTCTGTCGAACAACTTCGAGCGTTGCGTCGCTTGTGTGGCTCGTGTCTCCATCCTGTTGGAACCACATGTCGGTAATATCGATGTTGTCGAGCTCTGGCCACAAAATTCTTCCAACATCGCTCGGTAGCGTGGCTCATCGGTTGTAACTGTGTCTCTTTCTTCATTTCGAAAGAAATAAGGAGCAATGATGCCGCCATGCCACAATCCGCACCACACATTCAATTTTTTCGGGCACCGGACCACTTCTTCGGTCATTTGTGAATTGTTCACAGCCAGTAACGGCAATTCTGCTTGCTGACACAGCCACTGAGGTAAAAATTGGCTTCGTCTGAAAAGTTGATTTTTTGGCCAAAATGAGGATCTTCAACATTTGTAGTGCCCAATATACGAACTCACGGCGACGGCCTATGCTCGTCCGGCTTCAATTCTTGCGTCAGCACGATCTTATACGGATGCAGTCCCAAATCCAAACGCAAAATTCGTCGAGTTGTCTCATGGAGAGGCAAAATTCCGCGGCTCGGTGTCGATACGACAAATTTGGGTCGTCGTGAACACTGGCCGCTACGGCGGCGATATTTTCTTCACGTCGACCATTTCGCATTCGGGTTGGTTTCTTTAGGTCCAATAGAGTGTACTCACGCTCAAACTTTTCCACCTTGCGACGAATTGCCTGCTCACTGAAGCCTTAATGAGGCCGAGTTCACAACGAAATGCGCGTTGCGTATTTACAATTGAGCGGGAATTTCCGTAGTACTTTTTAGTAGTTTCCAAATCATAGGAAAGCGTGAAACGATCCATGATGAATTGTCAAACCTTACTGAATATTTTGACAGCTGGATGACGTTTGTACCTTTGACAGATAGATATCCCTATTAGAAGACCTATCACTTCTATTGGGGCACCCTATAGTTACGGTGAACTCCTTAGTTTCCTATGGCATATTTTCTTGCTATCAATGCCGCAGGGTAGTAGCGTTTCTGTTTTTAACCTTTTAAAGCAGAATGAATGAACTGCTGGTCCTTGGGCTGTTTTGAAGGCGTCGACACGCTTCGCCGCCGCCGTTTGACCTTTCGCCAACACAAGTGGCTGAAATCCTCAGCAGCGGTTACCTTTTTGACGACTTCCTCGACAAAATCTCCCGCGTAAGTCTTACACTCTTTTCCTCTATAGGGTCAAAAATACGAGTTCTTATGAAAAAAGTTGACCCTGAAATTAAACCTTAAGGTCGAATTTAGGGTCACTATTCGGTTGCTTCTAAAAAAAATTCACCTTGCAAAACCCGTGTTTTGAATGGGCATTTATAATGGCTCAGCCTGTATTATTTAGAACTTAAACTGTATAGGTAATGCAAAAGTTGTGAACAATCAAGAAAGTATAATGTGATAATTTCATCCAGAAGTTGCAATAGTATTTTAGTCGCTCGAGACCTTTTCGAACTGATTTTCGGAATTAAAATTGTTTTACTTAGTTTTTATATGTTCAACACCAGGATAGTATGTCAGTCCAATATCCAGGCCAATGGCGATAAATTCGACCACCTTTCATCCTTTCAGACTGAACATTTCCCCCATTCTGTACCAACGCTTCTGGTGCTCATTTGACACTCATCTGATGACAGCTGTCCGTACCATGTTGTATAATATACCACATGCTGGTCCTGGCCCGTTACCACCCACTCCCATGTGACTAGGCACTCAAGATAATGTTACCTTCTTGGTCTTTTCCAGTGTCTTTAGGGTATCATGGCAGTTCCACACTATTTTTGAAGTATAGTGGTTATTCGCCAAGGCCATCAGAGACGCCCGGCTGTCTGTGTTTACATAGATAGTCTTTTTGCAGTACACTTTATTCTGTCGCATTCCAGAATTGCGGATATTTCTGCCTAGACAACGGTAGCCAATTTATCTAGGCGCATACTTACGTACCGCCCCGGCCTACCATCGTATATGCGTCCTCCTGTACCTGATGGATTTTTAGAGCCATCAATGTATTAGATGATACCATTCGACATGTATCGAGGTTATACTACTCGAGCCCATTCGGATCTGTCACTTAAGGCCCATTTCGCACCAAATCAGTCAGCAACAGTCAAGTCTAGTCAAGTCACATTCAATCAAGTCACCGAAATAAATTGCTGTCACATGAAGTAAGTCATGCAAACGAAATCGACGACCAGTCAGTTCAACGTTTTGTGACCAGACTACCGTATCTAGTTGAAATGTACGAGTTTCTTCAAGCAATAATTTTACGCCGATTACAACAAAGGAGAAAAATGAGGCAAAAAAAGGAACAATTGTGGATTCATCCTATTAACAGAAGAAGGCTACATTTTGGATCATTTAATCACTTGTCTCCTGATTTAATTGTCTGACAAAAATTTTACAATTACTTTAGAATGAGTGCAGATTTATTTTTTCAGTTATTGAGTCTTATAGCACCAAACTTGTTAACTGTTCAATGTCCATTTTTATGATATAATGATGCACCGCCGTCACTTTCTCAAAAGACTTGTCAGGACTGGCATAAATATCCGATCGGCTGGGTCAGAGACAGTCTGATCACGTCGGGACGGGACTGGCACGGACGTGACTCGGTCAATCTGAAAGCAATTTTTCACATAATGCGTAATTTCAATATAAGTTCTAGTCAGTTGAATTTGGGAGCTTCTGATGTGACTAGACTTGACTGTAGCCGACTGATTTGGTGCGAAATGGGCCTTAGGTTCACTTTATCTGGAACCTCGGTGTCCACAACTCTTGACAGGGGGGTCCGGACCCCCCCCAACGAAGTGACACCCATAATCTGGACCTCCCCCCCAAAACCGAATCCTGGATGGTCTTTCTTCACTTTGAATCTTAAGACCAAGCATCACATCTTCCTTGGTCTCCGCTTCTGTGGTACGTGGTACAAACGTTGTGACTTTGTTGCTGTTGAAACTGGCCTTCCAGCCAACCCTTGGGGTGTGAGTTGGTGCAGCCTACAACTACGGCGCCATTTTCCGGATGGCAGCTGAATATCCAGACGTCATTGCCTCGAATAGCATGTCTCCCTAGCTTCATCTTGATGTTCATGGCTATGTCCTTTTCCGACCTTATTCGGGGTAGTTTATATAGACTTTAGCCATCTTCTCTACCGACTTCTTGTCGGCAAAGGATTCTGGGAGCTTAATGCTCCCCGCCTCTGTCTTTGACCTATTTGTCATCCTGGCAGCTTCCTGCGAGTGCAAGCACTTTCCTCCCTGACTCTGCTGTCCAGATATTGGCGCGCTTCGGAAGGCCCGGTAGAGAACGGTTGGTCCTCACCCTCGATCTATGCCTATCTTCCCAAGACGTATTCTTTCGCTCTTGGAAAGAATCTTCTCGCCTCTGGCGAGAGCCTCTTCTCTTCTCTTTCTTCTAAGGTTGCCACGCGAGTCTCTTATCGGGACTTCCCGATGGCAGCTGGTTACCTGGAGGCTTCGAGGTGTTATCCTCCTCTTGAGAATCCAGCAGCTCGTCCTCTTACATAATGGGATAATACCGGGTTGCTACAGTCCCTCCTCCCAGTGACCCGTTTAGGAGGATAAGGGGAGAATGCGACTGGGTGCCCTCCTGTTTCCAGAAGGCTCCGTTTGCGAGAGCGAATGAATGAATGAATGAATAAGGACCAGAGGCTATCCAGCACGGAATGTGGCTAGTGCATAGGCCACACGATGGGCCTTTTTGCGCCTCTATCCGCGCTAGTTCCTAAGACCTGCCCTTTTGGCAAAGGCAAGTACATTCTTAGGTCCTATCGGTTTTATATCTATTGGTTCCAAGGTTCTTGAGCCCAGCATAGTCTGCCTGTGATAACCCAGGGTTTCACAGCGACACAAGATGTGTGCCGAGGATTCTTCCTCTTCACCACACCACGTGCACGTTGGATCGTTGACCACCCTCATCACGAACAAGTGACGCCTGAAGGTGTTGTGACCCGTTAGTAGGCCTACTAGCAATCTCAAGTTACTCCTATCCAGAGAGACAAAATCGTCCTATTCTCTCTGCAGGCCCTGCTAATAGTTCCCGAGCTTGACGGAGATTACCAGCGATGTTGTTCCATCTCAGAGAGTGTTGATTCTGGATCCACTCTCCAGTTGTTTTCCTAATCAAGTTTGCAGATAGTCCTAAGGCTGGTTCCGGGCCCACAAAACTGTTGCCGGATCCCATCCTAGCCAGATGATCCGCCATTTCGTTACCCTTTACCCCAGCGTGCCCAGGTACCCACATCAGTGATACCTTGTGTTTAGCTGAGATGTCGTCAAGAGCCCTCTTGCACTCCAGGACCAGTCCCGACGTTATTTTCCAAGCACTCAGTGCTTTGATGGCTGCCTGACTGTCAGAGCAGATAGTAATCCGCCTCCTAGACCCGTCAATTTCCCGAATACGATTTACACAAGCAAGTATCGCATAGATCTCAGCCTGGAATACTGTGGTGTGCCCCCCTAGAGGGAGTGAAAGTCTTGTATGGGGTCCGTAGACTCCCGAGCCCGAGCCCTCTTTAGCGAGTGAACCGTCTGTGTACCAGACCTGTCCTCCTCCTTCGATGAGCTGTCTTTCCCTAGACTCCCACTCTTCCCTTGACGGAAACACCGCCGTAAATTTGCGATTGAAGCGATGCGTAGAAGAAACTGTATCGCTCCTCGCCAACAAAATAGGACAATCCTCATGCAACTCTGCTAGAATCGTCGAATGTCCTTTGCCTGGATTCATAAAAGTCCAGCTACCCTGACTCCAGAGACGGAACCCAGTTTTTCTAGCTTCTCCTTGAATTACCAGATCCAAAGGAGGAAGATTCAATAGTGTTTCAATGGCACTCAAAGGTGTTGTGCGCACTGCACTGGTTATACTGAAACATGCCAAACGTTGAACCTTATTAAGTTTGGCTCTTATTGCCTCCGTCTTTATACAGGTGCAGCACACTATGGAGCCATATATTAATGACGGTCTGACTATTGTAGTATAGAGCCAGTGCACCTCGCGAGAGCGAACAACCCCCGGTGTTACTGAGCCCTCGGCACGAATCGCATCAAACCTTGGCTTGGGCTCCCTCCTCATTTCTCAACCAAGTTTGGGACCGGCTACAATAATATACCTACTTGGTGTTTCATTAAAAAAAAATGCAACATGAGTATCTGCATTCAGTGTATCTCTATATACAGCCCGACAAGTGTAACAAGAGCTGTGAGAAATATGAAATAGTAAAGGATAGCAAGAGACGAGAGGATATGGAATAACGTGTGCATGTGAGACAGCAGCGAAATTGCCAAGTCTCTTGCTACACTTGTCAGGCTGTACTATACAGCTTGAGTAAAACTATGTGCAACCAAGTTATTCCAGAGATATTCTAAATGGTGTCCCAAACAGCAGTGACAAAATCAGATAGTGCAACCGCAGGACTATCTGAATCACTTAAAGTATGTCGCGTAATTCATTGCAGTTTTTTCGTTATGATTTTTTTCATATTTCTTGTCCATGTTTAATTAAAAAAATACAGGGCATTAGGGGCGGCGCAAACATGTGTTCAATGGTTCACTTGCACCCAAAGAAAAATGTTATACACAGAGATAGCTTCTATTGAGAAATATGCATTGAAATGAAAAACGGTGATGATAGAATTTAGAAAAAATGAAGCACGTATCTCAATAATTGGCAAGTCATAGTCAAAACCGGGAAGGAAATACAAAAAAACAACATAGAATTAAATAACATACTTAGGAGTGATTGAGGTATAAGGTTGCTCTTATCTGTGGCCATCTAATGAAAATCAGTAACCATTTCACTATATTTTACTCAATAAAAAATATGATTTGCAATAATACAGTTTAAGCTCATTTTCCAGATTTTATTGTTGTTGCGGATGTTATATAATATAAAACAATATTTGTGGTGAAACCAGGATATTTAGCTGTTATGTATGTAGATGCCTCCAAATATGGGAGGTGTCTCATTAGAATAGGTATATGTGATATGTAACTTTGTTCTATATCGTTAAATTTCACTCAACTTTTTAGAGCTGTTGAATATTTAGTCTTTGAAATAACCTTTTTTGAACTATTAATATTGAACTTAGATTTTCTAGATCTGAAACTTTTCTAGTGTCTTTAAGAACAAGTGAATCATAAGTGTAACAGGAACAAGTATCTTGTCACTTAATTTTCGAGGTGATAGAATATATGATCGACAATACAAGATGTGTTTGAAAAATTAAAGATGGGCGATTCCAAAAAGTAGTACGGTTTCCTTCGGGAACTTTATAAAATTGTGTGTCTTGAAACTTCAATAAAACTATTAACTATCAAATATACCATGTTTCATAGTTTCTCACAGTGTTTACAGAAAAATCTGGAAGCCGCTATATCGAAGATTTCAACCACATGTTTTTCTCACATCTTGTATATTTTTTTATGGGATTATTGGGTTTAATCCAGTAAGATGATTTTGTGATAATCAAAAAATGACAAGATACTCTTGGAACTGAATGTCGAGATATATTATGAAAATTTTAAAGTAATAAGAAAAACATTTACACCATATATATTTGTTACTTTGATTTTTTATTATTTTTTATATATGTATATTTTTTGGAGTCCTGTTTATGTTGTCTAGTTAACTAATCAAATATTTTTATCTATGTGGGTGTTACTCTTGATTCTTGAATATTAATGCATTTTAAAATTTACTGCACATGAATCTTCCTTTATATTAAACCTCTTGATGTTTGTTGATGGTGATAACAATTTTTCCTATTGAAAAGATTTATGTGTTACCAGTTGATTTATTTATTCATCTACGTTTGTCAATTCTGTGAAATAAATTGATTTTTTCGAAAGGCATATTGTTTCATTTATATAAAATAAATGGATATTTAGAAAAACCATGTTCTTGACAAAACTAGATATTTAATAATTCGGAAAAAACGAAAAACTATAACGACTATAACAGTTCACCGTTTTGATAATGGTTGAATAATACATTTGGTCTTATTTTAATTTACTTTTCCTTATATTTACAATTTCAAGTCGCATTATCCATAACAATAACTGTTTGAATACTTACAAATTATTAGAAAAATAAAAAAGATCATCTAAAAAAATGTATAATGAGAGGTGTGAAGGCTCAATTTCAATTTGTGTGTATTATTATGGCACAGAGAAGAGAAATACATTATGGTACACAATTAATTTGAAATTGGAATGTTGTTCTTTGCTATGAAAACATTTATTTCCATTTTTCACAGCATAGACAAAGGAGGTTATGTTTATCATTTCTTTGGCCCGTTTGCACGGGTTACACTTAGGTGAACCTTAACTTTAAGTAGCGCTTAGACTGTCAAATTCGTTTGCACGGTGCACAAAATCTGTGTTAAGCCTTACTTAGAGTGACATCAAACTAAGCCGAAGATTTCTTTGGCTTAAGGTGATACTTAGTAATATAACCTGAAAAAATTCCAGCTTCTTTTCGATATTCGCAAGGCAAAGTTCAAAAATGGATTTATACTGAAATAATTTAATAATATATGATGATGAGGAGTGGGTGGAACTGAATTTAATTATTTCAAGGATACCTAGGCAAATTAAAGACCGACTGAACCATTTCAATATGCTCGATGAATTAATTTTTTTTTCAAAGATTCAGCGTCGAAGCTCACTGGCCATGCATATTTTGGAGTTGATTTCTTTTTTTCTGTATAATTTGGCCCCCTTTTCTTATCTTTGTCCTCCATTTTTTTTTCAAATAATGAAATAATTTTTGAGAAAGCAGTTAATACAGTTATTCAGCGGAGCCCTGCGATCAACGACTTTACTTCTTGCGATTGCGAGTTGCGAAAATGCGAACACAAAACATATACCAAATATGTATATTGAGGCTGCAGAGTGGACGGGATCGCAAAACATAGCTGTACCTGCGCCATACATCAAATCCCTCTGTTTTATGGTATGGTCTGGGATCAAATCATAAAAGTGAAATTTCAGAAGTACAAATTAAAATTCCCTAGAATTCCGGCGATGCCAAATTGTAAGCTCGCTTAGCTAAGATTACGTTAAAAGTAACCCCAGCAGACCGCTTTAATCTAAGGCAGTGGCGGCTCGTCCAATGACGCAGGTGAAGCGCTGCTTCACCTCTCATTTCCAGGCTTAACATTTTCCATCTAGAAAATTTCTAAGAAAAAGAATTACACCGTTCGCTTCCATGAAATTACATTATGATATATTTGATCATTATAATGTTATTATTTTATAGCGCAGTGAGAACCCTTCTACAACCCGTAACGCGCTATCTGGCTTATCTTGCTGTAAAGCAGTCCGAATGCCCGAATAGTCGTGCGTGAAGCAGGTTCCTCGCATCGTTTTAGCTGCATCACGTAAACAAATTCAGATTGGGCGGTTACCATGGTAACGGCACAAGGCACAGCGCGCTGTCGATTCCCTACATATGCCAAGTGAAGCAAATTTTCATTCTGCGTACATTACCGATATTGTCTTACCGGGATTCGGATATTGTTTCTGTGCGGTGTGTATCTGTTTTCATTATTCTCACAATGTTTCCTGAGTATGATGTAATTTGTGTTTTACTGGAAAAACCGTTTTCGGGGTGGAATGACGATGACAAAAAAGACTTTTTAAACTCTGAAAAGCCCTCCCCCATATTAAATGTAAATAAAATGGCTAAGGTTAAAGACAAGGTGTACAGTCGGAATTTCAAAAAATCCTGGTACAGTGATTATGAATGGTTGTGTGGTAGCTACTATTTAAATAAACTTTTCTGTTTGCCGTGTATCATAATTAGTTGTAAGTCAACAGTGTGGTGCAAGTATGGTTTCAATGACTTCGGAAATGTGACACGTGCTCTTCGTAAACATGAAGGTTCGTCAGATCATATGCGTTGCGCACTAGGATTTTCCAAATTAAAGAAAAATTTGACTACCATTGAGGATGCTTTACGCGAAAATTCTAGACTGTATATCAAACGGTTCAACGAAAACGTGCAACTCAACAGACGTTTCATGGAACTACCAATACGTGCAGTCCTTTATTTGGGAAAACAAGAACTGGCCTTCCGTGGCCATGACGAAGGCACATCTTCAGCTAATCGTGGAAATTTCAAAGAACTTTTGGAAGTCTTTATATCCATAAGCCCTGTCGACATTCAACAGCAAAACGAAATAATCGACTGCATTGCGACTTATCTTGAGGAATACGTAGAAAAGGAAATAAAGGATTGTCGATTTTTTTCTATTCAGGTGGATGACACCACAGATATTGCCCAGAAATCGCAGTGCAGCATCATAATTAGATATGTCAATCTTGCTGGGAAGTTGGTGGAGAGATTTTTAGGTTTTTATGATGTAAGCTCCAGCAGGACAGCTGAGACATTATTTAGCTTAGTGTCAGGGTGTCTGGAAAAATTCAATTACAAAACAAAACTCATTGGACAATGTTTTGATGGCGCAAGTGTGATGTCCGGACATTTAAATGGCCTGCAAGCTAAAATAAAGGAAGAAGCACCCCAAGCAGTTTTTGTTCATTGCCTCGCACATCGCTTGAATTTAGTATTACAACAAAGTTGCAACAGTATTTCAAAGTGCCGCATTTTTTTTGCAACTATCAATGGTTTACCGACATTTTTCCACCATTCTCCGAAACGAACTCATACCGCTGACATAATAATAGGACGTCGAATACCTGTCTCCGTTATTACGCGATGGACATCAAACTCAAAAATTGTCGGTCTTATTAATAATGAGTGGGATTCCCTAAAGCAAGTATTTGCTGAAATTATTGATGATCCATCTTCCGATCAAGCCTCAGTTAGACAGAGCGACGGCTTCCTGAATAAATTCAATGATTTCGAATTTGCGCTTTTGGTTGTTGTTTTTAACGAGATTTTTGGGGTTACAGATGTACTGTTCGATATTCTACAAAAGAAATCATTTGATATACATTTTTGCAGTCTACAAATCAGAAATACGCAAACACTCATAAATAACAAAAGAAGTGAAGGCACATTTATGAACATTTTTGATATGGCTGCATCAAGAGTAACTGTTCCAACTGAACATCGTGACGGCAGAACAAGGACGACGTTGACACGAGATCAGCTTGTTGACAAATATAGAGTCCTGTATTATGAAATCCTTGATACCATTTCATTGCAAATTACAACCCGTTTCGAAGATATGGAAAAGCTCCTTTTTGTCACGTTGATGGATACTACCAAATTTCAAATCTATTCTGAAAATTTTCCCAACCAGGCTCTGAATAATTTGAAGGAAATGTACCCAAATATATTCACAGACAGTCAGAGGTTGAAAAATGAATTACAACTGATTTATAGCGATGACCAATATCATAATATGGAAACGCATAGATTAATGGAAACATTATTTGAGAATAACAGCATCTTTAAGGAGGCTTATAAGCTATTAGGCTTAATAGTGACTATTCCGTCTACTAGTGTGTCAGTAGAACGCAGTTTTTCGTGTCTGAAACGAATAAAAACCTACTTGCGAAGTACCATGTTAGAGGATAGGCTCACAAACTTGTCAAGAATTTCTATTGAAAAAGAACTATTAAATGAACTCATAGTTTCGCAACCATTTTACGATGACATTATAAATAAGTTCGCAAATTTGAAGGACAGACGAATTTCTCTCACATACAAACAATGAAAGTGTAGTCGTGCACCTACTATCTACCCGATATTTCGCAGATGTCACTGAATTTAGGTAAGTTTTTTTGTAGGGTATTTAGATAACTAGCGTAGTAGTTTCACTTTATTGATATATGTAGACTAGGGTGACCGCATTCGTCCGGAAAATCAAGGACATTTCCGGAAATTCATACCCTAAATTCGCGTCCGGGCGGAATCATAAAATTAATTAAAATGTCCGAAATATTTCGTACATTATATAGCAAAATTAATTCTTAATGAAGGCCAAAAAAGCACAACGTATGATCTTTTGAAATAGATTTTTTTCAAACACCAGTGTTAGTGTAGACTATTAAAAAATAGTAGGAGCAATTCTCAGGCGACTCTGCGTCACCTATGTGAAAAGTCACGAGCCGCCACTGATCTAAGGTTCAGATTAACTCAAAGGTGCACCCTAGCTAAACTGCAGATTTAAGAGTGAGCGGTGCAAACGGCCCTTTATCATTTTTATATTTTAGGCGGCATCAACATTATTCATTTAATTAAACTTTAAACCAACGACGGACGATCAAAACTTTGTCCTTGGTCGATTCAAAATTTAAACACGGCTTGACAGTTGGCAGTGTTGGCACTTTTGACAGACGAAACCGTCAATAATTGTGAGTTTTAAGGATTTGGCCCGTGGTTTGGTTTGACGGAGGGTCGGCCATGGTTTGACTGGTTTGAGTTGCTTTTGAAGTTAATAAACCCAATATGTAGGTTACGCAAAAATGTAGTATCCTGTAGAATAACTCTACTCCCTTTAGTCCCTTTGGATAGTTGCAGAAAAAGCAAAGCTTATAGTGTTTTCCACTGGGCTGCATTCACCCGCACTGCGTTGAACTGAGTGCAATAGTTGTGTTCCACTGGTAAAGTTCTATTGCACTGCTTGATTTTTAGTATGTTCCACTACCCGCATTCTCTGACTGTAGTGCGCACTCAGGGCAACTTTTTCGCACGAGCCTCGGGATCTCGTGCTGTAGTGCCAGTGCAAATATGGCGATTATGGCTTCAAAAATATCAGATTTTCTAATTTTAAATGAATTGCTAGAAGAAGAAATTGCAATGTTGTTGAAGGAAAAGCGAAAAATGCCGAAAGTTATAAAATTTGTGGAAACTGTAGTACACACATTCAGCGATAAAGAGGTATACAAGGAAAATAAAACAAAATCATTTTTAGTTTAAAAGTTATTTTCGTGTGGAAATGACTACATGCTGCAAGTTAATCGAAGAATTCAGGGACTCTCAATTCTTCCCCCGGAAGATCACATTTGCCATCATAATTTTCATAATCCACAGACATTTTATACCATTTTATACCTTTCTAACTTAAATAAACAGCTCTATTAACCTTAGAAAAAATAAAAGTCAGCTGTCGCTGTCATTATAAATGCACTTTTCTGCTTGGGTACGTTCCACTCAGGAATTGCACTGATCCCCACCGATATGCACTTTGTCAGAGCAGATGATAGAATTGCACTTGTCAAGAGCGCACTGAGTGCTGCTCAGTGGAAAACACTATTAGATGAGGGGATACCGCACGCCCGTTTGATGCTATATGAATTAGCTGTTACCGAAAATGAATAGCTACCAAAATACTTTTTTATATTTAGCGTTTTTATTGTAAAATATTGTGGTGTGCATAATGGTAGGGTGCGCAGCATACGGTTGTAAAAGCCACAGCAGCAGGAAGGAGCCAGTAATCACTTATCACAGGTAAATTTTGGTACTTTTTGGTAACAGAAATGTCAGTCGCGCGTTCCGTCCGTCCTCTCTCCTTTATTGTCTAAGAAGCAAAGCATCCTTTTTTCCTGTGCTTTTTTCCATACGAAACAGTGACATTTAACTTGCCTGTCAAAAATGACACAAGTCAAACTTTCTTGTTCTGACAAATTGACCTTGATAGTTGCTTGCATTGTCATATTATTTACAAACTTTAGAAATATGCAAATGCCTGCAAGTGTTAATGTTTGTGTAGTAGTTGAATTTAATTGATTATCCTGATTTGTGGTAGTGATTGTCAACAGGTTCAACGTGAGAAAGGTTTATTTGATAATGAAAAAGTGTTATTAATCTGATTCAACCGTTAGTCATAGCAGTTACCATGGAAATTTGATTTATTCTGTAACTACTGATTTAGTAAAACCGAGGCTTGTCTTTTGAAAGTATAATATAAGTAATTTCGAAGATACAAAAATGCTGAGACAAAAAGTTGACTTACTTGCTTATCATCAGTCACCGCAAGCAATATATAAGCTGATCAAAAATAAGTTGATCCCTGAAGAGTATGCTAGCTACCAATTTATGCAACACAGCAAAATTCCAACAATGCATTTTCAAAAATCTCTGCCTCGTCTTCCAATACCCAAGATGGAACTAACATGTGAACGATATTTAGCTGCACATAAACCTTTATTGATAGATGAAGCTTATAGAAAAACAGAGTCTAATGTTAACCAATTTAAAAACACTTCTGGAAAGCAGTTGCAAGGTATGTTGAAGGATTATGATAAAGCAAACAAAAATAGTAGTTACATATCAGAGTTTTGGTTTGACTATTATTTGAGAGACCGAAAACCCATTCCAATAAACTATAACCCAGTATTAGTAATGCATAAAGATGAAAGGCCTGAGTACATGGATCAGTTGATTCGAACATCAAATTTGATAATCAGCTCATTACGTTTCTACAACTCCTTGAGGACTGGCATTTTGGAACCAGAAGTGTTCCATATTAATCCTAAAAAGAGTGATACTGAGAGATTTCGATCAATATGTAGTGCACTTCCACCATCTATGTCTTGGTATGGGGCATATCTTATGAATGCTTATCCTCTAGATATGAGCCAATATCCAAACCTGTTCCATACAACTAGGATTCCAGAAACAGATAAGGACAGATTATTTACCAACCGTAATGGGAGACATATAACTGTACAACATAAAGGCCATATTTATGCCATTAGAGTATTATGTGACAACCACGATATCCTACCTCCAGAGCAAATTCTTGCAAGACTGAAGCTTATACTTGAAGATGATATACCTGAGTGTGAATATCCTATTGGAATCTTGACAACCCTAGAGCGTAATAAATGGGCGACATTGAGACATGAACTTGCCGAAGATATGAATGAACAATCCTTGAAACTTATTGACTCTGCTTTATTCAATGTATGTTTGGATTCTGAAGAACTGAAGGATGATCCATACAAGCTGATTAGGAACTTCTTGCATGGTGATGGCGGAAACAGGTAACTATTAAAAACATTATTAAACATTTGTTCTATAATTAAACATGGTATAAAAATTATTTTTCAAACACATATGGAAACTTAAGGGTACATAAAATATCCTTAAAGCCTTGTAAAAATTCTCATATGGGTAAAAATTTGGGTAGTTAAAAGTTTGTACCTTATTTGAATGAAAAGCTGTGTCCAAATGGGATTTTACATTTTCTTTTAGTATTATAATAATAATAAATGATAATAAACCATCTTTATTACTTTAAATTAAATTATACACTTTTTTTCCGAGAGTCCAGTGACGAATAGCTGCTAGCTACTCTACTAAACAAATACTAAATAGCAGAAGATGTTCAAAAGCTCATACTATATTTTATGGAAAAAATCTCCTATCTGCATTATTTTTAAAATACATAAATTCAAGATATAGATTTTTTCTTTATTAAATATCTGAATCTTGTCAAATATGTTATTTTACTAAGACTATATACAGTACAAGCTTGGTATGTTGGCTGTTATTAACAGCCCAATAATATGAACACAATATCTTTCATTAAGGCTACTCTGTAATACAATCATTGTATGATCTTGATAATATGAACACACCAAATAAACTCATCTGGATTGCATATTACTTAATAAATTTTTCATTCTAACCATTTTTAGTTTGGTGTATATATGTTCATGTGAAGTTGAAAAACATTGAAGTTGAAATGATCACAATGAGGGAAAATCGAATTATTTGTCTATTTTGAAAAAATACCACAAATTCTAGAAGATGCCAATAAAGGTTTGAATATTACCATACTGGTGAAAAAATATGGCGGGGGGGGGGGGGGTTAAACAGGGGCCCTGATGAACATTGCTAGTCTCAGAGGAAACATTGTTTTAGAAAACAGAAAAATAAGGGAAATACAGGAAAAAAGGTATAACTGGTCTTGTGTATCAAAACATAGTCTGTTTGTGTTTGGTTTATTATTAAGCTCAGATTTGTGTCAAGTTGATTAGGCATTGTACCTGTCAGATGGTGCAGTAGTCACTTTTTGCTTATCGTTCTTAATTTTTAATTGGTAAATCTGAGTCAACCTCCTTGACAACAATTTCGTATGTAGTATAAAATCACCCGCTTTTTAACGCTGCTCCTACAATCTGGAATAGTCTCTCCGGAAGATGCGGGGAGCTGAAAAGGAACCCACGATGGGCATAATAAATAAACAGGTGCGCGCTACATTAGAAAGAAATGGGTCAGTCATGTTAGCGCGTCGCCCGAAATTTGTAAAATTGAAGAGGAAGGCGATTTGCAGATGTTTTTTATCCCAATTTCTGATGCTATATTTTCCAATATTTTTACATGAAATTTTCTTATGATGTTTAGAAGGAAATTGCCCAGAGTGATATCGAAGCACTTTTTCATTTTTGCTTCTGGGCTTTTCTTAAAAAAATTACAAAGTTGACGAAGAAAATAGGCAACTTCAAGCGATCATATTTCATGTTCAATCAATTTTTTTCAAAAAATGCTTCGATAGCCCACTGTGTAATTTCCTTTTAAACTTCATGTAAAAATTTCATGCAAAAATATTGAAAACTAGAGCGTCAGGAATTGGGATGAAATCACTTGAAAATGACCGTTTATGCTCTCCGTAGGAGCTGCCTTAAGAGTTGTCCTTTCTAATACGAAAAATATAGAGGAGTTTTTCACACTTATAAGTAGACCTCATAGAACTCTTAAGTACCTATATTAAGGCCACTAACAATATTTGAAGAGGATCAGGAAAATAAAAAGTCAGTCTCCTTGACACCAATTTTGTGGTCCAGCATTTCCCGAATATGAAATTTTGTATGTAGTGAAAATGACCCACTTTTTATTGTTGTTTTTTTCTGATATGAAAAAAATAAAAGAGTTTATTAGTGTACAAGGGGACCTTAAAGATTTCTAAGTAACTTCACTATAGGGAACACTATTTCAATAGTATCAACAAGCTATTACCAAAAAACTTGAATGCCCAAAAAATACTAGGAGTCGATCAATTCTAATTTTGTGGCCCAGGCCCAACATTTCCCGAATAAGAAATTTTGTATGTACTGAACTTCTAATAAGGACTTTAATCAGCCGTTTTCGTGCATTTTTTTCACCGAATGGGGGGGGGTAAATAAGTGCCCTGATGAACATTACTAGTCTCAGAGGAAACATTGAAATGGCGGCACAATTTTTCTTTATATTTGCATTAAAATTCGTCTGTTAACATATACAGGGTGAGTCCCGAGTTGATACTTCTTGTTTAACTGTGTATAGAATTTGTTAAAATAAACAACTTTTTTAGAAAACAGAAAAATAAGGGAAATACAGGAAAAAAGGTATAACTGGTCTTGTGTATCATGGCATAGTCTGTTTGTGTTTGGTTTAGTTTTAAGTTCAGATTTTTGTCAAATCGATTAGGCATTGTACCTGTCAGATGGTGCAGTAGTCACTTTTTGTTTATCGTTCTTAATTTTTAATTGGTAAATCCTAAAAGTGGCACATTATTATGAAACAACTTTTAGGATTCACCTATTTAAGATTAACTGTGATTAACTGAAAGTAAGTAGTACACAAATTGGCAGGTGCAATCCCTGATAGATAAGACAAAAATCCGAGCAAAAAGCTATACTTAAACAGACTAGTATGTCTTGATACACAAGCCCAGATTCACTTTTTTTGATTCTGTATCTCACTTATTTTTCAATTTTCGTAAACAAGTTGTTTGAAAAATTTGTTTATTTTAACGACTTCTATGCACAGCTTCAAAAAAGTATCAACTTAGGACTCACCCTATATAACCTTTACATGAGTATAATTCGATTCACAAAACACGTCTCACCCTTTATTGTTTTTTCTCTTATGTGAAAAAAAGATATATACAGAAGTTTCATACACAAGGGGTGCCTGAGAATTCTAAGTAACTTCACTAACAATATTTCAACAGTATCAACAAGCCATTATTAAAAAACTTTAATACCCAGAAAAGTACTGAGTCAACCTCCTTGACACCAGTTTTGTATGTAGTATAAAATGACCCGCTTTTCAAGAGTTGTCCTTTCTATTACGAAAAATACAGAGGAGTTTTTCACACTTATAAGTAGACCTCAAAGAACTCTTAAGTATTTTAAGGTCACTAACAATATTTGAACAGGATCAGGAAAATAACGTCAGTCCCCTTGACACCAATTTTGTGGTCCAGCATTTCCCGAATATGAAATTTTGTATGTTGTAGTGAAAATGACCCACTTTTTATTGTTATTTTTTCTGATATGAAAAAAATAAAAAGAGTTTATTAGTGTACAAGGGAACCTCAAAAAATTCTAAGTAACTTCACTATAGGGATAAGGGAGCAATATTTCAATAGTATCAACAAGCTATTATCAAAAAACTTGCCCAAAAAATACTAGGAGTCGATCAATTCTAATTTTGTGGCCCAGGCCCAACATTTCCCGAATATGAAATTTTGTATGTACTGAACTTCTAATAAGGACTTTAATCAGCCGTTTTCGTGCACTTTTTTCATTGAATGCAATTTAGCTTCACAGAGATCATCAATCAACACTTACCGGCAAGATGTACTGCAAAATCAAAACTTCTGATGAACAGTCATATTATCACACCACAGACACGATTTTATTAAACATCCAAAAACCCGAAAACCGAACCTTAATGCGATAAGACGTGAATCGCCAATGCCTCTGCGCGAACTGAACAACTGATCGGGCTTTCAAACAGTGTGTAAAGACAAAAAGTATAACTAGCTTGTGAAGTTTTTCGCGCCAGTTTTTTGTTAACTAGAAGTAAACATCGGATTAGGCTTTTTGCGTGTCGAAAAATAAAAGATGTTTAGGACCTGTTCACATGCGAAATGATGCGTATTCGCAACGGAAATTGATATTGAAAATTGCGTCAAGTAGTTTGTCTCTGTACTCCCAACACATATGATTAAGTGCACAAATGAAATGGGGTGAAAATAGTCCACAATTTATCGTCAAGAAAAAGTATTTAAAAATATGTTAAAAAAGTCTTTGGCTTAAGACAAATTAATTTGTTTTGTCCTTTTTATTTGAAATCATAGGTTTTGAAGTATTGCGTGCATTTCGTTGAAATGAAAAAATTAATTATAGCTAAAAACAGATGCTGCTTAGAGAGTTAAAAGCCGACAGAAAAAAAGGAGTCAGGTTGATTGACTCGGTACTTCCCACACGTAACAGTGATACCATTTTATTATATTCCCTTTGCACGAAGCTATAGTCTGAGATCCCCTTGCAACCAAGCAATCGTTCGCATGTCCTCAAAAAATATCCAACTCAAAAACTAGTAAATAATAGTTTCCTAAGTCTGTCCGTAGGAACTAAAACACCACAATTTTTATTCTGCCAGCTTCATCTGGATGAAACGAAACAATCAGGAACCCTCAAATTGCTTAAAAACGAAGTTTGAGCTATTATTATATTTTTAGTTTTTTATTATTGCTGCGCCGCCACAGACACGATTTTTGAAAACCATACGCATTCTTCATCCTCGCCACGGTAATAATACTGTGTCTAAATTTCATTAAAATCAATTCCATAATTTCCATGTTACTAAATTCAGAAGGATCTAAAGCAATACACGAGTTATAAGTTTGATGCCTCGAAATCGCTTTTTAAAAAAGATTTATTTTCTTCACAAACTCAAAAACATTCAAAAATGATACAATAAAATTATGGAAATTAGGTCTTTACAATACAATGGTTAAACTCTGACTGACTATAAAATGGTATGAACGTGATAAGGAAAACTTTATCGCTTCTCTGGAAACCAGCTGCAACGTCGGCGTTTTTCTTGGTGCATCAGCGGTCTAGGCTGATGTAACTCACGTATATATACATCAGACAATTCAAAGTCCCTTGATTTCTGTAATAGCCAAGGCAGTGTCCGGATGGACCTAACAAACATCTATTATGCCGCTAGGTCTTTCTTTGACAGGTCAATGGACAGCCTATTATGAATAGAATACATTTTTGAGTATCACAACCCCCCACCCCCTAACCACCCCAATTTCACTCGCCGCCACTGACACGATTTTTCCAAAATATACGCGTTTTCCATCCTTGCCGCGGCAGCAATAATGTGTCAAAATTTCATTAAAAGCAATTCGATAATTTTCGCATGACGCAATCTAAAACAACACTCGGATGTATACATCACGAATTCTAAGTCCCTTGGTTTCTATTATAAGCAAGGCAATGTTCGGATGGACCTAAAAAAGTGTATTATGCCGCTAGGTCTTTCATTCACAGGTCATTGGACAGCCCATTATGAATACAACAAATTTTTCAGTCTTACAACCCCCCACCCCCCAACCACCCCAAATTCACCCCCACCAAAAAAAAAGTAGAAAATGATCAGGAACCCCTAAAACGCATAAAAACGAAGTTTGAGGAATATTTGAAATTTTTCGTTTTTTGCTAATTACTCCACCCCCCGTATAACGATTTCCAAAATTATCGGAACATTACCTACTACGACATTACAACATATCGCTACCCAAATTTCATCACAATCCATGCAGCGGTTACTGAGATTACGACGTTACAAAAACGCCAACAGGCAGACCGACAGACAGACCGACGGAAATGACTGACGTGGATTTTCGTTATGTAGACATCATAACACGCCCAAAAAGCGTATTATCTCAAAACCGAAAATTTTCGCGGTCACAGTACTTCCCTCACCTATCGGTGTGGGAAGTAAAAGTAGGAGAACTTAAAAAAAATTGGTTGTTATAAATGTTTTGAGCTAAATTTCAATTTCCAATCACATCTTTTTGTCTAGTCACATTGATCCCCATCCAATATCCAGTTTAATAAAAAAAACTACAACGTTCTATCCTCACACAAGCTTTTCTACATGACGTACAGACCCTCTTTTGTATCATCTTTTTTTTACACAGACACTTGAATCCAGTGTCTTGAACTAAATTTCGATTTTTAGAAAATACCCCCCTAACAGTAATGTTGCAAAAAGGGTCTGTAGATGCTTCGACTTAACGTAAAGCATGGTTATGTGGATTATTTTCTTAAAAATCGAAATTTAATTCAAATAATTCAATCCAAAGAAACATGTCTAAAAAACTTATTTTTTTTTTGAAGCTGAATTACTTTTTTTGCCGGACTTTTTTTTGCTTAGCAGCATTCTATTATTAGACATTATAAAAGTTATGATGATTTCAAATAAAAAGGATAGAAAAAAAATTAAATGGTGAATATAAAACAAAAAATCAGATTTTTTGATTCTTTTTTTTTTGTCGATAAATTGTGCTCTAGTTAAAATGACATGCTTTAAACTATAACCAAGAATTAGTGTCAATAATAAAAAAGTAAGCAAATATTGAAGTCTGAAATGTGAAAAATTCAATGAGTGGATGAAAATACACTTTTGGCGCCTAAGAGAGTTGGTGGCTCGGAAGAAATAAAAAATGATGTTACAGGATAGTATGTTAAATATTAATCTCTCCAATTTTTCCCTCCACATCTTTGGAAATGAGGACCACAGAAATATCCAAAGGCAAACTATGAATTTTTTTTAATTTCTATGTGGTAGTAACCATAATGGAAAAATATCTCACTCCAAAAAGCTTGTCAAGCTAGCTAGAAATTTATAAGCAACTAAAAAATTGCATCAACTAGTCAGACTCGATACTTTTCGAGTTACATAAAAAAATATAAATATTATATTACACTCATTTGCCTATATTTAATTATAGGAAAGGTAACTAAAAAAATGACTATGAAAAAAAGTAAAGTCTGGAAGCCTTCTGCCTACGCGGACTTGGGAGAAATAGATAGATAGATAGTTTATTGATTCAGTAAAATCTGACAGCTGACACATTGGATACGTCAATTTAAAACAGATACAATTTATATTAAATAGAGTTAAAAAGACAAAGCAAATACATTTAAATACTAACGCGAGGAGAATAGGCAAATACAAAACAAAACAAAAATAACCTGAAATAGCTAGAGCAGTACAAAAGACATAAAAAATCACATAGATACAGAAGACTTATCAGAACCATTGTAGTAATCCACAAATTCATTAGAGTTATAAATAACCCAACTGAACCAGTGTCTTTCAATCCAGATGGTAGCAAGCTGAAGATGAAGTTTGGTGATACTTCGCTAGCACCCTACTCCTCACACCCCAAATATTTCTTCTTCCTCCACATTTTCTATTTACATCTTGGGAATGATCAGGGATCACAAAAATGTCCAAAAGGGAACTATGAGCATTTTTTCGAATTTTTAAGTGGTGCATAACCACAATGGAAAAATATCTCACCCCAAAAACCTTCTTATCTTTGCGAGAAATTTATGAACAACTGAAAAATTACATCAAGTAGTCTTTTCGAATTATATAAAAAATGGAGTCAAGTTGATTGACTCAGTACTTCCCACACATTACGCACAAGCTATAGTCTGAAATCCCTTGCAACCAACTCATCGCCCATTTGCCCGCAAAAAAACACCCAACACAAAAACTGACGTGTTTACCATTCTCTCCGCGATAGTAATTCCTGTGTCGAAATTTCATTAAAATCAATTCAATCATTTTCGCTTTACGCAATATACATAGAACGAAATTAAGCAACACTTGTATATGTAAACATCACAAAATTCTAAGTCCCATGGTTTCTGTAATAGACAAGCCAATGTTCAGATGAACTTAAAAAAAGAATATGCCGCTAGGTATTTTTTCCATAGGTCAATGGCCACACTATTATGAATACAACAAATTTTTCAGTTTTACAACCCCCCACCCCCCAACCACTCCAAATGCACCCCTACCCAAAAAAAAGTAGAAAATGATCAGAAACCCCTAAAACGCCTAAAAACAAAGTTTGAGCTGTTTTTATATTTTTGGTTTTTTTATTAGTGCTGCGCCGCCACTGACACGATTTTTCCAAAACATACGCGTATTCCATCCTCGCCGCGGTAGTAATACTGTGTCAACGTTTCATTAAAATCCATTCAATCATTTTCGCGTTAAGCAATATAGAACGATCTAAAACAATACTTGTATGTATACATCACAAATTCTAAGTCCCTTGGTTTCTATTATAAGCGAGGCAATGTTTGGATGGACCTAAAAAGGTGAATTATGCCACTAGGTCTTTCATTCACAGGTCACTGGACAGCCCATTATGAATACAACAAATTTTTCAGTTTTACAACCCCCCACCCCCCAACCACCCCAAATTCACCCCCACCCAAAAAAAGTAGAAAATGATCAGGAACTCTTGAAACGTCTAAAAACGAAGTTTGAGGAATATCTGTTTTTTTTTTGTTTTTTGCTAATTACTGCGCCGCCAATGCACTGATTTTCAAAATTTTAGCAGCATTACCTACTAGGAACCCACAGCATATCGCTGCCCAAATTTCATCAAAATCCATGCAGCGGTTACTGAGATTACGAGGGTAGAAAAACGCGACAGACAGACAGACCGACAGACAGACAGACCGACGGAAATGAGTGATGTGAATTTTCGTTATGTAGAGATCACAAAACGCCCAAAAAGCATATTATCTCAAAATCGAAAATTTTCGCGATCACAATACTTCCCTCACCTATCGGTGTGGGAAGTAAAAATTTTAAATTTTTGATGTTTTTACCTATGGAAAAAAATGGGCGTTAGTTATGGGAAAGATAAAACTCGGATACAAATGTAAGTATGCGGGTGTGTATCATTTAATTAGTTTATTCTTCTTTATTGTTTTTATCCGCGATGGTTTATTTTACGATGTGCAGGTTCTGCATTAGCAAAAGGCGTGAGATGTACCGAGTGAGTCCACTTGACGCCATTTTTTACCTAATATTTTTTTGTGTTATTGTTTGACCAATTAACTGTTTTATTCTAGATGGTTTGACAAATCTATTTCATTGCAAGTGTCAAAAGATGGACAGGCAGCTGTCAATTTTGAGCATGCGTGGGGTGATGGTGTAGCAGTATTAAGATATGTACAAGATATTTATAAGGATTCTAAGGAAATGCCATATGTACACCCTGACACAAAGCCTTTCGATGACGAGAAAGACGTTGTGGTTCGTCTAGGTAAGAAACACAAATATGGCACTCATACTTCAGCCGAAGGTTATTGTGTACCCCGTACCTATTAGTCGTGTATACCAATTCCTGTGCTCTTGACAAAGTCCACGAGCTTTTTCACGATGCTATAGTCGGTGAAGTCACTTGGTTGCGCCATATCAGAGCCCTTCTCTTCGTTCCGAGTCCAAAATGATATGTCAAGCTGTCTCTCGACACTGACTGCAAAGTCTACACTGCGGTTCTTTGCACTGGTGATTCCAAGAGTCTATAGATGGTGTCTTGAGTGGTTATGTCCAGTAATAAGAGCAATAACCTGCATAGTTTCGCTCTTCAAACTTTCGTATCAACGAAGCGTGTTTCCCGCTTCGTGGAAGATTGGCTGCGTACAACCCATCCCTAAGAAAGGCAAAAAAACAGATCCCACCAATTATAGACCTGTGGCTCTCCAGCATCATGTCTAAGGTTATGGAGACTGTCATTAACACACAGCTCCTGAAATACCTGGACAACAATAACATCATAAATGATCGCCAGTATGGCTTCCGTAAGCACATGTCTACAGGTGACCTCCGTGCCTACGTCACTCACTTGTGGAACAGAGCAATAGAAAATCATGGCGAATCCCGTGTTGTTGCACTTGACATATCGAAAGCTTTCGACAGAGTGTGGCATGAGGGACTTCTGGTCAAGCTTGCTGCTTATGGACTACCACCTGGCCTGCGCCAGTGGCTGAATAGCTTTTTGAACGACCGATCTCTGTTGTAGTCGAGGGCTGTTCATCAGACGTAGTTTCAATAAACGCCGGTGTTCCTCAGGGATCTGTCCTATCCCCTACCCTGTTTCTGCTATACATCAACGAGCTGCTGGAAAAAAACATCCAATCCAATCTACAGCTTCGCAGATGACAGTACATTAGTGTGGTGCATGGAACCAGGCAAGCCACTATCATCCCAGGAGACGGTACGTCGGCGACAGCAGCATGCCTCACAGATCAACGCAGATATCAAAACAATTGTCGAGTGGGGATTAGCAAATAAAGTACAGTTCAACGTACAACGCTTACAAAGAAGTCGCACAATGGCTTACCAACCGTGGAAATGGAGGGCCACCCCATAGTCGAATCACCTTCCGTCAAACTTTTGGGGATCAACATCAACAATAACATGTCCTGGCACGACACGGTCGTCAGTATTGCTAAAACGGCATCCTAGAAGCTTGGAGTTTTGCTCCGCTGTAAGAAGTTGTTTACACCAGAGCAACTGCTGCTGCTCTACAAGGCACAGATCCGACCATCGCTGGTGTATTGCTCCCATGTGTGGGGATGTGCTCCGAAACACTCTCTAAAGCTTCTGGACACTATCCAGAAAAGAGCAATTAGATTAATCGATACGCCTAACCTCACAAAGGACCTTCACAGCCTGGAACATCGAAGGAGGGTGGCTGACCTATCCCTGTTTTATAGATTCTATCACGGAAGATGCTCGAGTGAGCTCTCCCAGATAATACCACCAAAGGCCGTCCGAACCAGGAACACTAGAGAAGCTCTGCGAGCTCATCCTTACCAGGTCGGGGTCCTTACTCCCCGAACCAGTCTCCTACAGCATTCCTTCTTTTGGAGAACTTCGACGCTGTGGAATCAGCTGCCGGGGGAATTGTTTCCCGACGGCTACAACCTGCAGCGTTTCAAACTTAACGTGAACCGACACTTATCCTCTCGCAGCGCTTCTACGGCGTCATAGGCTTTCAGCCTTTGCGGAAGGCTTACCAAAAAAAAAGTTGCATCCCTCACTTTGAACTGTTCCACACCAGCTTTGATTTAATCTTTCCGGAATCCAAAGCCTTTAGAGCAGCTTGGGAGTCTTTCAATATAATATTTAAATGCATTCCTGATTATATTTTTGCTCTACTACTGTATAACTGCAATAAGAACATTTTTTCTCTTTTCAGAAATGAATTTGTCTGACAAGATGAAGAACTGCATCAAAGAAGCTAAAACCGAATATGCAAAAGCGTGCAAGGCTCTCGATGTTGACTATTTGATTTTTGATAGAATCGGAAAAAACGTTTGCAAGAAGCAGGCTGTCAGTCCTGATGCCGTAATGCAATTAGGCTTCCAGGTCAATATCACAATATAATCTAACTTTTACTTAAAGAATCTTGCATTCCAGGTTGGATATTATAGAATGACTGGCAAGTTTGTCCCATCCTACGAATCATGCAGCACCGCAGCCTTCAGACATGGTAGAACTGAGACCGTTAGACCATGCACCATGGCCACCAAGGTAAGAGCAAATCATCATAAGCTTTGCTTCTTGAATACATTACATCCCAATACAGTCCATATTCGAGGGTTGCTCTATACCTCCGTCAATCCACCAGTACGCAGACAGCTGTTTCACGCTTATTTGCGATCATCAGTGCGTCATAGGTCGATTGACGGAAATAGAGAGCATCAGGTCTTTCATGTTAACAAAGATGTGAAACATGTGTTAGTAAATGACAGAAAGTTCTGTCGGTGCGCCATCTGGTACCCGAAGGTAACGGCAACCAAAGAGAAACGCTGCTAACAGCAGTAAACTCTTTGGTGGGACGACAAGGCTCGTCCGCTTTTAGCCACCAGAGGCGCGGGTTCTGTACGCAGCAGCGTATGAAAGCCGATATACGAGGGCTGCTCCATACCTCGTCAATCCACCAGTACGCAGACAGCTGTTGCACGCTTATTTGCGATCATCAGTGCGCCATAGGTCGATTGACGGAAATAGAGAGCATCAGGTCTTTCATGTTAACAAAACATGTGTTAGTAAATGACAGAAAGTTCTGCCGGTGCGCCATCTGGTACCCGAAGGTAACGGCAACCAAAGAGAAACGCTGCTAACAGCAGTAAACTCTTTGGCAGAACTTTCTATATTTACTAACAGTACATATTGTTCGACCAGGCAGAGAATGCGAGAGACGGATGAGGCGGAAAGGGAGGGGGGGAACACAGTCGGGCAAGCGACCATCCAGCTGACGACAGCCTAGGACGTTGCCGGAAGTAGCAAATTATCTCAAATACCTTTCAGCCTTTTTCTTGTTCCGAAAAATGTATACTGTGGTTCTTTAATAACTATACAGGGTGAGTTTTTAGTACCGGCTCGGTCGATAACTCCACTACTGTCCAAGATAGCGAAAAAAGTTGTATATAAAAGTTGTAGCCACGGATATGCTCCTTGCTCAGAAAATATTTAGCTTTATACAGGGTGATCCATAACTGCGTGGTGATGCAAACATGCATTTTTTTAAATGAGGCGCCCTATATATTATTCCATATTCAAATTCCACTAATGATTTCCGTTCTTCCAATTAGGGTATTGTTACATTATACAGGGTATTTCAAAAGTTATGACCATTTTTATATCCAAATCGCGGTCAAATGAACGTACTGTACTTCAAAAAGTAATGAATCAAAAATCATTTTTTTTTACATGAAAAGATTAAAAATATCCTCTAGTTTTAAAATCGGCTATAAAAAAGCCTGTGACGCATATTCGTATACAGGGTGATGTAGAATGCAAAATCTAGATTTTCTCTTTTTTTTTTTTAATGTAACCCCCAATATTTTATTATCCCAAAGAATTGCTTTTAATATGCTCTTTCATCTTTTTATAGCACTTGTACCTACGTTCATCAGTTTCTGAGATATTTCGATTTTTCGGTAAATTTAAAATATAGCTTCTATTTGTGTACTGAAATTTATTTTGAGAAAGTACTATCTAATTTGTTTTTTGTTTAACGAACAACTAAATTATAAGGTCATGATACCATTTGATCAAGTCAAAACACTAAATCATCGAGATAATAACGTCAAGTATGTTGAGGAAACAATTTTGTAGGCGTGATGCCTAATTATCAAGCAGATTTATCAGGTAGGCTTTGGCAAATTGACAGTCTTCATAACCTGCTCAATAATTCCGTACTGTGTGAAAAACCAGTTTTAAAAATTAATTTTTCCATTGAGGGTATTTAGGAGAATCTTTGAGAAATTGTCAACTTGCCTCTAGAATATATCAACTATGAGCAGCAATATCCAAAACGGAGGCATTCTAAAACTAATGCGTTTGAAAGATTGAATAATCGTTTTATTTGGACTGTGTCGTTTAATATTTCATAGCCTACCTGATACATCTGCTTGATAATTATGCATGACGCCTATAAAATTGTTTCCTCAGCACACTTGACCTATATTATCTCGTTAATTCAGTGTTTTGACTTGATCAAGTACTATTATGGCATCATATTTTAGTTGTTTGTTAAGCGAAAATAAAATTTGATAGCATTTTCTCAAGATAAATAAATTTTAGTAAACAAATAGAAGGTATATTTAAAATTTGTAGAAAAATCGAAATATCTCAGAAACTAAGCCATAACATGTGCTATACAAAGATGAAAGAGCATATTAAAAGCAATTCTTTAGTATAATAAAATATTGAGGGTTACGTTTAAAAAAGAGAGAAAATCTAGATTTTGCATTCTACATCACCCTGTATACGAATATGCATCACGGGCCTTTTTTATCACCGATTTTAAAACTAGAGGATATTTTTAATTTCTTCATGTAGAAAAATTAATTTTTGATTCATTGCTTTTTGAAATACAGTACGTTCATTTGACCGCGATTTGGTTATAAAAATGGTCATAACTTTTGAAATACCCTGTATAATGTAACAGTACCCTACATTGAAAGAACGGAAATCGTTGGTAGAATTTGAATATGGAATAATATATAGGGTGTTTCATTCAAAAAAATGCATGTTTGCATCACCATGTAGTTATGAATCACCCTGTATAAATCTAAATATTTTCTGAGCAAGGAGCATATACGTGGCAACTTTTACATACAACTTTTTTCGCTATCTTGTACAGTAGTGGAGTTATCGACCGAGCCGGTACTAAAAACTCACCCTGTATATTTTAATTGGAAATACATGTATTATACAGCAAACCATGTTATGAAAGTAAGTGATGTAAAGTATTTTTATCATCCTTGTAACATCATAGGAAAATTCTGGAAATAGCAGATCGTGAACTATATTTCAAGCGGAACATTTGACAACAGCCCTATTTTTCTCCGCATTCCTTCCCTTGCCAAACGATACAAAGAGTACGAAGAAAAGTTTAGTTTTATTAATTTCATTATTTCAAACTAATTTCCTCTACATCCAATACATCTCTCCATCCTCTGAAACCACTCTTGCAGATTCCCATTCACAGGCTGTCAACAACAAAAAATAGCCCATATTGTACTGCTATAAAAGGCTATAATAAATTGCCGGTCATCTTCAAAACCCTACCTATCAATTAGTTCAAATACAAACTAAAAAAACTACTTATACAGAGAAGATACTATTCTTTGAATGACTCGTTCTGACTCCCAACTAACATAAGCGTTTCTGCTATAACACCTTGTATCTCTTTGAAAACTACTTCATGTGTCTTTTATCACGAATTTTGTTTTTTGTTTTATTTCTATTATTACTAGTTATATTGATTATTTCTGATATCTGTGTAAATTATTTGTAATTATTAATACGTATGTATGTACGTCTATTTACTTTAACCAATTGTTTCTCGTCTCTATATAGTAACGAAAGTAACGAAATCTGACTTGTTCTATATCATCAAATGATGATCCTAAGAATTACTAAAAATTATTATTATTATCCGACTTTTTAAGTTCCTCTCGCATAATTGCGGTAGCGACAAGTGTTGACGGGCTGTGCCAAGTCAACACCCTGACTATTGATCGGAATTTAGGAAGTATCGCACAATATTACAGGTCTTTAGGATTACAGACTTTTGGAATACTTTGTGTAACTTTTCATCTAGGTCCAACTGTTGAAGGTGTTGTGTAAACGTGTTTGGTGTAAGGCCTGACACTGACATAATGAGGGGGACAATAGTGACTTTGTTTTGCTATTATCTATATGTTAAAAACAAAAAGGTGCAGCTCGGGCTCCGACACACCGAGCTGCTGTTCCATTACCCAATGACTACTCCTCACACCGTGAGGTGAGCAATCACTGGGTCCGCGAATCGTGCGCCCTAAGTAGACGAAGGGACCCAAGGATGACTGCCTTCTGCATTCTGGCGGCTAAGATGTGCGCCGCCGCACGGCACACCGGTATTTTGCGCAGTGCAGTATTATTATTATTATTATTATTTTGCATTTCTTATTTTTTTCTCGCATGCTTGCGGTAGTAACAAGTATTGACGGGCTGTGCCAAGTCAACACGTGACCTATTATTATTCTGAATTCAGGAAGAACCGTACAATGCTGCAGGTCTTGAGGATTACAGACTTTTGGAAGGTTTTATGTAACTTTTCATCCAGGCCCAATTGTTGCAGGTGTGGTGTAAATGCATTTGGAGGAAGGCCTGAGACGGACATAATGAGGGGGACAATGACAACTTTGTTTTGTTTCCATAGTCGTTTTATTATTATTTCCTATTTTTCTATTTTTTCTAACAACTACGCAACTACGCAACTATGCGTAGTTGCGGTAGTAACAAGTATTGACGGGGCTGTGCCAAGTCAACACCTGACCTATTTTTATTCGGAATTCAGGAAGGACCGTACAATGCTACAGGTCTTGAGAATTACAGACTTTTGGAAGGTTTTGTGTAACTTTTCGTCCAGGCCTAGCTGTTGCAGGCGTGGTGTAAATGTATTTGGTGTAAGGCCTGAGACCGACATAATGAGAGGGACAATAATAACTTTGTTTTGTTTCCAGAGCCGTTTTATTTCTATGGCAAGATCTGTGCATTTAGATATCTTCCCAGCGTAGGTGTTTTGGATATCCATATCATTGGGAATCGCAATATCTATCAAATAGGTCACTTTATCTGCCTTTGACTGAAAAACAATATCTGGTCTATTAGCTGGGATGGTTTTGTCTGTGTGTATTTCAATGTCCCAGTACAGTTTGAATTTATTGTTTTCGAGTACTGAGGTCGGTGTGTAATTATAATATGGATCTTTGTTTTCAGTTAGTTTGTTTGTTGTGGTCTTGGTATTATTATTATTGCTAATTAATGCATTTCAATTATTTCTAGGCTTTCAGTTTAGCGGTTACCTCGAACAATAAACCATCTACCTCGGAACTGAAGGGCATGATTTCTGAATGCTCCAGAGTGCACAGTCAGCTTACAAGAGAAGCTGCAATGGGTCAAGGCTTTGACAGACACTTATTTGCTTTGAAAAAGTTGGCGGAGAAGAACAACATCCAAAGCAATATCTTCGAAGATCCTGGGTATGCCTACTTGAACCATATCATACTTTCGACTAGCACATTGAACTCACCTGCCATATATGCTGGTGGATTTGGTCCTGTGGTCAACGATGGACTTGGTGTTGGGTAAGTACTTTTTATCAGACGTTTCACATCTTGAAGTGTATCTGTACTTACTGTTCTTCTAATAATGCTGTTTTATCTATGAAGTTTTTCCCTCTAGTTAAGGGGCCTGGATACACACATTTATACATACGTATTTGCCATGTAAAACACGGACTCACAATTTCTCGCATAACACACTATATTTTCAAACTACATATATAATATTTCAGAAGGCGATAGTTAAGACCTTAATGAATGACAACTATTTTCGATTTTCCAAAAAAAGTTTTTTAGTGTGCAAAAAAGCTCGCAATGCAAAATCATACATTCTATAAATGCCTGTAATTTAACAACCAAACACGATATTAAAAAAAGGCTAAATAGTTGCACAAGCGCTAGCTTTCTTCTTCAATTTGCTCTTTGAGTCATTACTGTAAGTTTAAAGGTAACGTCAGGAGCTTGGAAATGCGAAATTCATTTTTATGATGACCTTTGGACCTTACCTTTGGATTTTTGGACTTATCGCCCTTCATCTTAGACACACACACTGGAGAAAGGGAACAGGCGGCCACGCCTCCTCGCTATCACGGGAATACATCTTTTCTTGGTTCTCAATTTCGCGCGCTATACCCTAGACCCTTAATACTGCAGACTTAAGGCCCTGTGCTAATTTGTACAGTTTACTCGCTGGTCCGGGTACTGAGTTGCACCTAGGCCGCACAGTGAGAAGGACGGCATGTATATATCTGTGTCGTCGCCTACGTCACACTAACCGCCGTCCCATTTCATGTGCCGACGTTATCACCCAATATTTTCAGATTTCCAAACTGACTGTAACATGAACTAGTACTGGATGTCAAGGTCGAAAAAGCCAGGGTACCTATGACACCATTCAAATCTTGCCGATCAGGCACATGCATAGAATATTTCTAACGCTTTCAACTGATAAAATGAGGACATATTTATCCATGTACGGTATCACATAAACGTTCTTAATGAATTTCATCTCTCTTATATAATCCTTACCATATCATGCGAAAGGGATGGGCACTGGGAATCAGTCGTAAATAAATTAAAAGCAAAAAACACAAGTAAATCGCGCGACAATGATGATTTAATTGTGCATAACGAGGCTATAAGTTGATAGAATATCAAAGGAAGATATTATTTTCTTCTTTTTAGAGCATTTAAATAAAAGCTTTTTTTTACACCAAAATTTCAGATGAATTACAGCAGCTTATACTCACCACCTTTTTTTAACCTGAAAGAGAGAAATATCCATTTCTGTCGTACTCCAGCTTCTCTTTGACTTAAGATATGTTACCGCTGTTGTTTCTGATTAGAGTTGACTTGTTGCAATTCCTATAATCTTGTTTTTACTCTAGTTCGTCTGTAGCTTGTACTAAGTTAGTTGTTTTCTTCTATCTGAGAACGTTTTTGACTATATTTGATGGCCAGGTAGGCTGCTTATGGATAGGAAAATTGGAAACCATCGATTTGATTGAAAATTTGAGATTAAATGAGAGATTGATATTCACAATCTTATTCATACAGTGAAGTCACAGCCTTCTAAGTTCTATAATCGCTGCGATATTTACTTATACTAAAAATGGTGATTTGTACCTAAACGGTTAGCTTTAAGGCCCATGTGTGATACACAAAGTCGCACTAAAATTCACCAAGGAATCTGAATATCCAATAATATACAGGGTATTCCATTTAAAAACACAACTTTGTTATGTCACGCTATTATTAGACATCCAGTATAAAAGTCATTATTTTTAAAATATCCAACTCGATCTACATACACTCGCTTACTTTCCTGAAAATAGATATACAGGGTGTCCCACGACGATTAAGACAAGCAATATATCGGAATTGGGTAGTAGTAGAGAATTACGATTTTGGGGGTGTAAATTAGAGCAAATGTATCTTATTATTGTGTTACCCAATAAGGTATTTGTTTTTGGTCACGTGACGTGAGATTCAAAATTATAAATTGGACACCCTGTATATTTGTGCAATTTTGAGTTCCTCCCGATAAAACAATTCCAACAAACTAGCACAGTTGGGGTCTGAAGTAATTAATTCAAGAGTTACAGGTACTTGAAGGATTGTACCACTTCCATTATGAAACATTAGCAAAATAATTTGGACTGTAGGAGTACATGTTATTCATAATGTATTCAATCGTAGTGGTACAATCCTTTTAATACCTGTAGCTCTTGAATGAATCATTTTAGATCCTAAGTGTGTTAGTTCGTTGTTTTATCGGGAGGAACACAAATGCACTAATATACATACAGGGTGTCCCATTAAACATTTTCAACCGGAGGTCACGTGACCTAAAATAAATACTTCCTTGGATAACGCAATAACAAGAAAAGACAAAGCGTTTGCTCTAATTTACGTCTCCAAAATTATAATGCGCTACTACTGCCCAGTTCCGATATATTGCTTGCCTTAATCGTCGTGGGACACCCTGTATATCGTTTGGTCACAAGAGTCCGAGGAGTTGAGATTGATCCTGTATATTTTAAACAAGTGCGTGACAACATTGTTTTTACTGGCATTGGTTTCAATGTGGAATCTGATTATAACACGTTATTTCTCTCCAGGTATATTATCAAGGATGATGAACTAGGGGTACTAGTAACAAGCTACCCTCCTTACCAGAATGGATCTGATTTCATCCAAGCTCTAAGAGAAACTTTTGAAGAGTTGGTGGTTCTCCTTCAAAAGGACTAAGATGGTTCTGTGACTGATGATCATTCGATGTTTTGGTTCATGTTCATTCTATTTTTTTATGACTTTCATATGTTTAATCATTATTTAGGTTACGTTATGATTCCATGTTCGTTTTATTTTTTTATGCATTTGATGTGTTTAATCACGATTTAGGTTATGTTTTGATTCCATGTTCGTTATATTTTTTTATGCATTTTATATGTTTAACGAATGTTAATAATGTATTATTTTAGGTTTATGTTTCTGTTTTTAGCTCCTGGTGGAGGTTTAAATCTCCGGGGCTGAAGATTATTGCCTATATTTTCCATTTCAGCTACAAGTACCGAAAAGACTACATTGGTGCCTTTATCGAACTACAATAATGTCCAGAGTTTATATTTGAAGTATTAATAAAATTTTTATAAAATGTAAACTAGTGGTTTTTTGATTTAATCACATTGTCCCACCAATGATGTAGCAGCTAGCTTTTACAATGCTCTATTGTTTTTCAAAATATCTTATTGAAGAGTATACGTTAACAAGTAATTTAGCAAGGGTAGCTTGCTGAGTTGGGTGGTCTTCGTCTTCTAAAAATGTTTCATCAGGAGGCAAACTGCCAAAGACAAGTTTTAAGGGGCCTGGATACACACATTTATACATACGTATCTGCCATGTAAAACACGGACTCACAATTTCTCGCATAACTCACTCTTATTTTCCAACTACATATATAATATTTCAGAGGGCTATAGTTAAGACCTTAATTAATGACAACTATTTTCAATTTTCTCAAAAAAGTTTTTTAATGTGCAAAAAAACTCGCAATGTAAAATCATACATTCTATAAATGCCTGTAATTTAACAACCAAACACGATATCAAAAAAGGCTAAATAGTTGCACAAGCGCAAGCTTTCTTCTTCAATTTGCTCTTTGAGTCATTAGTGTAGGTTTAAAGGTATCGTTAGGAGCTTGGAAATGCGAAATTCATTTTTATGGTGACCTTTGGACCTTTTGACCCTACGTTTGGATTTTTGGACTTATCTCCCCCCATGTTATACACACACACTGGAGAAAGGGAACAGGCGGCCACGCCTCCTCGCTAACACGGGAATACGTCTTTTCTTGGATTCTCAATTTCGCGCGCTATACCCTAGACCCTTAAATAAGCATAAGTCGGTGCCAGAAATCATCCCTCAGTTTTCGGGCTTCGTCTTGGACATGGTGTATAGGAAATCCTTAGATATTCTGCTAATTGTTTAATGTTTAGTATGCTGTGGTTGTACATCACATGCAACGACGAGGGTGGTCCCAAAAGTATCCGACCCAATAAACATTTTGCAAGAAATATTTAATTTTCAATATAATCTTCTTTTAGCTCTATATACTTTTCTCAGCGATGTTTAATAACTTCCAATACCCTTTTACAACAAGAACTGCTTTCCAATCATTTGGTTCACAGAAAAATCGGAAAAATGAAGGATACCGGCTGTATTCAAACCAGCGTCTCCGGCATTCTAGGCCAGCGCCCTACCAACTGTGCTACGGTACCCCGCACCACAGCCGATATACAGCGCCTACGACCTGGCGTCGACTTCACCGACACCCACCACTCCCCCGTATCCCTCTGCGAACCATGCATTTCAGTCATCAAGAGACATCTAGTCGGCTGTGGTACGGGGCACCGTTGCACAGTTGGTAGGACGCTGGCCTAGAATGCCGGAGACGCTGGCTCCAATCCAGCCGGTACCCTTCATTTTTCCGATTTTTCTGTGAACCAATTGATTGGAATCATCTCCCTCTTGCGGAGTAAGCAAGCACCTTTCATCACATGAAATCCTGGCCGATTGAGGAGTCGTAGTTCAGTAGCATAGAGAGCTGTCGTGCAAATAGTGGTGAGAGATTCACACTCACCCAACTGACGACTAGATGTCTCTTGATGACTGAAATGCATGGTTCGCAGAAGGATACGGGGGAGTGGTGGGTGTCGGTGGAGTCGACACCAGGTCGTAGGCGCTGTATATCGGCTGTGGTGCGGGGCACCGTAGCACAGTTGGTAGGGCGCTGGCCTTGAATGCCGGAGATGCTCATCTCCCTCTTGCGGCGTAAGCAAGCACTTTCATCAAATGAAATCTTGGCCGACTGAGGAGTCGTAGTTCAGTAGCATAGAGAGCTGTCGTGCAAATAGTGGTGAGAGATTCACACTCACCCAACTGCCGACTAGATGTCTCTTGATGACTTAAATGCATGGTTCGCAGAGGTATGCGGGGGAGTGGTGGGTGTCGGTGGAGTCGACACCAGGTCGTAGGCGCTGTATATCGGCTGTGGTGCGGGGCACCGTAGCACAGTTGGTAGGGCGCTGGTCTAGAATGCCCGAGACGCTGGTTCGAATCCAGCCGGTACCCTTCATTCTTCCGATTTTTCTGTGAACCAATGATTGGAATCATCTCCCTCTTGCGGAGTAAGTAAGCACCTTTCATCACAAGAACTGCTTTGCTCTCCAAAACAGCCATTAACTGTCGACATCACTGGTTTATCGTTGGAAAATCTTTCGACTACTGAGCCGTTTCATTAAGTTTGGGAACAGAAAATAATCCGACGGGGGCTAAATCTGGCGAATATGATGAACTTTAATTCATTAATGTTTGCCCTCAGCGTAACAACTGAACATAAAGGTAGTAAACAAACCACTTCAGCATGGCGCGCTGAAAGCCATCATCTTTGACACTTCAGCCTCCAAACATTTTATCAGCTGTGACCTCGCAGTGACAGTTCAAATTGTAAACAATGCTGTGTAACTAACCTGAAAATTCTTCCAATGCAACCCATGTTACAAACACTGCACTTTTTGAGTTCCATCTCGAAAAACTGTTAAACTACACTCGAATATAGCACAGCAAATCCGTAAAGCTTCACTACAGTTACCAACAAATACCAAATTCGATTCTACTGGCCAAGCAGAAAAGTCGCACAAATAATAAACAAAGCAAACGTTTGACAGTGGAGGATATGCGGCATTGCCAGCTCCTCAAAATTATGCAAGACTTCAGAATTTGTGTTTATGATGAAGAAATATTCAGTAACGCAGTAGAGGTCAACATATCTATTGATTTTGCTGTAATCATTCCTGAACCATCAAAATACCGTCTTCTTTAACGTAGAATGGAATATTTCTGAATACTATACAATTAAGACGATAGTAAACAATTATGATTGCCGCATCTGGAAGTCAATATGACAACGTAAGGAAAGATGTCGGCCCATTAGAATTAGTTAGTACAGTTCAACGTACAAAAAACTCAGGCAACAACACTTACAAAGAAGTCTCACGATGGCTTACCAACCGTGGAAATGGAGGGTCACCCCATAGTCGAATCACCTTCCGTTAAGCTTTTGGGAATCAACATCATTGTTGATGTTGATGATGTGTTATTGTTAACATGTCCTGGCACGACCACGTCGTCAGTATTGCTAAAAGGGCATCCCAGAAGCTTGGAGTTTTGTTCCGCTGTAGGAAGTTGTATACACCAGAGCAACTGCTGCTGCTCTACAAGGCACAGATCCGACCATCGCTGGAGTATTGCTCCCATGTGTGGCTCCCAGCCGACGGCCACAACCTGCAGCGTTTCAAATCTAACGTGAACCGATACTTATCCTCTGGCAGCGCTTCTACAGCGCCATAGGCTTTCAGCCTTTGCGGGAGGCCGACCATAAAAAAAAGTTGTTTACTACCTTTATGTTCAGTTGTTACTCTGAGTGTTTGCCATTGCAGTAACGGATTTGTGAGCAGGTGCATTGTCTTGAGGAAATAATACTACCCATAAATCTATTATTTTCGATGTAGAAAATGATGATGATATTTAGCATGAGGATGAGGAAGGGATGAAAGGACAATAAATGAAACAACAAATATAAAAACTTAATCTTATGTTTAATGGAGAAAATGTAGACTTATATTATCGATCAAGTAAGAATATTCCAAATAAAAATTAAAGCTCTCGTTAATTTCTAATAGCAAAAAAGGCAATTTTATTTGGAGATCATGTAATTGGCATAGTGTGCAAATGGACATTTTTTAAAAACAAAGACATTTAAAGATCCTCATGGCATCAGTATAGATACTACAAACTTCGTAAATGTATAAATTCAGATGAACGTAAAAAATACTTTGTGTCACAGTATTTTCAAAGGTATACATAAATAAATAACATGACAACGAAAGCTCTGCAAAATTTGATGTAAGTGGTAATCATTACATAAACTCTTAAATATCTCTAACCTCTGTTAGTGTCAAATAAATTATTTTGCTATCACATAACAGAAAATATAAGACGAATACTCCCGAACATGTAGAATAAATTGGGCAGGATCTATGGGTTTTTTTTTTATTTCTTTGTATCTTGAAAACCAGAATCTTTAGGACACATGTTTGTATGAACTTGTCTACTTGAATTTGGGTCAGAAATGCAGTTACTCTTTAGGAATGTTAAAAAATAAACGCCTGTTTTTTACATGTGTGACCGTACTATAAAAAAAATTAAGCAAAAATAAATCCCATAAATCCTCCATCTAGGTATACAGTATGTTAAAAAAAACATTATTTCGCTGTATTTCATCGAAAAGAACAACTCTTCAGCAAAAAGTTATCAATGTTTCTATTCTTAAATGGCACGCAGGCTCAAAAAAAAATTAGCAAACCCGCGTTAAATTTTTGAGGAATCATAGTTTCTTGCCAGGATGATGTCATCACGTTTTTTTCTGTCTCTTTAGTGCTAGCCTGCTGTCGTACAGAAGCTCTAATCAAATCATATTACCTTGATAAAAACAAGCAAATGAGCCACTGGGATAAGGCATTTTCTGATAAACAGACGATTGTGGAATGACAGTTTACTCAGCACTACTGCAGGTATGAATGGGGTATCTTCCGAACAAAATTTTATGACGGAATATTGATGTTACGTCCCCAAAAACTATGTAACTAACATTTTTACTTTTTACTGTGAACGCGAAGTGGCTTAAAAACATCTGCAAAGTTCAAACATAAAATTTCGCGCCAAAGCTGTGACGTAATAAATCTAAGCGTGACGTAATAAGTCTTTCGTGGAGCGATCCTTACAATGTGACTCTACTTTGTCGTCTGACCTCCTTTTCTCCATCTACAGACATAACCTCCGCTTCGTATTGATATTGACAGATGTTTGTTTACATCATTTCACGATCTACCTTGGTTAAATGAGATACCGTGACAGTCGTGACACCAGGGGAGGTTATGTATGCATGACACTAGTGACAGGCTGTTAAAGACGAGTGTTGCCGAATGACGAGTAAAATTGTGAAATGTAACTATGAAACATTCTCAGAGTAAACTACTTATTACATAACAATGCAAAAAATGGGATAGCTGTGCAATATAACATTTATAGTCTACAAAAAGAGGGAAACTAAATAAACATAAAATAAAGTTTACATCCTTTATAGAAAAACTATGCAAAATATTCACAATGTGACAACCTTGAATCTACGCTCAATTCAAATTGAAATAGTCACATCCTATCTACATCCGGCATAAAAATCACTTTTGATTGGTTGATTTCTTAGGCGGGAAGTTTAAGAGATTTAAATGAGCTCTTTTCAAAGGGATGAATTTCAAAGTCTATCTTTACTCCACGTGGGCAGAAAAAAATTGAGCAAACACTGCCATCATTACAAATAAGAAACAAGCAATCCATTTCAGCCATTAAACAGGCAATATTAGCAAGTTGGAAAATACCCCATTATACGGAAAATGCTTCATCTCAATGTCAAATCATTGATCTATTTTTATACAAATTAATGCCATACTCAGAGCCCTACAACCTCTTGTTCCTTACCAAAAAAATATTTTTTTTTATTTTCTTCAAACCCTCTTGTATTCCATTGAACAAGTTCATTGATAAATTCTTTCTTAGCGCCTTGGCACATGGGTCGATTGGCTATGTGCATGGCCGACTTTACTCACTAGGCCGGAGCATTGAAATATGACAACACTGGATATCGGGCCGAGCTTGTGTTTGTTGTTAAGTCATTAGTGTAATCTTCCAGAGTGAAAAATAAGATTGGAAGGTGATTTTTAATGTGTTTCTAATTATTTACCTGCACAAACGAAACTATAAAGATAAAAAGATACCTGCAAAGTGTATAGTACCAGGTTGCAATAGCAATTGGGGCTTCCAAACAAGGACATACCAACATAACCTTCCAGAGCAACAACGAAGAGTGGAAGGTGATTTTTAATGTGTTTCTAATTATTTACCTGCACAAACGAAACTATAAAGATAAAAAGATGCCTGCAAAGTGTGTAGTACCAGGTTGCACTAGCAATTAGTGCTTCCAATGAAGGACATAAACAGAAGTGGGCGAAAGGTATTCCTCATAAGGGCTGGTTATATTTATAAGAATAAAGACAATAATTTACAAACATTTCAAAGGATAAGACCTACTTTAAACCACAATGTAGTACCTACAATGTTTTCTGGACCTCACAAATATCACAGAAAAAGACAGTTAATAGAACTCATCTGAGCATGCCAACGAGGGCATGCATCTGGGCATACCTACGAAAAGATTTGATAGTGAAAGGGAATCAAGACCAGCAAGAATGGCTTCACAGCTACAAAGTAAATTGAGTGTTCATTTAAGTGGAAGTGGCAGCAGGAAACAGGTTGCTTTATTTTTAGTTTGTAGTGTCTGACTATGATGAACCAGACATCAGATGTAAGTGGTATTAGTAGTAGTAGTTCTAAAAAGTATTTTTCTTAATTTATTAGCCCAGATGAACTCTACTACATATAAAATGTAATAATTATTCTGAAACTATAGGCCAACTATTTGACAGCTAAGCCGCCACGTTGCCACATCTAAGGCTCCGGCCTAGTGTAGAGTCGGCCATGCTGTGTGGCATTCGCGATGCCCGACGTACGCCTACTCGGCTTCTCATGCAAAGCATTGGAGCACCACTAACGGGTCGTTTGACGGTCGATTCGACACGTATGTTTTCAGTCGCATGCGATCAGTGTAGTTAGAGTGACTGGTGCATCTTGCGCGTCTGATGGCGGTAAATATTTGAGGTTAAACTGTCAAATCAGTCTTGATTTTATATGTAGTCATATGCGGATATTACAAGCTTCTGGGTTCCACGAGTATCATTAAGTGGAGGTTATAGTAAACTGCTTGAGGATAACACATTTGCGGGGTAAGGGCAGAGGTAAGAAGTCGAGTAAGAGGGGGCGTGGCCTATTTACTATTCCTACTACAAGGATATACCACCAAGTTATAAAAAGTATTTGTAGACGCCGCATCTTTTGTTTAAATACCGAGGGGTCTGTGATGGTGATGCCGAATCGGCTCCCGCTGACCCTTTTTTGATCGTACGTTGCCGTCGTTGAGAAATAGACATTGTATAATTTATACCTGGCATCACAGTTGATCCCTTTTCTGTGTATTTCAGGCATATACATACTAATAAATACAATATGAGTATAAAGAGTTGTTTATAAGTGCAACTGAGTTGTCGCACAAAAAATGAATTTATCCTATGTACAAGAGCGAAAATAAGACGGAAAATAAGGTGAAAATATGAAAAATCAACAAGAAGTACCAATGACAATATTATGCGTGTATATGTTATTTGTAAAGCAGCTAAATTCAGTGAAGTTCACTGTACATTGAGCAGTTCTTTAGATATGCCAATGCCGTTGGAAAATTTGAAAAATGTAAACGTATTACAGAATTGGCGTAAATACGGGGGATAGGGGGGACGTGTTCCCCCCCTTAGAACTATAAATTTAAAAAAATATGTCTCATACTTTTTGCCTAGGTGGGCGCCAGCAAAATTATTGTTGGATTCACAACAAACTCCAGAAAAATAAACCAAATTATGCCTGCCCCCCCTCCCCCCACCGGTAGGCCTCCAAAAATATATCCCCCATAGTGAAACTATATCCACCTGCATTCTGAATAACAGCCGCCAAATTCGGTATTTCGATGAAGTATTCAAAAAGAGAACGCATTTTAACAACCTTGTATAATCTATAACACCTCCAACAGAGATATACCTATGCACGTATGTCAAGACGATCATCTCTGAAGAAAAAGAAAAATTTGCTTTCTCTGATGTTGAGCGATTAATAAAAAATGCGAGGATCAATTGCGGACTATAATGGATGCCTATATGCCTATATGTTGCCACACCAAGATGGTGTCCTTATTTTACCTGATATATGACACCTGATGAAGAAGGTATTCAGAGAAGAAAAATGACTTTTTGGATGAAAAATGGTGCGTTAAAGAGAAACCACAATTACTGGTTTTATCAAGTTCAGTGGCAGTTCCATGTCACAAAAAGTTACTATTGCTACTTTGCCGTCTGAACACAAAAAATCGTGAAAGTGGAGAACTTAGCAAAGGAACATGGCTTCTGGAATGAACAAATGTTAATGAAAATACAAGCTTTTATCAGTTTATGTTACAAAGTAAAAAATGTAATTTCTATTCGCGACGCAAAAAAGTGTGAGCCCAAGACTCTAGACTTGGTCCTGAAAGCAATTTAAATTTTAATTACTTACAAATCTGGTTGAAAATTGTAAGATTTCGCAGTAATCCTGAAAATGATAACTACTCAAAAGCAATTACAGCGATTTGTTTAAATTTTAGTAGTTCCTAACTTTTGGCCTGCAGTGTAAACCAATAAGTCACCCAACCCGACTACAAATTTACTCGATGCCCAAAACAATATCTATCTCATTCCAGAAATGAATGAACTTCAGCTCATTCATAAACTGTAGTTTACATACTTTTGCATTGGTGGCGCCTTTATCAGTGTCCCAATAGGCGCGCAATCGTTCAATGAAAGGCTCTAGCTGTAACCATTTTTGACCCTGTATATTAATAATTTTTGGCACATAAACCCGATATGCGTTTTCTTAAAACTTCAATCTAGAGAAATGTCGATCCAGATTTCAGAATAAGTTTATACAGGGTGATTAACGAGACCGTGAATTTAGTCAAAAAAACGACATTTTGACAATTTTTTAATAATTGTCTATTAGGAAATTTCAAAAAATTCGTCGACATTTCTCTAGAACCGCCCTATCTTCATGCTCATGTTTTTTTCAGTTCAGAAATCTCAAAATTAATAGTCCAAAAAATGGTTACTGCTGAACCAATGCAAACAGCTCTCCTGTGCGCACTATAAACTCCTCTTAAATAAGATAATGCTTTAGAGCAAACTAAAATTTATGAATTATTAATCCACTCGTTTGCGACTATAAACGCGTCGGCAATGTCGACCCATGTGCGGAGGCGTTTAGAGTTTTAAAACTCGGAACGCAAAATCGATGTTTTAGAAAACCAATTTCTATAAAAAAGATGTGGTTTATTCTTGTTTCTATAGTTCGTTGAACGGGAGTAAGAAATAAATTAGTACTAAAATTAAAAAATGTCGAGACAAAATACCTCTGAGGTGCTTATCTTATTAATACATATACAAATATAAAAAATAAAATATCTTTACGATAATTCACAACCTATAAAATAAGAATGTGCAATGCTGATCATTTGGAAAAAATTAAAACAATAAAACAAAGCCGTACAACACGCTCAAGTAAAATTATGAATTGTACAAATCCAAAGTGTAACCATACGTATACAATTCTAATCACGTTGTTATATTTTGCCTGATATTTATGTCACATGGTTTTCAAAAAGGGCTGTCAAGCCCACAGTATTTAGGCCCTAGCCTATTGGAGTTTTGCCCTGTGTAGCTCTCTGGTTACTCTTTTGCTGAATAGTTTTTCAGCTATGTTATACTAAAACCAATCAGAGTAAATAGGGCAAAGTCCAACGGCTCGGAAGCATTATAACTACAGGCATTAAAACTGGGGCGTAAGAATGCATAAACTAGTTTTGGTAGACAATAAAAGATGTCAAGTATGTTCAGATGTAGAAGACCATTCGCGTGCATGTATCTTTTGGAAAACTACTGATAACTAGGTCACTTATCAGGAGGTTTAGTCTGACAGAGGTTGTCTACCAATGAAAACGCTAGTTAGATACGTTTTTATCGAATGCACCCGGAGTCTAAATTAGAAAACCAGAACATGAATACACTGTTAGAAGCTTTTGGTCAGGACAGGTCAAAATGCATTTTGTAAGTCCGTTCCTCATATCAGAAACATGTCAACTTTGTTTTACAAAAACTATTCGAGCCGTTGAATTTTGCACTACCTTCGATGGTTGGTTTGGGTATAGTGATGGTAGCTAAATGCTATATGTCAAAGTCCACACAACACCTTCACTTTATGACAGGACACTGTCAGCTTTTTCACTAAGTACTACTATCTCCATAGGTTTTCTTCACTCCAATGCAGAATAAAGACTCATATCATTTTGGTGCCAAAAAAAAATCCGTATAATAGCACCACACAAAATCTCTTAGACTATACTTGACCGCAGGCTTTGTTTCATTGAATTTTACAAAATATATAATTCCTACTATAAAAGTGATGAGCTAGACAAGTTGTTCGCTTGATTTGCATCTTTAATAACAGTACCAATAAAAAGTCAATTTGCAAAACGCGTGGATTCTAAGTGAGGTAACTGCGAAAAATATAAATAGGAATGCCCATATTTTATGAAATACAGTTGAAACATAGTAGTACGTACTACGTCTCTGAAGTGATTATTTACATTTTTGATTGATTAAAAATAAAACTTTGACGGAGTCCGATACTGCCTTTGTATAGCTTGTTTCATACAAAATCATCACACCAAAAAGGGCAACTCAGGGTGGCTGTATCTGTCACTCTCTCATATTGTCTGCTGTTAAGGTCTACACCGTATATCCCTATCAGCTTCCCGTGTCCTTCAGACCACAATGTCGTAAGGAGAATAGTTTTTGTGGTGCGGTTTTACCAATGAAGTGTCAATACCTATGGAATGGCCCCTTCCCATTTCAACAATGTACCACTTTTGCGGACGACATAAGAAAGAGAGGTCGGTGAGAGAGATAGAGCTAGACAGGGAAAAAGCATGCATAAGAAAGAGAGGTCAGTGAGAGAGATAGAACTAGTCAGGGAAAAAGCACAGCCTCCTCCAATCAGCTATGTGGCGCGTCGGCAAACAGTGTTGCCACAGCCGACTTTTTTTGAGAGCGAGAAAAAGCATTCGAAAAGATCGAGATTGCGGTTGAAAGAGCGAGATTTCAAAAAATGCAATGAATAACGGTTATTGTCGACACAATTGTAAAATTGGAAAGGGAATAAATGATGAGCTAATTTTGACAAAATACCTATTCCTCCGTTCTTCCACAAAAGATAATATCGTGACATGAGTTGTAAGTTGTAATAAGTATCAAGCTGAGCCAAAACCTTATAATTTATATTATATAGCACTTTGTACGGAATACAGGCAACCACGTATAGAGTATCAAGACTGGCGCCATCGTCATATCTAATCAATTAGTAAATTTACAACTTATATATATTATAAATACACATTATACCTTCGGTTTACAAATTTTTAAAAATATACAATTGATACGCTATATAGAAAAAATGTCAGTACTACAGGTACTTAAAGGATTGTACCACTACCATTGATTATAACATGTACCCCTACAGTTAAATCACTTTGGTAATGTTTCATAATGGCAGTGGTACAGTCCTTTAAGTACCTGTAGCTCTTGAACTAATCACTTTAGACCCCAAGTGCGCTAGTTTGTTGGAATAGTCTTATCGAGAGGAATACAAAAAGTCACAAATCTACAGGGTGTCCCATTTAAAATTTTGAATCGGACGTCACGTGACCAAAAGCATATACCTCATTGGGCGGGACAATAATAAGAAAGGATACTATATTTGCTTTAATTTACACATCCAAAAGTATAATTCGCTACTACTGCCCAGTTCCGATATATTGCTTGTCTTAATCGCCGTGGGACACCCTGTAGAAAAAAATGTCAGTCAGCTTTTTTATAATGTATCTTGGTCAAATATTTGAATGGTTGAAAAAGAGTGAGATATCGCTCTAAGGAGCGAGGATTGGCAACGCTGTCGGCAAATCTTCTACCAGCAGCCCTGATTAGCGCTATCTCATTCTAGCCGCAAACGAGTGCACGCATGCCCCTTCCATAGGTATTGACCCTTTGTTCCCCTTCTTCAATATGGCAGAAATTTCTGAAGGTCAGCACAGATTGATACAAACCAAAAAATATGGAAGAGAGCATTCTCCTTTGTTTTTCGCAATTCACTACGGTTTAATTCCAATCTATCATCAGAACTGTGAGTTAGTTAAAACCTTACTCAACTACGTTCTGAAACTATATACTAAGCCTAAGCATTAAAAAAATATTCAAGAAAATGGACTAGAATTCTTTCAGACCTTGTCCATATTAAGCAAAATGTTTCAAGCCGAAACTCTCATTTGTAATACAGTCCAAGTTACCACGAGCGAGATACTTTTGAAATTTTAATGCAAATTGTTACTGTCGTAATACCAAAAGAGGGGTTTATTTAATGTTGGTTGTCACGATGTGCAACAATCTTCAAAATTATCTTTTAACACATTGTTGGACACTCTGCTGGCCGGGAGGCTTCGTAATATGGCACCTCAAAACATTCCCATTTTTTTGCGTTTGTAACATGATTTGCGTTATCAAAATATCTTAGGGGTATTCATTTTGGACTCTTTTTTTAATTTTTGAGGTTTTTGGTGATAATAAAAAAGACGGCTATATCCGTCGTGTCATATCACAGCAGACTTCATGTTCTAGAATGGCAACCACGGCTATACCCGTCTGATCAGTGTAATCGTGAAACACATCTTATGGGAAGAAAAGGCCAATTTTCGAGACAAAAGCTAAAAAAAAAACAGAATTTGATTGTATGAAATTTATAAACAAAAACGCATCTCTGGGAATATAGACGGTATCAAAACAAAAAATCAAATTTATTAGCAAACAGAGGTATCCCCGAACAAAACAGAATCTAGACACAAATTTATGTTTGATGCCACTCTTCAAAGCAGTCTGGACACAAAGCAGGTTTATTTTCACAACCCTTGCATCTATAGCTAGTTTCTTTGCGTTTTCCAGACTTGAAACATTGTTAGCATCTAAGAAAATAGGATTTTCTTTTATGATTCTCTGGTAGGGGCAGTTTCTCTGGAAAATGTCCCATAGTATAGGTGGACGACGAATATCTGTTTAGGATGAAAGTATCTGGTTACCTACCTCCCACTCAGTACTGAAAACATAAAAGCCAAACAAAAACAGACTTTCAATATGGCAGCTATACACGTGGTCAATGCATCACATTGGAGGTTATGGACGGTTATAGCCGTCGTGCTGTTTTACCCATGCACCTTAAAACATGAATAGTTGGGATAGCGTATAGTGGGTTAGAATTTGGCAATTTCAGAAATGAAGAGCTTTATGTTATGGGACTAACATTGCTTAACAAGGCAAGTATACCGACATTCTGACGGTCGTCGCCGTTTTGCCGTAACAAGCAGATAACTTTTTGACTGATATAGCCGTCGTGGCGTATCACGATCACTCCCCGCAGACGGCTATAGCCGTTGTGTCCAACAACGTGTTAATACAATGCTAGCAAATTCCAATATGAAAGAAATGCGGCTGCAGTGTGATAGAACCCAACATATTCGCTTTGATTACATACAATGACAACATTAAGCTTAAATAACTTGACGAAAGTACAAATCAACATTGAAATTAATGGTTCAAGTAAATATAAACCGTATCTGTAATCTGCACGAGGACAGATTTTAGAAATCTTGAAAGGCATCATTCTCCAAAAATTTAGAAGGATTGTTCAAAGAAACTGTTGTTATTGCAAATGATTATATTTAGTGAAATCCAAACACTGGCAAAAAAGGACGCGATTCACGAGATGAGGCGGGACTAAAGACAATAATAAACGAACTCATGTGCCATAATTAGTTTATAAAAAAAAATGAAGCAGGTCAATAATGCCCATGCTCGTAATCTGGTTGATGGGTTCCGGGTCACTGCGGAGTGGAAGGCAATGTATTGGCCGACGCGCTAGCAAAAGGAGGAACTGAATCTGTGTTCATAGGACCAGAACCATTCGCGGGCATTGCAAAAAGCACCGCTAAAAAGACCATCTCGGACTGGGCAGTGAGGAAAGGACTCCTGAACTGGCGAGATACACCAGGGCTACTGCACTCGAAGGTGTTTATAAGATACCCCTCGAGTCAGGCCGCCCCGAGGATCATGGAATGTAATAGGTACGACCTCCGCATTCTGGTCGGTCTGCTGACGGGACATGGTCGTCTAAGGTACCATATGCGGAAGTTGGGTCTTGAACAAACTTAAAGAGCCTTAGTGTATAGGAAGTGGCGCCCTCTACAAGTGACATCCGAACTACGAATCGATTTGAATTTCTCGCTTAATAAAACCCCCGAGTTCCTAATGTCGTGCGGTTACGCCATCTTGTTGATGAATTATTCAGCAAATACGGAATGATAATTAATAACGTACTGAGGTCATCATCATAGTCACAATGTCTTAACAGACATGTTGTGAACTCGTAAAATGCATTAAGTCGGAGCTAGAGTATTGCCGACACGAATATTATCAATAGTTTTGAGAATTGTAGCTTGTCATCTTTTGCGATTTACTGTCAGTTCAGTAGCGCTCTTGATACTCATATCCAGCAACTGTTTCCCCGTATCCACCCAGCGTGTAGGGGAACGGCCTCGGCGCCACCCACTCGGGGCATGACCCTGAACTACAAGTTTCTCCATACTATCGCTTCTGTGTATATGTCCAAAGAATGTAAGCATTCTCGTCGACACAATGGAGGATAGTCTCTTTGGATTACCGAGCTCATCCAGTATGGAGACGTTATTCGATGGGCGTTATAAGGAACTCTCAGCATTCTCCTCCACGTCCACATTTCAAAAGCATCTATGCGAGCTTGATCTGAATTTTTAACAATCCAAGTTTCCGAGGCATACAAAAATATGGAGAGCACAAGAGACTGAACCAGCGACATTTTGGTAGCTTTAGTGATGTTATGGTCACGCCATATTTTAGTAAGCTTTGTCATGGCCACACGTGCCTGTTGACGTACTGAGGTAAGTTTAGTTGAATCTCCAATCCAAAGAATGCAGTTATGATGTGTACCATTAATTTGGGGACACCCTGTAGATCCAAAAAAACTATCGAGTTGTTTAGTATCACGAGTGCTAACTTAAAACAAATGAGAGATCGGCCAAAAACAAAGTTAACTTTTTCATCCATACATTTTTCAAAAACATGTAAGTTGCATTCGTCTCTAGAACAATATAGAGAGTTTATTACGAAAATAATCTTTGATTGGTTTGTACACATGGTACCTGAACGATACCATTTCGGGCATATTTCTCACTCCACTCAATAAGCCGCAGTCAGTTTCAAGAATTATAACAGCCAAGGAAATTGTAATAACAGTTACAATAATAAGAGAAGGTACAAAAGCTCCTATAAGATTAAACTTCCTACTTTTATTTTGGGTAGTAATAGATGTAGTTTGTAAGGTGACACTAGTGTTTGGCAGGCATAGACGTCCATCTACCTGAGAATGAGACAACGGTGTTTGGCTGCGACTAGACCTATGCGATGGATTTGTCGTATCGTAACGATAACTGCTGTCAATCAATTGAGATTCCGATGAAGAATGTTCGAATGAATCGCGAAAGTAGTAGTCACTGAAGCGATCCATCGAATCTTCTTTCAGTACTGAAAACAGAAGAAATCGCATCACGTGGCTTGACTTGTACTTCTTACACATTCTCGGTTCAGGGCCGATACTGGCGACGGGCAAATTTGACAGGCGCACGCAGAATGTGAGGTTCAAAAAACCCCTCAATTTTGGCCAAAAACCATTGTCGGCACATTTTATTTTTGAGTAAATTTTTGCATGACATATTGACGACATCCCAAATAAATGGAAAGAAATGTAGTCAAGTTGATTGACTCAGTACTTCCCACACATTCCAATGATACCAGTTTTATTACTTTCCCATAGCATGAAGCTATAGTCTAGATCCCCTTACAACCAAATCATCGCTCGCCCGACAGCAAAAAAGGTGTGTTATTCTACTTGGTACCTCTTTCACAGGACAATGGACAATTTATCATGAATATAACCAATTTTTGAGTTTTATTACCCCCCACCCCCGAAGCACCTCAATTTCACCCCCACCCAAACAAAATTTGAAAATGATCAAGAACCCCTAAAACGTTTAAAAACGAAGTTTGAGGTGTTTTTATATTTTTAGTTTTCTTACTATTGCTGCGCCACCACTGGCGGGCACAGGGTGTCCCATTAAAAATTTTGAATCGGACGTCACGTGACCAAAAACAAATACCTCATTGGGTGACACAATAATAAGAAAAGATACTATATTTGCTCTAATTTACACCCCCAAAATTATAATTCGCTACTACTGCCCAGTTCCGATATATTGCTTATCTTAATCGTCGTGGGACACCCTGTATAAGTTAGTTTCCATTTATCACAAAAAAACTATATTTTTTTTATATAAATCCCCAATTCCTCTGATTTGTACACAACAATGACCCAGCGGTTCCTCCTTGAGGGAGGAATAGGATACTTGCGGGAAAAAATATTATGTCGTTTACGCGTTCCTTAGAGCCTAGTAAACATGACAAAATCACTTGTTTGGTTTTTTGGAATCGGCTGTGAGGGATATTCCAAAAATTATTTCAAATGCCAGAAAATGCCACGCAAACAACCTCTGAGGTCAGTGATATCCTATAGTGATGGGATGTAAAGTATTGATATTCGACATCGATAGCCAGTGCTAACCTAACATTTTGACATCGATCATTATAACCACAAAACATAGTCACACACAAAAGTACAAAAGTCAAAAGAATAAAAGTTAGGCTAGATTACTAATTCACTTTGTAGGGATGGGCTTGAATTAGATTCTATCTTTGAATTCATTCATAATGGGATGCGCCGAAATAAAATGATGGCTTCGATTAGTTGCGAATCTCGGTCACAAACAGGATGAACTGAACTGTGATACCTATCAGATATAAAAATGTATTGCACCGAAAATGCTAGTGGGCTAATTGCCTGTTTCAAATATGTTTAAGTATCAATAAATTGAGTCGCATTGTTAAAGAATTCGTATCATCTCTAGTTTGCAGTTGAATCTCACTGACCTGCGCTGTAGCAGTATCGATTGTCGATATCGATAAGATACCTGTGACGTCAGCCCTTGTTTTAATTCACGTGGAAAAATTTGAATATATCCTTATTTTATTTTGCCAATATCTTTTTTTGGCCGTCAGTAAAAGCATGTTTTTTGTTTTCTACTGCTTCTTGATATGGTTTTCTTTACGCTATGTATACTCCCGAGACGATTTCGTGACCTCTGCAAGTACCCTATTAGGAGGGCCATCAACCTCCAGACAGAAGACAACACTCAGCAGACCAAGAGGTTTTAGTGAGCGGACTGCAAAGCAATACTATGGGGTATTTGCGACTCAGAAAGGCTGTACACGCTCTCAACTGTATAAAAAAGCCGTTGCAGCTGGAAAATATTATCAAACATTCACCAAAAATGGAATACTCACCTGTCGTACGAAGTTTATTATATCCTAATGCTTCATGATCTTCTGTAACAGTTTCTAAGGCAGCAACGTCATTGTAAGTAGCAAAGGGATAACTGTCCAATCCTGACAAAAGGCCTGTACTACCACTAGGCTCTATTCTAGAGCCTCCTACATCTGAATGACTAGATTTTGGTAAATTACTATATCCTGGAAAAAAAACATTATTTTTTGATACTCTCCAGTTTTTCAAGAGAGACGTTGCGTTGGTATACTACAAAAAGCGGCCAAGTCAAAATCGAAGATTTGGCGTTTTATCAAGCTGATTGACTCACTACTCTCCACACATTACGGTGATACAATTTTATTGCAAATCATTGCCCGCCCGCCCGCAAAAACACATCCAACAAAGAAACTCTCGTAAATGGAGCTGCTGGAAATAACATCCAATCCAATCTACAGCGTCGCAGATGACAGTACATTAGTGTCGTGCATGGAACCAGGCAAGCCACTATCATCCCAGGAGACGGTACGTCGGCGACAGCAGTATGCGTCACAGGTCAACGCAGATATCAAAACAATTGTCGAGTGGGTATTCGCAAATAAAGTACAGTTCAACGTACAAAAAACTCAGGCAACAACACTTACAAAGAAGTCTCACGATGGCTTACCAACCGTGGAAATGGAGGGTCACCCCATAATCGAATCACCTTCCGTCAAGCTTTTGGGAATCAACATCAACAATAACATGTCCTGGCACGACCACGTCGTCAGTATTGCTAAAACGGCATCCCAGAAGCTTGGAGTTTTGTTCCGCTGTAGGAAGTTGTATACACCAGAGCAACTGCTGCTGCTCTACAAGGCACAGATCCGACCATCGCTGGAGTATTGCTCCCATGTGTGAGGATGCGCTCCGAAGCACTTTCTGAAGCTTCTGGACACTATCCAGAAAAGAGCGATTAGACTAATCGATACGCTTAACCTCACAAAGGACCTCCACAGCCTGGAACATCGAAGGAGGGTGGCTGACCTATCCCTGTTTTACAGTCCCCTCCAGCATTCCTTCTTTTGGAGAACTTCCACGCTGTGGAATCAGCTGCCGGGGAATTTGTTTCCCGGCGGCTACAACCTGCAGCGTTTCAAATCTAACTTAAACCGATACTTATCCTCTCGCAGCGCTTCTACAGCGTCATAGATTTTCAGCCTTTGCGGGAGGCCGACCATAAAAAAAATTGTTTCTTGCATCTCTTTCCGTAGGAACTAGGAACAATGCTACAATGTTCTGACCAAAGATTTTTGTAAATAGACGTCTCTACCTTGGTCGGTGGTTCGGATGGACCTAAAAAGTGTAGGTATTATCCCGCTAGGTCGTTCTTTCACAGGTCAATGGAGAACTTATTAGAATACAAACAATGTTTAGTTTTACAACTCTCCACCCGCCAACCACCCCAATTTCACCCCCACCAAAAAAAAAATAGGCAACGACCGTGCACCCCTAAACCGCCTGAAAACGAAGTTTGACGAATATTTGAAATTTTTTGTTTTTTGCTAATTACTCCGCCGCCCATATATTACCTACTAGGACCCCACAGCCTATAGCTGTCCAAATTTCATCACAATCTATGCAGCGGTTACTGAGATTACTAGGCTGGGACGCTAACAGACAGACAGACCGACTGAAATGACTGACGTAGATTTTCATTATGTCGATATCGGGAAGTAAAAACATGTTGAATAAAGATCAGTTTGATAATATAGAATAACGTTATTTCCATTTAAACGATGTGAGTTGACCGGTGTGCGGATGGCACATAGTCTTGAGAACGACACCGGAGTGCAAAAAAAGTAATTTCTTCAGAACATTGGATCGAAAACGATTATTTTCTTCTTACAGGATCAGATCTTTATAGACAACCGAAAGGTTTTTCATAACTCCAAAAAATTCATGAGTCTTCTCAAACTCATGTGTCTATGGGAAGGCAAATAACGACATAGCTATTAAGGCCATAAATATCCGAGGCACCGGAATCTTTCAAGGATACTATCGCATCAAGAACCTCACTGTTAGTTCTTTGAGTCTAATGGGTTGTTAAATGATAATCAGTTCGGATTTAGACCAAAATGTTCTACAATTCAAGCAGTTTTTGATATTATTTGCTCAGTGGTTGAAGGTTTTGAGGAAGGCAAACATTCTATAATGACACTGTGCGACCTTTCTAAGGCGTTTGACTGTGTGTCGCATGACATTCTGTTACATAAACTTGAATTCTACGGCATCAGGGGCCATTCGTTAGAATTTTTCCGTTCTTACTTAGAAAACAGATCACAGGCGGTTGACTTGAATGGAACCCTATCAGCTCTAAAACCTAATAATCATGGTGTCCCTCAAGGATCAATATTAGGACCTTTTCTTTTCGTCATTTACTTAAACGATATTTTCCATCACCTTGCGCCAATCAAATGCGTGTGTTTTGCTGATGACACTACTTTAATTCAAATTAATTCTGACTTTACCATTCTGAAAAACTTAGCATTAGACGCAGAAAATAGAGCTGAAGGGTGGTTCACCGGAAATCACTTGAAAATGAACAAAGAGAAATCTAAGGAACTCGTCCTGTCGACCAATAGAAATGTTACCAAAGGCTCAGTGACTTTGCTGGGAATAACTGTAGATGAGGCTCTCAAATGGGAACCTCATATAGACACTCTTTGTAATAAATTAAGTAAGAGTCTTTTTGTATTGCGTCAACTTAAGCGAATTTCTTCACAGTAAGGGTTACTAAGTGCTTACTACGGTATCTTCCACAGTCACCTGGTATATGGTATTGTTATATGGGGTGGCTCTTCTCACGCGATCCGAGCTTTTAAGCTACAAAAGAAAGCACTGAGAGTCATAACAGGAGCACGTTACAATAGTCACTGTCAGCCGATATTTAAAAGTTTGCACGTATTAACAGTCCCTTGTTTGTATATTTACTACTCATTAATTGCCATTCATGTGAATTCCCAGAATTTCCCCATCCAGTCAGATATCCACAATTATAATACCAGAAGATCTGAAGCATTAGGCCACCAAGATACCGACTAACTACTTCTAAGCAAAACTCTTTAGACATCAGGTTTTATAACAAACTGCCTCATGACTACCGTCAAAGCAATTTACACACGTTCAAGAAAAAAGTCAAGCAGATGTTACTGGACCACTGTTTATATTCCACACAGGAATATCTGAGCACCAATATTAACAGTTCTCACTGAGGTGTATATATAATATATATTTTTTTTTCTTTTTCTGAATTACTATCACAAGTCTCTGTACATACATATTACATACATATTAAGTTAGTCTTAATTACTTATAAGTTTGTTTTTTACCCTTTCTAGGCTTTCTCCATTTTGACTTGCCATAAATGCATTCATTTGTATAAAATGGTCAAATAAATAAAATAAATAAATAAAAATAAGAAGTTTATTTACCTAAGTGGGGTTGGAGTGGTGTTGAAGGGGTAGCAGGTACACTAGAAGCTTTTCTTCTCATACTAGAAGTTCTTTGAATGATGGGCTCTTCTCTATTTGTATTGTCTTCCAGGATTTCCTTTTCTGTCCTTCCGGTGTATTTAAATTTTGTCCCCCAAGAGAAGAACCCACCACCAGTAACAACTGTTGGAGCATCAGAACTCGTTGGCAAGCTGAAATATAACCACCACCTCTATAATACAAGGTGAGTCCTAAGTTGATACTTATTTTTTTACTGTGTATAGAAGTCGTTAAAACAAATAATTTTTTTCCGAAAACTGAAAGATAAGCGAGATACAGAACCAAAAAATGTAGACAAGTTGATTGACTCAGTACTTCCCACACATTCCGATGATACCAGTTTTATTATTTTCCCACAGCATGAAACTATAGTCTAGATGCCCCTGCAACCAAATCATTGCTCAACCGACTAGGTGCTTCTTTCACAGGTCAATGGACAATCTATCATGAATACAACAAATCTTTGAGTTTTACAAACCCCCACCCCCGAACCACCCCAATTTCACCCCCAACCAAATAAACTTTTTTAAATGATCAGGAACCTAACACGTGTAAAACGAAGTTTGAGGTGGTTTTTATATTTTTAGTTTTTTTATTATTGCCGCGCTGCCACTGAAATGATTTCTAAAAACCATACGCGCTTTCCATACTCGTCGCGGTAACAAATCTGTGTCACAATGTCATTAAAGTCAATTCAGAAGTTTCCACGTACACAATACAGAACGATCCAAAGTAATGCTCGTATGTATTTTGTATGCATCAGAAAGTTCAAGTCCCTTGGTTTCTGTAATCGGCAAGGCAATGATCGGATGGACCTAAAAAAGTGTATTATGTCGTTAGGTCTTTCTCTTTCGGGCCAGTAAACAGCCTATTATGAGTACAACAAATTTTTCAGATTTACAACCCCCCACCCCAAAAACAGTAGATGATGATCAAGAACCCCTAAAACGCCTAAAAACGAGGTTTGAGCTGTTTTCGTATTTTTAGTTTTTTTAATACTGCTGCGCCGCCACTGAGACGATTTCTAAAAATCAAACGCGTTTTCGATCCTCGCCAACGTAGTAATACTGTGCCGAAATTTCATCAACATCAATTCAGTAATTTCAAGATTATAAAATACAGAACGATCTAAAGCAATACTTGTATGTATATCGGAAAATTCTCTAAGTCCCTTGGTTCCTGTAATACACAAGGCAATGTTCGGATGGACCTAAAAAAGTGTATTATTCCGCTAGGGCTTTCTCACTCAGGTCAGTAGAAGGGTCTATTGTGAGTACAACAAACTTCTCAGCTTTACAACCCCCCACCCCCCAACCACCCCAATTTCACCCCCACCCAAAAAAAAGTAGAAAATGATCAGGAACCCTTAAAACGCCTAAAAACGAAGTTTGAGGCACATTTGAAATTTGTCGTTTTTTGCTAATTACTCCGCCGCCCATGTTTTCAAAATTGTAGCAACATTACCTACTACGACCCTAGACCATATCACTACCCAAATTTCATCAAAATCTATGCAGCGGTTACTGATATTAGGAGGCTAGAAAAACGCCAACAGACAGACAGACCGACGGAAATGAGTGACGTGGATTTTCGTCATTGTAGGCATCATAAAACGCCCAAAAACTACATTATCTCCAAATCGAAAATTTTCGCGCTCACAATACTCCCCTCACCTATCAGTGTGGGAAGTAAAAAGTAAATCTAGGCTTGTGTTCCAAGACGTACATAGTCTTTTTTTTGTTTAGCTTTTCGCTCTTATGAATCGGGGATTGTACCCGTCAGTTAGTACACTATAAGTGCCACTTTTAGGATTTACCAATTTAAAATTAAGAACGATGAACAGAAAGTGACTACTGCACTAACTAACAGGTACAATGTCAATCGATAAGACAAAAAAATACTAAACATAAACAAACTAGATACTTCTTGATACAAAAGTAAAGATTTGGTCTTTTCTTGCACGTCCATAATTTCTCTAATCCTTTCATTCCGCACGTGGTCTAGCTTAGAATGCCGGCTACTTCTTCTCCAAAAATCCATTTCAAGGGCTAACAACTTGTTCTTCTCTTTCTTGTTTAGTTCCCAAGTCTCCGCTCCGTACGTGGTAATGCTCTCTACGATGGCACGGTAGATGGCTCTTTTGTTCTTTTTTGATATTTTGTCACTCCACAAGATGGAATTTAATTGACGGATGGCGCGTTTTCCCTGGGCTGTTTTGTTCTCTATATCAGCCTTACTTTTTCCATTAAATGCAGGTGTCACCCCTAAGTATTTAAAAGTAGTGCATTTTTTTACCACTCCATCTCCAATGTCAAGATCCTGAGCCTCGTCGCTTCCTACCACCATATATTCTGTTTTCTGCATATTTATAACGACTGCTATACACAGTTAAAAAATGTATCAAATTAGGACTCACCCTGTTCATTCAAAATAGTAATTCAGTCAAATATCTGGAAGTTCAATTATTCAATCTTTCAAAATTTGACGCACATTTTGAATACACCTATAGGAAAAATTAAAACAAAAATTATATAAACGTTCCTCTTCTTCTTTTAACATGTTTGATAATGTTCTCGAATATGCTTTGTTGGTTTCTGACAGGATGAAGATCCTTTCATTTTTTTCAAATAATGTCTACATAATAAACAGAAAAGTAATTTCTGAAGATAGTAGAACCTCAGGTGCCCAACAACTCGGCACCTGATAAAAGCAGCCAGATATATGGGATTGTCCGTCAACGAATATAAGTCCAAATATATGAACCTCCAGAAAACGTTTAATCCAAATGACATCTTAAAAATTCAAATTGAAGAGGGGGAGGTACTGGAATTTGAACCAGCTGAGATATGTATTTGGGCTGTTTAATAGATCACAACTGTAATGAGCTTTCGGAGATGAGTCTCAGAATAGCAAAGAGTAACAGAAGGGCAGGGTCAATGAACAAGATGTTAAGATCTAAGAATATATCAAGAAAGGCGAAAATAAGGCTATACAGGGTTATTCACCTTATTCGACACGGAGCATTATGGCTAAAGTATTTGATAAAAAAGAAAATAATAATTTCGAATGGATAGAGACCCATAAAGGCTACATTTTAAAAATATTTTCATGTTATACAGGGTGTCCCAAAAGCACGAAATGTATCAAAGTTATGTTTTTTAAATGAAACACCCCCTATATTATTGCATATTCAGATTCCTTGGTGAATTCTAGTGTGACTTTATGTATCATACATGGGACCTAAAGCGAACCGTTTAGGTGTAAATTACCATTTTCGGTATAAGTAGATATCAGGAAAAAATTGAATATCGCAGAGACTATAAAATTTAGAAGGCTGTGACTTTGCCGTATTACTAAGCATAAAATGCGTCAGCTTTGATGAGACTGTCAAATGTAAATTACGTTTATGCTTGGAGAAATCGGTCTATTAATCAAGGAAACTTCGATCAGCGATAACTTGATTTTTTCAAATGGGAATGCCTAATTTTTTTTATACGGTTAAACGTACAATTTGATAACCTGTCTACTGATATAAAGTTGTGAATATCAATCTCTGGTAGTTTTCATTTAATTTTAAATTTTCAAACAAATCGGCGTTTTTCAATTTTCCTACCTATAAGCAACGTAGCAGGCCATGAAATATAAACAAAAGTCTGTTCAGATAGTCGAAAACAACTAACTTAGCTGAAAAATACACACGAGGTAGACTAAAGAGACAAGATTATAAAAATTACTCAAAACAAACAAAGTCTAACCAGAAACAACGGCGGTAACATATCTTTGGTCAAAAAAAGCTGGAGTATGGCAGAAATTGATTTTTTCACGGCCTACTAGGTACTGCAATGTACTAGAGACTGGCAATTTCCAAAACCATTAAAAATTTTGAATTAAAATAAAAACTACTAGAAAATGTTGAAGGAGTTTATAATTTTCATAATAAAATTTCACGTTTAATAACATAAAATCGTATGCAATTCTGTCAAAACTCAAGTCAAAAGTACCTCTAACTGGAGTTCTGAAAATTCTTCAGTACCTATTAGCAAGGTCGCAGAAAATGAAGAATAAATTAAAATTTGTTCAAATTATCAAACTTAACTTAAATGGCAGAAAATTTAAATCTGATTTCTCAGTATTCCTTTTTTGCATTATTGCTAATAGATATTGAAAAATAGAAGGGCTCCAGTCAGAGGTATCGACTTCGACGCAAATTAGTACTTTTTTACACCATTACATATGATTGATAGTTGCGCGCTGGAGTCGCTGGTTGTTTTTGTTTCATATCAGGGTTTTTAATTGTCTTCGAAATTCTCTAGTAAATTGCGGTAGCCAGACTGTAAAAAATATCTATTACTGTCATACTCCAGCTTCTCTTTGACCTCAGAGATGTTATCGCAGTTGTTTCTGGGATAGTTGATTTATTGTGAGGAATTTTTATAATCTTGTCTAGTTAGTGTGTATTTTTCAGTTAAGTTAGTTGTTTTCTTCTACCTGAACAGGTTTTTGTTTATATTTCATGGCCTGCTACGTTGCTTATAGGTAGGAAAATTGAAAATCGCCGATTTGTTTGAAAATTCAAAATTAAATGAAAACTACCAGAGATTGATATACACAACCTTCATCATTAGAAAGGCTATCAAATTCTACGTTTAACTGTATACAAAAAATTAGGCATTCACTTTGAAAAAATCAAGTTATCGCTGACCGAAGTTTCCTTAATTAATCGACCGATTTCTCCAAGCATAAACGTACTTTAAATTTGACAGTCTCAATAAAGCTGACGCATTTTATGCTTAGTAATACGGCAAAGTCACAGCCTTCTATATTTTATAATCTCTGCGATATTCAATTTTTTCCTGATATCTACTTATACCGAAAATGGTGATTTACACCTAAACGGTTCGCTTTAGGTCCCATATATGATACATAAGGTCACACTAGAATTCACCAAGGAATCTGAATATGTAATAATATACGGGGTGTTCCATTTAAAAAAACATAACTTTGATACATTTCGTGTTTTTGGGACACCCTGTATAACATGAAAATATTTTTAAAATGTAGCCTTTGTGGGTCTCTATCCATCCGAAATTACTATTTTCCTTTTTATCAAATACTTTAGCCATAATGCTCCGCGTCGAATAACGTGAATAACCCTGTATAAGACAGTGTTGAGGACCACTCTGATTTATGGGTGTGAAACTTGGGTGATGACGAAAACCGTTCAAGATAAATTGGAAGTATGGGAACGAAAAATTCTAAGAAGAATTTTTGGAGGCAGAAAAGTAGATGATACTTGGGTCCGTCGGACAAATGAAGATATTTACAAACTGTTTGAAAGCACCTGATGGAAAAAGAAAACGGGGTAGACCCAGGAAGAAATGGATGGATGCTGTTTTAGAAGATTTGAAAGAAAAGAGGATTGAAAATTGGGAGCTTATGGCAAGAGACAGAAAACAATGGAAATTTGTCACAAAGCTATGGGCCTAAACGGCCTGTGAATGCTTGTATATAATAAAAAAAAGGTAGAACTTCAAACTGGAACACCTTTTTAAAAAAAAATAATTCCGTATTCAGAAAAAATCATCTAAGACTAGACTGAATGCAAAAACCTTCCTAATGCCAAAAATATGTATCAAAGTGGTTTTGGTCTTTTATCATACTTACGTAAAAAATAACATCTGTTCAATGGCACATTTCCAAACATGTCGACATGCTTGACCAGAAGGACATTTGAATCCTACTGTGTGTTTCTTCTAGAAAAACACTCGTAAATTTATATGTTACAATAAAATACTGAAATGTGTTTATGTAATTTCACACCAAATCAACCAATGAACAATTGATTTTAAACATATTTATTACAAAGAAAACCTATTTGAGACTCAGATCACTGTACGTAAACAAATCTTTAGTTTCAAATTAAGGAAAAAAAATTGATTATCTCGATCATGTCTATTTTCAGCTACTGTGATATACAGGGTGAGTCAAGTTCAACGCCTCGGACTCTTGTGGCCAAACGGTACCACTTTTCGAAAAAACAACTTTGCGGGTGTATGTAGGTCGGGTTGGACTACATTTTAAAAATAATGACTTTTATACAGGGTGTCCAATAAAAGCGTGACATATGAAAGTTGTGTTTTTTAAACGGAATACCCTGTATATTATTGCATATTTAGATTCCCAGGTGAACTTTAGTGTGACTTTATGTATCACTCATGGGACTTTTAGCGAACCGTTTAGGTGCAAATCACAATTTTTTGTATAAGTAGGTGTCAGAAAAAATTGAATATTGCAGCTATTATAAAACATCGAGGACTTTGCCGCGTCACTAGGCATGACATGCGTAAGCTTATGTTAGACGGTCGAGTTTTAAGTGCATTTGGATTTGGAGAAATCGGTAGATCAATTAAGGAAACTTCAATCAGATATAACTTGATTTTTTCAAATGGGAATACCTAATTTTTTTTATACACCCAAATGTAAAATTTGACAGTCTTTCTGATGATATGCAGCTGTAAATATCAATCTCTGGTAGTTTTCATTTAATTTCGAGGTTTCTACCAAATCGATGTTTTTCAATATCTCTACCTATAGACAAACTAGCAGGCCATGAAATATAAACAAAAACGTGTTCAGATGGAAGAAAACAACTAATTTAACAACAAAATCTAGAAAAATGAGAGTAAAAGGACAAGATTATGAAAATTCCCTACAACAAATAAACTCTAACCAGAAACAACGACGGTAACACGTCTAAGGTCAAAGAGAAGCTCGAGTATGACATAAATCGATAATTTTCACAGCCTACTAGCTACTGCAATGTACTAGAGACTAAAAATTTCCAAAATCACTAAAAACTTTGAAACTAAAGCAAAATTTTCAACGATTGTTGCCTTCAAGTCTAAGATCTCCAGAACGCAATTACACATTTAATGTATCTAATTTAAAATATGCAATAATATACAGGGTGTTCCATTTAAAAAAACATAACTTCGATATGTCACGCGTTTATTAGACACCCTGTATAAAAGTCATTATTTTTAAAATATAGTCTAATCCGACTTACATACACTCGCAAAGTTGGTTTTTGTAAAAGTGGTATCGTTTGGCCACAAGAGTCCGAAGCGTTGAGCTTGACTCACCCTGTATTATATTTTCCCATATACAAAAAAACGTGTTCAAATTAACTTTGTCAGGTTTGTTTGTGGAGTTAAACGTCTTGACCATGTTTCCAACTGGTTGACTAAAGATGTAGTCAAATATCATTATCTGGTATTTATTCAAAAGTTAATATCTACCAGCAATCCCATGTAGCTAAAGAAAAGCTAATTTTTACTAAAAGATAATTAGTACAATTTATTTATTTTGAGAAAGTACTATGCAAATGTTTTTTAATTTAATGAACAACTAAAATATACGACTATGATAGTATTGGATGGAGTGAATATAAGTCAAGTATAATTATCAAGCAGATTTATCAGGAAGGCTTTGAAATATTGACTGGTCCAGTACAAAAAAACGATTCTTGAATCTTTCAAATACATCAGCTTTAGGGTGCATTCGTTCTGGATATCACTATTGAAATATTCTAGAGGCAAGTAGACAATTTCTCAAAGACTCTCGCAATATGCAGATCATATAGTCTATTTGTTCTTCCACACAAAAATTAATTTTTACAGCTCGGTTTTCACACAGTACGAAATCATTGAGAATGTTAAAAACAATAAATATTTCAAAGCCTAAACTGATAAATCTGCTTGATAATTATGCATCACGTCTATAAAATTATTTCCTCAGCATACTTGACTTATATTATCTCGATAATTCAGGGTTTTGACTTCATCAAACCCTTTATATACAGGGTGTCCCACGACGATTAAGACAAGCAATATATCGGAACTGGGCAGTAGTAGAGAATTATAATTTTGGTGATGTAAATTAGAGCAAATGTTGTGTTTTCCTTGTTATTGTGTGACCCAATGAGGTATTTGTTCTTGGTCACGTGACGTCCGATACAAAATTATTAATGGGACGACCTGTAGATTAATGACTTTTTATGTTCCTCCCGAGGAAACAATTCCAACAAACTAGCACACTTGGGTTCTAAAGTGATTAAGTCAAGAGCTATAGGTACTTAAAGGACTGTACCACTACCATTGATTATAACATATACCGGTACAATCCTTTAAGTACCTGTAGCTGTTGAATTAATCACTTTAGACCCCAAGTGTGCTAGTTTGTTGGAATTGTTTCATCGGGAGGAACACAGAAAGGCGTTAATATACAGAGAGTCTCATTAAAAAAATTGAATCGGACGTCACGTGACCAAAAACAAATACCTCACTGGATAACGCAATAATAAGAAAAGATGCAACAGTTGCTCTAATTTACATCCCCAAAATTATAATTCTCTACTATTGCCCAGTTCCGATATACTGCTTGTCTTAATCGTCATGGGACACCCTGTATATAGTGTATCATCTCAAAAATATATGTTTGCATTACCACATAGTTATGAATCACCCTGTATAAATCAAAATATTTTCTGAGCAAGGAGCATATTCTTGACTACCATGGGGGGCTCACTTGGGGGGCCATGCAAAATTCCACAGAGGGGGCCATGGAAAATTCAGAATTTATCGAGCAGGAATGCAAGTTGCCATGTCCCCCAATATACAGATAAATTGTATAAAACGTTACAGGAAAAATAAACATACGAAATAAAAAATACGAAGTACGAATTTTTATGATCATGTAGCATGTAGAAATGTAAAGTATGGGCTGTTTACGATTATCGGGGGGGGGGGGGGCATGGTCCCCAAGGCCACCTCCCTATGACCGCCAGTGTTGCTTATAACTTTTTCGCTATCTCCATCTTCTACAGTAGTAGGGTTATGGACCGGGCCATTACTAAAAACTCACCCTGTATATTTCATAATACAAAAACAGAATTTTGTTCTAATTTTAATACTTTGAGAAAACCTATATAACTTGAAAACTGTTTGTGCTGTAGAGCAAAACTCATTGATTTCTGTGTCACAAAATTCCAGTCCATAGGTTGATTTGACATGAGATTACCTGAGTGCCTGAATTCTCCTAGATTAAACCAGACAAAACTAGGGGTGGCGAAGAATTTGTGGTTAAAATAATGTACATCTTGCTCCTTGAGATCCAAAATATATTGGTGGTTTGATCCAAGAATTAATATGAAAACAATCGCCCCATTAAAAATACATTTAAAGGATGGTTCAAGCATCTGTTTTGATCGTAGATGATCTAGCATAATCTAGGTACAATTCTACTGACAGTTTCAACTTTGGCACATGTAACATTTAAACAGTGGCAGCTGATGCAAATGAGATGCAGAGCTTTAAAACACATCAATTCCAGCGATTCCTATTTGTTTAAATATTATCTTCAGATTTCCAAATGTGCTGTTATCTACCAATTTAAAAGAATCATTCAAACAACTTGTTATTATTACAAATAATAATTCCAATGACACCAACCTGCACTCACTAAAGCATCGAGAGAAAGTACCTTCATTAAAAAAATCTGATTCTAAAGACAACATAATTAAGAAGTTTGTTAATGCTAAACAGAAATAGTGAATGCTTTCTCACTTGTTTTAAATACCTACATGTTGTTTTATATTAGCTTTTGTTTTTCTGCCTATAGAGATGTTATTGTGTGCTCTTGCTGTTAGTGTTTTTTAATATTTACAGAAGGACTCTGTGTTTGTCCCAAAACTTGATATAGATACCAGTCTTTTACTTCAATTTTTTGCTTGAATATTTTCAATGCAGAAACACCCTCCAGCATCTCACACACCGCCACTGTATTTAAGTGTTATGCGACAATGCAACATTCAGAAACTTACATCATTAGAATTTAAATGAATTATGAACATTTTGCCTTCATAATTGATTTTCTGTACATCAGGCCAACGAAAATGGTGAGTTTTTCTACTGCCTTGGAAGGTTAATATACCACTATAATTTATACCTAAGTACAATTGTGCACCTTTGTGGTCCTGTAATAAACTCTGTTTAACAAAAGGTAATATAATGTCTAACTTATACTGCTCCAAAAAATTTAACACAATATGATTATCTGTATTTAACTTAGGAGGGCAAGGTGGAAATCATAAAAGTACAGAATGATTCTGATCTGACGACATACACTTGAGTAGAGAGGCACCCTAACTCCCTATATGCCCATACTATAATATATAATATTAAGTGCTAAAGAATTTTGTAAAATTAATTTCCTTACAAGAGATTGCAATGGTATTGTGTTAAATTTAAGAAGCAGTATACAGTGACTGTACCTTTACTGGGTGAGGATCAACACCATATGTATCTAACTGGCAAGCAAGCTTCAAAAATGAATGTTCCACTTGGCTTTGACTTTGCCCTTTCAACTGTTTTTGATGTATCTCCATTGCTTTATCTTCTATTGCTTCAGTTTGTTTTAAAAGAATTTTAAAGTCAGACATATAATTGCCGACATGGATTTCTGGATCATAATCACCTAGCTCACCTATATTACAAATTGTCATTATGAATTGTTGGATATTCGAAGTATTTAACACATCAAAAAACAAATGCACAAAGACAATTTTTACCAATATGTTCAAACATGGCTATGGTTTCCAAAATTAAGTAAAGAAAAAATGTTAGACCCTTAAAAACACTAAAGGAAGATAAAAAGATTCACAACTGAAGAATATTTTGAAGGTAGATAAGAATTTTAACAAAACTTCTAAACCAAAAAATTTTGATGTCGCCTAAAGACAATAAGTGTTTTGAAAAGTGTGGAAAAGATCTTAAACAAATCATTTTTGATATCCTGCATACTTTTATATTATTTTTTCGTCCTGTTAGATTTTTCAGGCCAAAGCACTATTTTATATCAACAGATTACTGGTTGAGAAATTTCAAAATAACAAATGAAGAATAAAACAAGTATGATGGACACAAAATACACAGCATATAATATTGGTTACTTCTTTTGCATTTATGTAGCCTCTCAATATATATTAACTTTGGTTTATCACAACTTACTGTCCTATCATTAAAACTGCTTATGTTGAATGACAAACACTTCGCTGATGTTTCAGCCACAGCTAGTGCTAATTTGTTGGAATTGTTTTATCAGGAGGAACACAAAAAGTCACAAATATACAGGGTGTCCCATTAAAAATTTTGAATCGGATGTCACATGACCAAAAACAAATACCTCATTGGGTGACACAATATTAAGGAATATGCTATATTTGCTTCAATTTACACCCCCAAAATTATAATTCGCTACTACTGCCCAGTTCCAATATACTGCTTGTCTTAATCATCATGGGACACCCTGTATAAGAATATTTCATGACTTTTGGGACACCCTCTGTATGTGGTTTTGAAGATTGGCAAGGATAAGACTCAGAAACTACATCTTCTGAGTTGCTTATTCAATCCTATTGTCTAGTTTGACGATTTCCTAATATGCGCTCACAAGTACAACAATAAGAATTCTAAAAGAATACTGCTGTCCACTATTTCCTCTATTAACAGGATACCTTGTAATATCAGTGCTGCAAGCATTGCTGCATCATTTGTAGTACAGTAAAGCCGGCCATGTAACAAATCTCTCTTAAGTTGCAAAAATATCTGGTACCGTGTAATTTCTTCCTTAAGCCTGAATGGATCAGGTGGGTAGAACTTAACACGGAAACTAAACAGCACTGGGTCAAGATCTTTGACCTGTTTAGTAATCGACTTCCCCAAGTCCAACCAGTGCTAAAACAATTTAAAACAGTCAGATCAAAATAGTCAGATGTTGAAGATGATTAGTCTTATTTGTGATAATTTTTGTTGGAATTGCATCTGTAAATTTCGATACTCACTCTTTGATCTTGGTTATCAACATAGCGCAAACCTAAATAATCATATTCCACAAGGTTCAATTGTTGACAAACGTATTCTAGCAGGTACTTTCCTTTATGGTATGGCTGAAACAAGTTTATGTTAGTAGGCCTTGATTAGTACATGCTAGATACTTTACCTTATATTCACATTCCAGTATTTCTGTATCTTCAAGCAGCCTGACTGTGCATTTATAAACAATATTGCTATCATGCTTTGAGCCAAACTTTAGCATGGTTTACATTTAGAGAAATTGTGTTAAACACCTGTTACCGTGAAGTTTTTTAAACGTATAAAATTTTATAAACAAATAATATGATGAGGGCTAATTGAATCCATATTTTTGACGTTAGTTTAGGGTTTGGGGCCTTTCAACTTCTCAGTTTAGTGCACGTTTACTGTCATCTATTATTTGTTTACTTTCAATGTGTTCCGCATTCTGATCGGAGCTCACGATTAGTCCAGAGAAAATATTCACATCCCACAGGAAAAATTATCCTGCATTGAACACTGAAAAGTGAAAACACTGAAGTGTTTTTGTATGATACTACTAAAAAGGTTCTTTTCAATAAATTTGCATGCCGTCAGATTCAAAAGTATGTCGGAGGAAACCTCTTTTAGCAAAATTATGCGAACAAAACCGTATAGGCATATTTTTGCGAGGGAATGCGAACATGTTTCCTGGACTAATCAAGGGCTAGGGTCAGAATGCGGAACGCACTATTTCCTGTCAGGAAATAACCACCAAGGACCAAGCAGAAAACATGGATAAAAAAGTTTGGTTCGGTTGGGTCTGCAGAAAATCACAGAATACAGAATGCCAACGACAAACAAGAAGGGTGCAGTTTTTTGTTGAATTCTATTTATTTGCGCCATTTGTACATAGGTAGATAGATATAGGTACCAAAGAGTGGGCTAAATCTCACAAGTCACAACTGTTCCATTAGTCGGTAGTGAGTAGGTACTATTAAAGTTTACAAACATCTCGAGCCTCAAAAAAAACTGCCAATTTTCTGTTATTTTGTCTACTCCAGTTTAAACAAAAATTAGACCTCTCGCCAAGATTCGGGGTGCGTCCCTACATTCATGACGGCAGAGCTCAGACTCAGAGCATCTCATTTTAGATTTTAGACTGTTTTTCCTCCTCTGTGCTTTTTTGTGTCCCATCCAACGAATCCCATCTTCCATGAAATTTGTCCTATTGTTTGTTGCTTGTGATTGGTTTGTTGTTTGGCGCCAGTGCCAGTGCTGCTATCTTAGTACAGTTGGACCGTTTCTAGTACATTTTCGACGTTAAAGTACATGTAGATATAATGCAAAAAATTGTATGGTTGCAGAGGTTCAAGAGCTTTTTTTCTTGCTTTTTAGAAAATTATAGCGCGTTTTGGCTCTTGAATATGAATGAATGAATGAATGAAAGAGGGAGAGAGGCTATCTGGTGGCTGGAACCACCAGCGTATGGGCCTACCAACGGGCCCTTTTGTACCTCTCCTTACCCTATTTCCCAAGTCCAGCCCTCATCGCAAAGGTGAGGATGGCCTTGGTTCCTGCTCATCTTATATCCTCAGGTTGAAGAATCCTTGAACCGAGTATAGTCTGCCTGCGATACCCAAGGGCTTCACAACGACAAAGAATGTGTGCCGAGGATTCTTCCTCCTCGCCACATCGTGTACACGTCGGATCATTCACCACCCCCATCACGTGCAAATGGTGTTTGAAGGTGTTATGGCCGGATAGCAGGCCAACAAGTAGCCTTAATCGGCTTCTGTCCAGCGAGAGACAGAACCGTCCCACCTTAGCCAGAGGTCCTGAAATAAGATCTCTAGCTTGACGGAGCAGATGTCCGGAGATTCCTCTCCATCTGATAAGATACTGATTTTGCAACCACACCTCTGTTTTCCTTCTGATGGTACCTGCTGCCAGCTCCAAAGCCAACTCCGGGCCCAGGAAGTGATTCCTCGACTCTCGCCTTGCGAGCGCGTCCGTAATTTCATTACCACTAACTCCAGCATGATTCGGCACCTACATATTAAGTGACACCTGATGTCTCGCCGAAATGTCAACCAAGACCCTTTTTACATTGCAGAACGAGCCTTGATGTAAACCTGCAAGCACTTAATGCTCTTAATGCTGCCTGGCTGTTAGAGCTGAATTTCGCAAATGCGAAAGACACAAGCTGAAATCGCATACATCTCTGCTTGAAATACCGTGGTTTGCCCCCAAAAGAGAGGGAGAGCTTCGTTTTTGGCCCATAGACCCCAGCCTTCGTCGGTAAGTGAGCCGTCGGTGTACCAGACTGGCCCTCTTCCCTCAAAAGGTCGCCTGCCGCTTAGCCCCACTCTTCCCTTGTAGGATACCTCACAGTAAATTTGCAATCGAAGCGATATGTAGGAGGAATTATATCACTCCTCATATGTAGGATCGTGGAGGGAGATTCAGCAGTGCTTCTAACGCGCTTAACGGAGTCGTGCGTACTGCACTTGCTATACTAACACAAGCCAAGCGTTGAAATTCATTTAGCTTTGCTTTGATTGTCTCTATCCTCACACATGACCACCACGCCAGTGATTCATACAATAAGGACGGCCTAACGATTGTAGTATAGAGCCAGAACATCACCTTAGGAGTCAAGCCCCAATTCACTCCTACAACCCTTCTGAATGCCCATAACGAATTACGTGCCTTATTGACTTTATGTTCTACATGTTGTCTCCAATTCAGCTTCGAGTCTAGAATTGCGCCTAGATGTTTTAACTGATTGGGAAAGTTCAAGTGATGTTCCAAAGAAGGTTTCCTTCTTCTAGTGAACATAACTAGATCGGTCTTTTTGGCATTGACCGAAAGATCTACCTCGTTGCACCACGATTCCACAATGCGCAGAGCGCCTTGCATTATCTCCGATACAGAAGCCACGAATCGACCCCTGACTACTATACTAAGATCATCTGCATAGGCCTGCACGTAAACCCCTATATTGTTCAGCCTGGCCAGAAGTTCATTCACCACTAGACACCACAATAAGCGAGATAAGACTCCGCCCTGCGGGCAGCCCCGCGCTACTTCAACGCCATGCGAAATGTCATTCAGCATGGAAGTAGCCACTCGACCCTCTAAGGTGGAGAGGATCCATTCCACGAGGGAGGATCTCACCCTATGCCTCTCCAAGGCAGGCCTTATTGAATCGGAAGTGGTGCAATTAAACGCACCCTCAATATCTAGGTAAGCTACCAAAGCTACTTCCTTTTGTTCCAACGTCTTCTCCAGTCTACAAACTAGCTGGTGAAGGGCAAGTTCAGCTGGCTCACCAGCTTGATAAGCAAACTGACAAGCATGAATGGCGCACCCTTCCAGGGGTCCATCTCTTAGGTGTCTATCAATAAGCCTTTCCAAAGTCTTCAGCAAGAATGAAGAAAGGGTAATCGGTCTGAAGTCCTTCGGGTGTGTATAACTACCTCTACCCGGTTTTGGTATAAAAACGATTTTGGCCAGTAGCCAGCTTCCAGGTGTGAAGCCGACGGCCAGACAAGCTCGAAATATCCTCACAAGTCGTGGAACGATTTGTTCCTGCCCTTGTTGTAACATCGTTGGAATCACACCGTCCAGACCAGGGCTTTTATATGGTGAAAATGTATTTATTGTCTATACTACTCTGTCGTATGTTACGATCTCCCGTGCCATAATCCAGTTCTCTCTAGAGGGACGACATGTCGGCAGTTGCCTTCCCTGCGGTTGTGCTGGTACCGATCCAGGGAAATGTGTTTCCATAAGCAGCTCTTCCTCGTCTCTTCCACGTTGGTCGTAATATGACCAGAGGAGTTGGTCAAGGACCCTATCTTAGACTTATCGTCCTTGCATAGGATTCCTGCATTCTCGCAGTTGCAGGAATGTCGTTAATGGTTCTATAGAAATTCCTCCATGACTCTCTAGAGGCCCTTCTGATCTCCTTCTTGTACTCCTGCAGTACCTTCTTGTACCTCTCCCATTCCGGAGAGTCTTTCCTATGCCTAACCTTTCTTAATAGTCTTTGCACCGCCTTCCTCTTGTTTTCCATATTATTGGTCCAAAAGTTTGCATTGACTCCTGCACTGACATTGCGCAGGGGACAGCTAGTTTCAAAAGACTCCGTGAGGTCTCTACACAGGGACTCCACCGCTGCCTCGATGTCATCTCCGCCACTGAGGTTATGGCCAGCAGATCCCGGCCTGTTGGCCAAGTTCTGTTTGAATAAGTCCCAATTAATGTGCCTTGCATTTCTGATAAGGATATCTGTTCTCTGTCCTTTTATCCTGAACAGGATGTGCCTGTGGTCAGACATTATTACAAAAAGTCGGAGTGTCACCAATATACAGAATTTCCAAATTAGTGGAACTCACGAATTCCATGAGCTCTTCACCTCGTCGGTTGGTGTCAGAGCTGCCCCACAGATTGTGATGGGCATTGCTGTCACACCCGACTGAAAGATCAAGCCCTGATGCTCTCCAAAATTTCACAAGGTCCTCCAGTTCCCTCGACGGGGGAGGATCCCTTGAATCATAAGGAAGGTATACCGAGCAAATCACCAGGGCTTTTTCGACCCCGTCCTTTAGATATTTAATTCTCACTGCAGGTAAGTCTCTAGAGGTAAAGTCCTTCAGCTGCCATGTGTTAGCCATTACGCATCCTGAGCTTGCTTGCCGGAACGTCGCTATATACCGTGTAACCCGGAATATTAAGCCCGTTAATAAATCCGTGTCCAGCCAGGGTTCCTGGATGAGGGCACTGTCATAATCTACTGATCGTTCGAGTTAGAATCCTAGAGGCCGCTATGCAATGTTGTAAGTTAATTTGAACGAATGAAATTTCACTTACCATAGAAGATCGCGCATCGTAGATGCCGCATGCAGAGGCGATCTACTCCTCGGAGCCGCGGCTTTCACCCTCGCTACTGCTCCGGTTTCCGCCGCTGCCCCTGGTGGAGCTGCAAAGGACTCGGACACTCTCCAGTCTCCCGCTGTCCGAGTCCTCCTCTCCGTGTTCACTCACTCTGTCTCCAGTAGCCGTGAGACCACTGGATCCCGCAGCCGCCTGTGTTGCGGCCTGTACCGTGTCTATCTGGATCTGGTTCCCCCTTCAGGCCCCCGGGTGGGAGCCTGAAGTGCGACACCAGCCCCAGTACTTTGGCTTTCGCCCGTCTCCGCCTCAGTTACCTCTTCTCTTCTTTTTGCTCAGCAGTGTGAACACTGCTGAGCTTGCTCCATAGTATAACCTGAGGCTTTTTTGATCTATAGCTTTCCAACTCATGGAGTCCACACTGAGATCAGGTCGGACCCCCTTCGGTTCCTTCTTGCTCTCTAGGACCTTCCACGAGCTGGGATGGATCCCTTGGTTCTGTCTGCCTAGCCTGCTCAGTAGAACCCCGTGTTCCAGAGGGGGTGCAGGAAACCAGGCCATTGCCATATAAAAAGTGGGAAGTTCATCGAAGCCTATGGTTCTAAGCTTCGCGCTTTCCCACGCCCGCAAGTCTCCTGGCCGGGCCTCCAGCCATGCCCGCGAAAACTCATTCTCGCAGACAAAGATGGCTGCCCCTCTTGACAAGTAAGCAGTCCCGGAACTGTGGACGGGTGGCCCCATCCGGGAGCCCATCCATCAGCACGCTGACCGTCTCCTGCACAGCGAAGACCTCCGCCTCCGTAAGTTGAGTCCCTCTGGAACGAAGACTACTCGGGGTCCAGTTTGAGTGGCTCCCGCATAACTGGTATGCGCGTGAGTCGCGGTGTGGGCCCTCCTTTTCGACGAGGCCCCATCCGACATGGCACCAACCGATCTCCGTCGTTACTCAGTATTACCGGGCCCCTGAAGATCGGCCGATGCCCCGCCAGACGGTGCCTTAGAGGAACCTGACGGCAGAGGAGCCTGGGTTGCCTGAGTGTTCCGGCCTCCTGAGCCCTCCGCCATCTGATGCTCCATCCTTCTTTTTTTTATGGTCGGCCTCCCGCAAAGGCTGAAAGCCTATGGCGCTATAGAAGCGCGGCGAGAGGATAAGTATCGGTTCACGTTATATTTGAAACGCTGCAGGTTGTAGCCGCCGGAAAACAAATTCCCTGGCAGCTGATTCCACAGCGTCGAAGTTCTCCAAAAGACGGAATGCTGTAGGAGACTAGTTCGGGGAGTAAGGACCTCGACCTGGTAAGGATGAGCTCGCAGAGCTTCTCTAGTGTTCCTAGTTCGGACGACCTGTGGTGTTATTATCTGAGAGAGCTCATTCGAACATCTTCCGTGATAGAATCTGTAAAACAGGGATAGGTCAGCCACCCTCCTTCGATGTTCCAGGCTGTGGAGGTCCTTTATGAGGTTAGGCGTATCGATTAGTCTAATCGCTCTTTTCTGGGTAGTGTCCAGAAGCTTTAGATAGTGCTTCGGAGCGCATCCCCACACATGGGAGCAATACTCCAGCGATGGTCGGATCTGTGCCTTGTAGAGCAGCAGCAGTTGCTCTGGTGTATACAACTTCCTACAGCGGAACAAAACTCCAAGCTTCTGGGATGCCGTTTTAGCAATACTGACGACGTGGTTGTGCCAGGACATGTTATTGTTGATGTTGATTCCCAAAAGCTTGACGGAAGGTGATTCGACTATGGGGTGACTCTCCATTTCCACGGTTGGTAAGCCATCGTGAGACTTCTTTGTAAGTGTTGTTGCCTGAGTTTTTTGTACGTTGAACTGTACTTTATTTGCTAATCCCCACTCGATAATTGTTTTGATATCTGCGTTGATCTGGGAGGCAAGCTGCTGTCGCCGACGTACCGTCTCTTGGGATGATAGTGGCTTGCCTGGTTCCATGCACGACACTAATGTACTGTCATCTGCGAAGCTGTAGATTGGATTGGATGTTATTTCCAGCAGCTCGTTGATGTACAGCAGAAACAGTGTAGGAGATAGGACAAATCCCTGAGGAACACCAGCGTTTATTGAAAATACGTCTGATGTACAGCCCTCGACTACAACTAACGCCTTCTGGCCCGCTTCTTTTCAGCGCCATTGCGCGATTTCCTTTTAATTTGTAGGGAGCCCACCCCTTTAGCGAGCTCCCCAGCTATCCTCTCGGTCAGCGTTCTATCGGGGTCATCTGAGGAGACGACACCCGGATCATCGGGTGCCCCTGGTGAGGAGCCACCGGGTTTTTTGAATTTGTTGGCTTTCTCCATACAAATCCCACGAGTAAGGCGGAAATATTCAGTCCGCACCTGCGGTGCCCCCTGCACAAGTGTAAGGCAAAGTACTCTGGGAGGTTGCCTGGTATCCCAGAGGCTCCTTCCGCGACGGTGCATACCCACCGCCACGCACCCTTCGGCATGGGTCGCAGCACACCTTGGGTTGGTCGATCCGCCAGGACTACTTTGTATTCCACGAAGACGGGGACCACTACGTGAAAGGTGGAGAAATAAGAAATTTCTACACGGGGCAGGCGACAAATTGGTCTCCTACCCACTCCTGGACGGTATTGGGGGCCAAACGGCCCCCCTGGGAATGAAGAGGCTCGAAGAACCTCCGCACACCCTTAGCCTCCGGCTCTTGAATAAGTCCAAGTCGGTCCATTTCCAGCCTTTGACTATTAAAGCTTCATCAGTGGGACGTCGTTGGCTTTCACGGATTTTAGTACAATCTAGTACATTTATTGGTTTGATTTCAGAAACGCACCCGCGGCAGCAGTGTTGCCAGCTCAGTACAAGAGTACAACTTCTACTAGCCCTATGTAAGTAGAATTTTAGGCGGTCCTAGTGACGAAAAATGAGATCTAGTGGCTTAGTGGCTTGTAGAGTTTTTAGTAGATTTCAAATAAGACTCTAATAAGCAAATTTTATTGATTATAATCGTCAATAGGATTGATCATTATAAGCATCATTCTAAACAAAAATCTCACAATACGTAATTTGAGAGTAGTTTGTAGGTACATAGTCTAATCGTATAAAATATGCAACCGGTTGATCTCTGTTATAAAAGCTCAAAGTTGGTCTAAACAGATATGATAGATGCTGTCCCAGTTACAACATCCCTGAGAACGTCCTAGAAAAAATAAAAACTAAGTGTAATATTCGATGATGAGGGTGTATTTAATATAGTCAATTAGCTGAAATAAAATTAGAATTAGGATTTGATGTATAGTTCAGACCATTTCCCACATCTTGTAGAATTTAATAAATATATAGTAGAATCTACAATAGTAGGAATTTGAAAGCGATATCTGAAAATAGAGCTGGCAACACTGCGCCGCGCACTCATTGGCCCTATTTTGTGGTTTGGCGCCCATTTTGTTACCTATTTGAGTTTGACTTGACACCTTTAATGTGTTATCAGCACTCCGCAAAAGGTAAGAAAACTAGCATTAGAAACAATGCATTATTATTTTCAATTTGTTTGATATAATTCTCATCTCATCTCATTTCAAGCTCAAACACTAAACAGGCAAGCCCACAAACATTTTGTCGGCAAGATACCAAGATTTGTACCTTAAATTAAAGGGTGGGGGGAGTATTATCTCTGCTCAAATTGAACGAATTGTAAATTGTAATATTTTAAAGCTCAGATCGTAATGAGAATACCTCGCATCCTCGCAAAGTAGTTGCAATGTCATTTGAATGATTTACATTTTACATTTATCGTTATCCTTTAATCTTATACTCAACCGCCAATTGTGCTCTAATGGCACTGACTCATACTACAAATATTCTGCTGCTTATGGCAAAATAAAATAACAGATAAAAAAGTATATTGATATATAATACATATATATTGTCATTGTCACGAATGTCTTTAGTGATACATGAATAATAAAAATGTTCTATCTTCCATTTTGATTTGTCAGTCTATCGTTAGAAACAGAAACAGTTGAATAAAGTTCTAAACAAAGTCCTTTCTGTCATATTTCTTTTTGGATTGACATCGGTTCTTGTCGGTTCTTCAAAAAAAAGGTAAGAAAAACAACAAAAAAAAGCATTTTGTGATACATAAGACCATAATATGTTAAATTTTGTGATAAGTGCATTATTAGTTTGATTACTTTTTGATTGCTATTAGTAAAATTTACATAAAAAGTAGTATCTATAAAAAATGTCATTGGCGGCCAGTAGAGAGAACTTCTAGCTTCTTCTCTGATCCAAAGCAGGGTTCTTACAATCAATTTGCAAGGGAATTTTGTCCTATATTTCCTATAATGTTATTGAGGCTTCCAATTCCCACCTTAAAACTCTAACCTCTATCCATTTCACAGTCTCAAAGTTTGTACTGATTTGCATGTAATATTATAGCAAAAATCTCACATTACGTAATTTTGAGAGTAGTTTGTAGGTACCCAGTATAATCGTATATCGTATAATATATGCAACCGGTTGATCTCTGTTATAAAAGCTCAAAGCTGGTCTAAACAGATATGATAGATGCTGTCCCAGTTACATCTCTGAGAACGTCCTAGAAAAAATAAAAACTAAGTGTATTTGATGTATAGTTTAGATCATTTCCCACATCTGGTAGAATTTAATAAATATCTAAGAGAATCTAATAGAAATTTGAAAGCGATCTCTGAAAATAGAGCTGGCAACACTGCGCTGCGCACTCATTGGCGCTATTTTGTCATTTGGCGCCCATTTTGTTATTTGAGTTTGACTTGACGCCTTTAATGCGTTATCAGCACTTCGCAAAAGGTAAGAAAACTAGCATTAGAAACAAGGCATTATTATGTTCAATTTGTTTGGTATAATTATACATATATATTGTCATTGTCACTAATGTCTTTAGTGATAGATGAATAATAAAAATGTTCTATCTTCCATTTTGATTTGTCAGTCTATCGTTAGAAGCAGAAACAGTTGAATAAAGTTCTAAACAAAGTCCTTTCTCTCATATTTCTTTTTGGATTGACATCGGTTCTTCAAAAAAAGGTAAGAAAAACAACAAAAAAAGCATTTTATGATACATAATACCATAATATGTTGAATTTTGTGATCAGTGCATTATTAGTTTGATTACGTTTTGATTGCTGTTAGTACAATTCACATAAAAAGTAGTATCTATAAAAAATGTCATTGGCGGCCAGTAGAGAGAACTTCTAGCTTCTTCTGTGATCCAAAGCAGGGTTCTTAAATCAATTTGCAAGGGAATTTTGTCCTATATTTCCTATAATGTTATTGAGGCTTCCAATTCCCACCTAAAACTCTAACCTCTATCCATTCTGCAGTCTCAAAGTTGGTACTGATTTGTATGTAATATTATAGCTGTTTTGGTATTATTACACAAACTGTACAGCTAGTATCAAGAAAATAATGTTTTGCCGAGATATGTTATCTTACAAGTAAAAGATCTGTATATTCATGTCTTTCACTTTAGTATTTTCTTTCTAGGAGGATAATCATCAAGCTACATTCCTATATTTCCAGTTCTTGTGGTTGTGGTAAGTTCCTGAACTAAGTTACGTGATGCTTACATCACATTGCTACTTGTAATTTTATTTATATGTTATATAGACTTGTAATTTTTTCTTTTCACACAATTGCGATATTTTTGAAGTCGCTACATAGTTGTGCTTGAGTGCCTTGAGGGCTTCATTAATTGAGGACACTTGGTGAGTCTAGTGGACCAAAGTGGCCAAGTTTATTCAAACATAAGCAATCTTTACTTTTAATCTTATCCTCAACCGCCAATTGTGCTGTAACAGCACTGACTCATACTACAAATATTCTGCTGCTTATGGCAAAAGAAAATAACAGATAAAAAAGTATATTGATATATAATACACATATATTGTCATTGTCACGAATGTGTTTAGTGATACATGATTAATAAAAATGTTCTATCTTCGATTTTGATTTGTCAATCTATCGTTAGAAACAGAAACAGTTGAATAAAGTTCTTTCTGTCATATTCCTTTTGGATTGACATCGGTTCTTGAAAAAAAAGTAAGAAAAACAAAAAAGCATTTTATGATACATAAGACCATAATATGTTGAATTTTGTGATCAGTGTATTATTAGTTTGATTACTTTTTGATTGCTGTTAGTACAATTCACATAAAAAGTAGTATCTATAAAAAATGTCATTGGCGGCCAGTAGAGAGAACTTCTAGCTTCTTCTCTGATCCAAAGCAGGGTTCTTACAATTAATTTGCAAGGGAATTTTGTCCTATATTTCCTATAATGTTATTGACGCTTCCAGTTCCCACCTAAAGCTCTAACCTCTATCCATTCTGCAGTCTCAAAGTTTGTACTGATTTGTATGTAATATTATAGCTGTTTTGGTATTATTACACAAACTGTTACAGCTAACCAGTATTTCAGTACCAAGAAAATAATGTTTTGCCGATATATGTTATCTCACAAGTAAAAGATCTGTATATGTCTTTCACTTTAGTATTTTGTTTCTAGGAGGATAATCATCAAGCTACATTCCTATATTTCCGGTTCTTGTGGTTGTGGTAAGTTCCTGAACTAAGTTACGTGATGCTTACATCACATTGCTACTTGTAATTTTATTTATATGTTATATAGACTTGTAATTTTTTCTTTTCACACAATTGCGATATTTTTGAGGTCGCTACATAGTTGTGCTTGAGTGCCTTGAGTGCTTCATTAATTGAGGACACTTGGTGAGTCTAGTGGACCAAAGTGGCCAAGTTTATTCAAACATAAGCAATCTTTACTTTTAATCTTATCCTCAACCGCCAATTGTGCTGTAACAGCACTGACTCATACTACAAATATTCTGCTGCTTATGGCAAAAGAAAATAACAGATAAAAAAGTATATTGATATATAATACACATATATTGTCATTGTCACGAATGTGTTTAGTGATACATGATTAATAAAAATGTTCTATCTTCGATTTTGATTTGTCAATCTATCGTTAGAAACAGAAACAGTTGAATAAAGTTCTAAATAAAGTTCTTTCTGTCATATTCCTTTTGGATTGACATCGGTTCTTGAAAAAAAAGTAAGAAAAACAAAAAAGCATTTTATGATACATAAGACCATAATATGTTGAATTTTGTGATCAGTGTATTATTAGTTTGATTACTTTTTGATTGCTGTTAGTACAATTCACATAAAAAGTAGTATCTATAAAAAATGTCATTGGCGGCCAGTAGAGAGAACTTCTAGCTTCTTCTCTGATCCAAAGCAGGGTTCTTACAATTAATTTGCAAGGGAATTTTGTCCTATATTTCCTATAATGTTATTGAGGCTTCCAGTTCCCACCTAAAGCTCTAACCTCTATCCATTCTGCAGTCTCAAAGTTTGTACTGATTTGTATGTAATATTATAGCTGTTTTGGTATTATTACACAAACTGTTACAGCTAACCAGTATTTCAGTACCAAGAAAATAATGTTTTGCAGATATATGTTATCTCACAAGTAAAAGATCTGTATATGTCTTTCACTTTAGTATTTTGTTTCTAGGAGGATAATCATCAAGCTACATTCCTATATTTCCGGTTCTTGTGTTTGTGGTAAGTTCCTGAACATTGCTACTTGTAATTTTATTTATATGTTATATAGACTTTCAATTTTTCCTTTTCACACTATTGTGATATTTTTGAAGTCACTACATAGTTGTGCTTGAGTGCTTCATTCATTGAGGACACCTGGTGAATCTAGTGAACCACAGTGGCCAAGTTTATGCTACACATTAAGGCTTAAGGGTCAAACAGCAAAACAAGAAGGAAACCTGAAAACGTTGGCAACAAATTTGCTCGTAATTTCGTCCTTTGTCAACTGAGGATTCAATTAACTAAAATAAAAGTAATTGAATATAAATGCTAGTGTTAAGCATTGATTTACCTATTTGACTTAATGTCCACAATTTTTATCATTATAAATTATAACAAATAATAATAATATATAAGTTTTATGATCATTTCAACATGTCAACTTCACTGATTCTCTGAACTGAGACTAAATAAGATGAATGTATGTATGCCTAGGCATATGAAGATCTAGTGGAAGTAAAGGATATACAAATTGTAAAACCTATATAACAGTCTTTAATTCTAGGTGGATTTTATCTCTATCTTGGATGTTTGTAACATCTAGTATATAATTATTTATACATCCGTTTTAAAGAGAATTTGGTATCTTTTTGTATGGATAGTATTTTATCCTTTTATTAAAAATGGTTAATAATACAAGTCACCATTGTCACATAGAACATCTGACATGTGACTTGTAATATAATTGGTTGATTTGCAACTGGAATTTCTTTAAATAATTATAGTATTTAATTGAATATCATTTTGTGATGTTGGAGATTGTGGTCTAACCTATCAAAAATCATAATTTTTAAACCAGGATTACCTTACTGTTATAGTCTAGCTACAGAATAAACATGTCTATAAAACTTTGCTAACTTATACAGGCTTTAAAATGTAATTCAACATATTCCTGTTATGGCATGGTAGAAGAGCTAAAACGCAACAAACTTTGCTTAATATATGTATGGACCAAAATCCATAATTTTTGAGATTTTTCAATTTTAACGAAATTCTGATTACCACCCAAAATCTGGCATTTTTGTCTAAACATAAACAATGATATATCTACATTAAAAATCAGTAACATGTTCACTTATACAATATGCTCGCACTAATTCAATAATACCAAAAATAAATAAATAGCTGAAAAACTATAATACTTTAGAAAAAAAAAACATTGAGGAAAATAAAATAAATTTCATTTTCGTTTTTGTTTCAACAGAATCATATCTAAATAGCTCAAAATGTTGCCAAGACACTGCTCATACAAACCAAAGATAGTGAAAATAATTTGAAGTGCTGAAGCTCCTCAAGTCCCTCTGATGGTTATACAGGGCGTTTGGTAAACATGCGCCAAAAATTTAAAGGGTGATGTTTTCAACCATTTTGAGAATATTTCATTATTTGATGAGTTTTGAAAAACTGTTCCATTTCAAAGACACAGGATAAAAAAAAATTGTCTACAGCTACATTTTGTTATCAAGAATCACATGGTAAGTTGCTCAATCTACAATGAATGTCAAAATGACTTCCACCAGCTTGGATACCAGCAGGCAATCTTTTTAGGTCCGTTTTGAATGGAGTTACATTCAGGAATTATAGTACACCACCACATTTTAGTTTGGTTGCTTGTGAATATTTAATAGCAACATATGAAGATCATTGAACTGGAAAGGTTAAAATCTCTAGATTAAAGTCACTAGCTTATGCTACTCCATTGGAAACTTTGGACGACTTTCAAAATCGCAGAATTGCTGGATGTAACTCCATTCAAAACTGACCTAGTGCGTTTGAAAGAGTATGGCAGTCAATGATAAGAAGATTGTCTGCTTGCATCCAAGCTGGTGGAAGTCATTTTGACATTTATTGTAGATTGAACAACTTATTACATGATTTTTGATAATAAAATGTAGCTGTCGCATTTTTTATCATCCTGTGTCTTTGAAGTGGAGCAGTTTTTCAAAACTCATCAAAGAATAAAATATTTTCAAAATAGTTCAAAGGATCACCCTTTAAATTTTTGCCGCATGTTTACTGTGTAAGGCTTTCGCGGCCATCGTCCAATGAATTTGTGGTTCTTGGGTTTTTAGGCCGGCGTCGTTTAACGTTAAAGCTTGACGTTTCGCCACCACGAGTGGATGGCATCTTCAGAAGCTATTTCACTTCGGCGACTTCCAAAATACTGACGGCTGGTGGATCTGCACCTGTATTTATACCTACTAATGGTGACGTGGCCCAACCAAGTAGCGTTGGTAGCCCCGCCCCTTCGCGATATGGTAGTGTCTTTAGGTCCTTTAGGATGGGTACCCATGTCCGGTTGACTTTCTGTGTTTCTCCTTTCCTATTGAAATTATTATGGTGTTTTTGTCTTTCGATGGCTTCTCTGTGAAGTCTGGCGTAGTATGAAGACGTTGCAGCAAGAACCTGAGTTTCTTCAAACTTGATCCTGTGACTTCCCTCCTTAATCGCATGTTCGGCTACCGCTGATTTGTCCGTATGGCCTAGTCGACAGCTAGCCTTATGTTCTGCAATTCTTGTGTTTATAGATCGCTTCGTTGTTCCTATGTATACACTCCCACATGTGCATGGTATGCGATAAACCCCCGGTGTTGTGAGTGGGTCTCTTTTATCCTTCACCGTTCTTAAATATTCCTGTATCTTTCTTGTCGGCTTGTAGATGGTCTTGTCGTTTTCGTTTCATAACATTTTTCCTATTCTGTCTGTTATTCCAGGCACATAGGGTAGAAAAGCTTTTGCTATCGGTTTAGGTTCTGGTTTTGCCCTATTTCTTCTCATTGTTCTTATTTCCTTTTCTGTGTAACCATTTGCCTTAAGAGCATTCTTTAGATGTTCCAGTTCGGTGTCGAGTTCTTCTGGTTCGCACACTTTTCTAGCCCGTTCTGTCAGAGTTCTAATAATTCCGTACTTCTGAGATGGGTGGTGGTTTGATTCTTTTTGTAAGTACCGGTCAATATGAGTTGGCTTTCTATATACCTTGTGTCCTAATGTAACTTGTTTTCTTGTCAGAAGAACATCAAGGAAGGCGAGTTTTTTGTTTTCTTCTACCTCCATGGGGAACTTGATGTTTTCATGCACGCTGTTCAGGTGTTCTAGATACTCAGATACGTGGACGATACGTTCGTCATTTGGAATCACGGAAGAGAAAAGCTAGAAGAATTTCTAGAACACCTGAACAGCGTGCATGAAAACATCAAGTTCACCATGGAGGTAGAAGAAAAAAAAACTATCCTTCCTTGATGTTCTTCTGACAAGAAAACGAGTTACATTAGGATACAAGGTATATAGAAAGCCAACTCATACTGACCGGTACTTACATAAAGAATCAAACCACCACCCATCTCAGAAGTACGGAATTATTAGAACTTTGACAGAACGGGCTAGAAAAGTGTGCGAACCAGAAGAACTCCACACCGAACTGGAACATCTAAAGAATGCTCTTGAGGCAAATGGTTACACAGAAAAGGAAATAACAAGAACAATGGGAAGAAATAGGGCAAAACCAGAACCTAAACCGATAGCAAAAGCTTTTCTACCCTATGTGCCTGGAATAACAGACAGAATAGGAAAAATGTTACGAAAGGAAAACGTCAAGACCATCTACAAGCCCACAAGAAAGATATAGGAATATTTGAGAACGGTGAAGGATAAAAGAGACCTACTCGCAACACCGGGAGTTTATCGCATACCATGTACATGTGCGAGTGTATACATAGGAACAACGAAGCGATCTATAAACACAACAATTGCAGAATATAAGGCTAGCTGTCGACTAGGCCATACGGGCAAATCAGCGGTAGCCGAACATACGATTAAGGAGCGAAGTCACAGGATCAAGTTTGAAGAAACTCAGGTTCTTGCCGCAACGTCTTCATACTATGCCAGACGTCACAGAAAAGCCATCGAAATACAAAAACACCATAATAATTTCAATAGGAAAGAAGAAACACAGAAAGTCAACCGGACATGGGTACCCATCCTAAAGGACCTGAAGACACTGCCATATCGCGAAGCGGCGGGGCTACCAACGCTACTTGGTTGGGCCACGTCACCACTAGCTGGTATAAATACAGGTGCAGATCCACCAGCCGTCAGTATTTTGGAAGTCGCCGAAGTGAAATAGCTTCTGAAGATGCCATCCACTCGTGGTGGCGAAACGTCAAGCTTTAACGCTAATCGACGCCGGCCTAAAACCCAAGAACGACAAATTCATCGCCGCATGTTTGGCAAACACCCTGTATAGCCAGGGAGGCTTGGCACCACAGGGACTGGAGGGGCTTTCAGCCCTTTGAATTACTTTCGTTATCATTATGATATTACACCCCATCCTAAAAAATATTTATCGCCATGAGGATGACCCAAACACTAGACGCAGTCCCCCGAATTTGAATCCTGACTATGTTCCTGAATGTATAGGTTTTCTATTCGGCATTAATACCTTATTGAGAAGCTGGGATTGTGAGCAAGTTTTTCCAGTGGTTTGTATGCAATATGGCAATATTTTGAGCTATTGTAGATATGATTCTGTTGGAAGAAAAATGAGTATTATTTCATTTTTATCTGTTTTTTTTGCTAAAGTATCCAGTGGCGTAACTTAAAATTCGTGGCCCCCCGCCAAATACTTCATGGGTCCCCCGCAATAATTTTTCAGTGGCTTCTTTTTTCATAATATATCATGTATACAGGGTTATTCACGTTATTCGACACGGAGCATAATGGCTAAAGTATTTGATAAGAAAGAAAATAAATGGCCTGCTATGTTGCTTATAGGTAGGAAAATTGAAAAAACGCCGATTTGTTTGAAAATTTAAAATTAAATGAAAACTACCAGAGATTGATATTCACAACCTTATATCATTAGAAAGGTTATCAAATTCTACGTTTAACCGTATACAAAAAATTAGGCATTCCCATTTGAAAAAATCAAGTTATCGCTGATCGAAGTTTCCTTAATTAATCGACCGATTTCTCCAAGCGTAAACGTAATTTAAATTTGACAGTCTCATTAAAGCTGACGCATTTTATGCCTAGTAACACGGCAAAGTCACAGCCTTCCAAATTTTATAATCTCTCCGATATTCAATTTTATCCTGATATCCACTTATACCGAAAATGGTGATTTACACCTAAACGGTTCGCTTTAAGTCCCATGTATGATACATAAAGTCACAACCAAAATTCACCAAGAAATCTGAATATGCAATAATATACGGGGTGTTCCATTTAAAAAACATAACTTTGATACATTTCGTGTTTTTGGGACACCCTGTATAACATGAAAATATTTTTAAAATGTAGCCTTTATGGGTCTCTATCCATTCGAAATTATTATTTTCTTTTTTATCAAATACTTTAGCTATAATGCTCCGTGTCGAATAACGTGAATAACCATGTGTATACAGGGTGAGTCCTAAGTTGATTCTTTTTTAAACTGTGTATAGAAGTCGTTGAAATAAACAACTTTTTCAAATAACTTTTATGCAAAAAACTGAAAATAAGTGAGATACTGAATCAAAAAAAGTTAGTCTGGATCCTGGTCTGCGCTGGTACTCTGTAACTTAGAGACAGAAACGTGTTTCTATCACCATGACGATTGGGCAGTTTCAGGTGCCTACCACAACATGGCCACTACACTGACATATTTACGAAGCCACCCGATCCAATAGTGCATAGAAACACGTTTCTAAGATACAGATACAGACGTGCCTAGTCTCTTTATGTTTAGTTTTTTGCTCCATTGTACCTGTCGATTAGTGCCCTAGTCACTTTCAGTTTATCGTAAGTAAATCTAAATTGGTAAATCCTAAAAGTTGCGTTCATAATAAAGTGCCGCTTTTAGGAATTACCAATTTAAAATGAACAACGATAAACAGAAAGTGACTACTGCGCTATCTGACAGGTGCAATGCCTAATCGATAAGACAATAATCCGAGCAAAAAGCTAAACATAAACAAACTAGGTAGGTATGTCTTGATACGCAAGCCTAGATTTGCATTTTTTTATTTTTGATCTCGCTTATTTTTCAGTTTTTTGAAAAACTAGTTTATTTCAACGACTTCTATTATTATTATTATTAGTTTGCACAACAGGCCATGAAGGCCTAGGGCAGAAATGAGTACAGTCTAATCTTATACCGCTAAAATTTATATAACTTAGAATTGTCTTTGAATACTTTCACCACCTATTTCTGAGTATATCCTGGACTATTCCACGCCACCTATTTCTGTCTGCCGTCTTCTCTTTCCAGTGTTTAACATTAATTTTCTTTAAATCATCTTCTGTCTTCTTCAGCCATCTCTCCCTTGGTCTACCCTTCCTTTTTTTCCTATTGGTCTCCGGTTGAGAACTAGTTTTGCCATTCTCGTCCCATTCATCCTCTCCACATGTCCCAGCCACCTTATTCTTTGCGCTTTGATGACTGCTATAATATTGGGGTTCTCATACATTTCTTCCAGTTCCTGGTTTGTTCTTCTCCTCCATCCCTCGTTTGTCCTTACGCCTCCATAAATAGCTCTCAACATTTTTCTTTCCCATCTTATAATTTTTTCTTCCTCTTTGTTCATAGTCCACGTCTCACAAGCATACGTCGCTGTTGGTCTTATAACAGTTGTATAAATTCTCTCTTTGGTCTTTCTGGATAATATTTGGATTTCATAAGATTTTTCAGGGCTCCATACTTCTGGTTTCCTTTGATGATCCTTGCCTGTATTTCTTGTATCTCTTGTCCTTTTTGCTCTATAATTATCCCTAGGTACATAAATTCCGTAGTCCTTTCAAAAGTATATTTCATGTCCGTAAAAGTTAGGTTAAATAGTACCAACTTAGGACCCACCCTGTATATATTAAAGAGAAAGTCTTGGGGTTTGACCAAAATTTTGAAAAGAAACACGAGTCATTGCGTAAAGGAGACTGTACCAAATTGCTGCCAAGCCTTCGGAAATATTTATTGCCATCTTCAAGGCTTTAACGTTGAGGTTTGCTCGCAAAAAAACAGCAATGTACATTGAGTTACAGTCACAGACTTTCAAATGCAATTCTCAAACAAAAAACGTCTAACAATTTTTGGCTAATATAACTCGGTGTCTTCCATAGCACAGGTCACACAAATAACCAACACATAGGTATAAAACACAAATTAAACAATGACCTTTACTTGTATAAATCACCCGAAAAATTAACAAAATTCGTGGTTTGAACACACATTTTTCGATTTAAATTTTTTTAAGAAGGTCGTTGTTTAGTTTGTATTGTAGTGTGTTGGTTGTTTGTGTGACCTGCGTTGTGGAAGACACCGAGTTAAATTAGCCAAAAATTTTTAACGTAACCTATTTTTTCATTTACTGCGGATACTGCGCCGATTTTTAGGGTTTAGTTTGAAATGCAATACTGTCTCATTTTTTCAATGATAAGGATGTATCATGGGGTTCATAGGTGTTATTAGTAAAAGATACTAACATCAAGGACCGTGAGCCTCCAAGACTACGGGGGGCCCCCAAAACCTCGGTGTCCCTCGACAGCTGCGGGCCCTGCGAGCCCTTAGTTGCGCCACTGAAAGTACGTTTTGGCTGTTATTGAATTAGTGTAAGTGTATGGAACTAAAATAAGTGATTACTGATTTCGAAAGCAGATTTTTCATTATTTAAACAAAAATGCCAAAAACTATTGATTTTTGTCCATAAATATACAGGGTGTCCCACGACGATTAAGACAAGCAATATATCGGAACTGGGCAGTAGTAGCGAATTATAATTTTGGGGGTGCAAATTAGAGCAAATATAGTATTTTTTCCTATAATTGCGTCACCCAATTGTGTTCCTCCCGACAAAACAATTCCAACAAACTAGCACACTTGGGGTCTAAACTGTTTAGTTCAAGCGCTACATGTACTTAAAGGACTGTACCACTACCATTATAAAACACTACCAATGTAATTTGACTGTAGAGGTACATGTTATAATCAATGGTAGTGGTGCCATCCTTTAAGCACCTGTAGCTCTTGAATTAATCACTTTAGACCCCAAGTGTGCTAGTTTGCTGGAATTTTTTTATCGGGAGGAACACAAAAAGTCACAAATATACAGGGTGTCCCATTAAAAATTTTGAATCGGACCTCACGTGATCAAAAACAAATACCTCATTGGGTGAGACAGTAATAAGAAAAGATACTATATTTGTTCTAATTTTAACCCCCAAAATTATAATTCGCTACTACTGCCCGGTTCCGATATATTGCTTGTCTTAATCGTCGTGGGACACCCTCTATTAAGCAAAATTTGTTGCATTTTAGCTCTTCTATCATGTCCCGACAGGAATATGTCGAATTACATTAAACCCTGTATATTGTGTTGTTCCTTAACGTAACATACTATGGATACTAATAAAAACAGTGTTCAAATGTTTCCAGCACTGTGACATACCCACATTAAGGATACCATATTTTCAAATATATTATCTGTTATTATATCTTTACATAACATACTAGCTTGTTACCTGTTTTGTATATTTTTTGATCAATAAAACTACTAGCTACACGAACTTCTTTTGATTTGTTACATAAAAAACAAATCTCTTGGTCTAGGAACGATGAAGGTCATTACATTTTAACATGAACAAAAAACTATAAGAAATTTTTAATTTCAAGAGACTACATCATGCGGCCACGTCCAGGCTATAAAAGGAAGCACGGCCATGAATCCAGAAGGCCAAGACGTTCCTTTAAACGAAGACCACGAATAAGTCAGTCCAGTGGCAGCAGTGGCTGGACGAGGCTGTCTGATGATGACACAGAACCACGTTCAGGAACACCAACCCCTCCAGTGTCACCGCCACCAGCCCCACCATCGAGTCCTGGTCCAAGTGAAGCTGCTCCATCAGGTTGTGGTTTGCCTACTGCCACGTATGAAGGAGCAATTTTTTCTTTTTATGACGACTCTCTGGTACATTTTGGGGAACCTGGGCCATCCACATCGACGGCAGATCCAGTACTATCCGGTCCACCAGCTCGGGTGAAGATCATGTACGGTAGCGCTCCAGAAATTCTAACTGACACGGAAAATATGTAAGTACATTTATTACAATCGTATTATGTTGCCAGTTTTGAAATATTGGCGTGGCAACAATTTTCCAAGATTATAGCCACAATTAGAAGTTAACTAAATGCCCTATCAAGAATTTAGATGCTTCCCTGTTTTGAAAATAATCGTATGACAAAAAGAGAGAATGATAAAAGCTATAATTAATTCTTCCTTCCTTCATGTTTCTTTTTTTTAGCCCTTGGTGGTTCTCTCCACTCAGTGGGCCAGCTCACTGCAAAGAGAGGGTGACATTCGACGCTCAGAGCTTGTTTTAGTAAATCCTTTTTTTGTGTTTTTGAATAGTGGGATTCGTTAGTAATTCACTTCTTCATTTGCTTTGCGCAAATTAAAATGTTTTTTTTTCCGAATAGCACATAATCTGCTGACTTAAATTGAAAGTAAATTTAAAGAAATTAACGATTAATGAAGCATTTAGTTAACGATTTATTAACTCTTCACTACAGTATTACCTGTTTATTATGCTTTTCTTTGTATTTATTTTTGTTCTTCTAACTTTTCTTAAACTAACATAATATGAGAGATATTGCATTTTCTAATATCTGTCAGTCAAATTGGATATGCCATATTTAATTTTTTTAAACATTTGTATATGCCTTTTTCATAAAATCTTGATAGAAACTTTCAACACAAAATTGGAACATGTTAATAATTTTTTTAGAATTTTTGGCTTTATGGGGCACAGTTTAAAAATATGTATATTGAATAACAATATATTCGTAAGTATGAACATCAAACGAGAGAATGTTGTTAACATATCTACAGGGTGTCCAGTTAGTGGGTAATTCTTCGATATCTCGCAAAGTATACCTAATAGAAGAAAATGTCAAATACAAAAGTTATTTGGTTACTTAAGACGCATATTTTCAAAATATTCTAAAATATACAGGGTGTTGCGGGAAAGTAGAATAGTGATTAATTTATTTTCTTATATGGAACTATAACTTCCTCTTAAATTTTTCTAGTTTCCATCCATTGATCTCTATTCAACCCTAAAATATTTTTGGGATCAGTTGCGACGTTACCAAGTTATAATACATTTTCTATTAATTTCCGGATTTGCAAGGTCGCAAGTAATACGTCCAAATTGATATATTTCTTTAAGTTTTCTCAATAATATTACACAGCGGGTTACTTGAATATTAAGTGGATATTATTTTGCATGTTACCAGCAATTTGTATCTGCAGGGTGTTTTTGGCAGAATTTTAAATTACAGCAATTTGTTTCTTTAAATGTAACACCCTGTATGTATTTTAAATCGAAATATCTACTAATACCCTATCTCGCCTTGTATTTTTTTTTGCGTTTGCGGCGTTGCCAAGTTATAAATTATTTTCCCAAATTTTTAAACGAATATCCCCGATTTTAATTTATTTTAAATAGAATCCTCTACTTATTTTTATTGCAATGAATTGCACATGTCGAACTTAGTAAGATCTCACAATTTCAAAATGTTGTTTCTAATAATTACTGAGATACGGCAACACCATTTTTTCAGTAAACGGTACCGGAACGCTTAAATATTTCCAAAACCACCACAGCTGGAGAGGTGAAATTCAATACTTGGGGGTTTTTGAACATACAGAATTAAAAAACGCTAACAGCAATGTTGTCAGATTTACCACTTTTACGCTAGACTTCATAAATAGGGCATTCCATTCAAAATTATGACGTAAAACTGGTAAATCTGACAACACTGCTCTTAGCCTTTTTGAATTATGCATGTTCAATAACCCCCAAGTATTGAATTTTACCTCTCCAGCTGTGGCGGTTTTGGAAATATTTAAGCGTTCCGGTAGCGTTTACGGAAAAAGCGGTGTTGCCGTATCTCAGTAATTATTAGAAACAAAATTTTAAAATTGTGAAATCTTACTAAGTTCGACATGTGCAATTTATCGCAATAAAAATAAGTAGAGGATTCTATTTAAAATAAATTAAAATCGGGGATATTTGTTTAAAAATTTGGAAAAATAATTAACTTGGCAACGCCGCAAACGCGAAAAAAAATTACAAGGCGAGATAGGGTATTAGTAGATATTTAGATTTACATTTAAAAAAACAAAGTAAAACGCCCTTCAAATTGCCGTAATTTAAAGTTCTGTCAAAAACACCCTGTAGACACAAATTGCTGGTAACATCCAAAATAATATCCACTTAATATTCAAGTAACCCGCTGTATAATATTATTGAGAAAAGTTAAAGTAATATATCAATTTGGACGTATTACTTGCGACCTTGCAAATCCAGAAATTAATAGAAAATAAATTATAACTTGGCAACGTTGCAACCGATCCCAAAAATATTTTAGGATTGAATAGAGATCAATGATGGAAACTAGAAAAATTTAAGAAAAAGTTACAGTTCCATATAAAAAAATCAAGTTGATCACTATTCTACTTTCCCGCAACACCCGGTGTATTTTAGAATATTTTTATAATATGCGTCTTAAGTAACCAAATAACTCTTGTATTTGACATCTTCTTCTATCAGGTATACCTTGCGAGATATCGAAGAATTACATACTAACTGGACACCCTGTATATTTACCCCATTTTGTGTTGATTTATCTTTTCGTTACAAATTTTGAATACATTATGAACTTTTTCTGGTGCTTGGTGCTTGGTGCTTTGAAAATAGCTTGGAATTAGTAGACACTGAAATGTGAATAACTAATAAAGAACGTTGGAGCTCTGTAGGTTCCACACCCCCATACTTATCACCTAATTATATTGTTGTTGATCTGGGGGTGATTGGTAGAACAAAAGGAAAAAAAAATGTGTGTTTGTCGCTTTAAATTTGATTTTTTTAATTACCATTATTTAAGCTAAATCAAAGAAATGCAATATATTGTAGGAATTAGCTTTCCAGATATGCAGATTTGGATTAATTGTAGACTCTGATTTTTTTACATATTGAAAGAAATAGAAGAAAGACCTAAAATGGGACAGGAAGGAATTAAAAAAATGTGTACTGAAACTCGCAAATGACAGTATTTCACAAAAAAATGTTTTTGCTAAAATTTTGATTAACAAAATGGCTAATAAGCAAAGTTTCAACAAAAATCTACTCACTAACTTTAAAAATAGATAATAAATTTAGTTGAACCAAGAGTGTCGCTTTTTTTTGGAACCAAGTATCTTCTACTTCAACTTTATTTTTTTTTATATGGCGATTTTTTGTTGGATTTCATGTGAGTTTTTTGAGCCTGCAGGTAGCCTGAAGGTAAACCAAATGCCTCTACTCCTTTACTACTAAATATTTGTCTGATTGCTAGTATCAAAGGCGTTGTGCAGCACGTTTTTCACCACCATTCTATCGCCAAGTCTCGCAAAATCTGCCGACGCACTACAGTCAATTACCACCTGAGGGCTCCGAAAAGAAAAACCGGTTACCGTGGTATTAAGGCTGCCATTATAACAGGAATAACTCAATTCGTTGGGCTCATACCACTTCCACAGTGGATAAAGAGCAAGGCCATAGCAACGGTGACAGAAATGTAAGAGAACTGGAAAATACAATATAGTAGAAGATCCGAATATAAGACGACCTTCACCGAACTGGTTAATGGATGAAAACCATTTTATATTAAATTTAATATGTTAAAAAACATATCGCGAGAGGGTTGGCTGAAGAATTTCAGCCCAGGATATGTTTAATTAAATATTTAAAAATTAATTTATTTTAAACATTTCACTGGTTTGGTTAATAGACAAATCACATACCAATCGAAAGTATGAAGCCCATAGAATATGCAAACGTTAGGTTGGCTACGTTTTTCCCGTCCCAACTATAGGGTAGGCACGTATAAACAGGTACATCAATAATAGTAATTTGCACCGGTGTGGTTAATGCATGAAACATATCAAAATAAAGATAATTTTATTGCAAACACGTCGATATAGGGTTGTCTGCAATCCTGGACTGAAATTTTTCAGCCAACCCACTCGCGATATGTTTTTTAACATATTAAATTTAATATAAAATGGTTTTCATCCATTAACCAGTTCGGTGAAGGTCGTCTTATATTCGGATCTTAGACTAATATAATACATTTCAAAGGATTTACTAGTCACTTTCATTGTTAGTAGTTTTGCACTTCACAACGTTTTCAATAGGTTTCTTGCACCCAAAAAATATTGTTTTGTAGCATTCGTTGTCGCATATTAAGGATCATAAAGTACATTTTTTATTATTTTTTAAGTTTCTTACGAGACTTATTCCAAACAGAATTTTGAATAGTGGAAACGGCGTAGAAATAACCTCTGACGTCAATTAGTGATGCGATGTCAGGTGATGCAACCACTTTTTTGTCAATATTTTTTGTTATCTCAGATGCGCACCTATCGTTTTTAACGAGTATTTCAATGAGATTTAGCTTCAACAAGCCACTGGCGGGCCCTATGCGCCCCCTAAAATGTCTCGTACTTCACGTTACTACATGATAATAAGAATACTTATTTAATGTTTTTTATTTCATATCTATTTTTCTCATAATGTATATATGTTACAGACCGTTTTTGAAAAACACCATGTATAAAAGGACTAGTCCGTATACCGGGTGTCCCAGAATTTCCTTGATACGTGATATTTCCGTAACGAAAAACGGTTCAAGCAAGAACTGAATGGTACTTTTGAAGTTACTATAGGGTCTATCATACCATGCATTCAAAACATTTTTTTTGTACATCAACCCCTTAAACTCGCCCCTAACTTTTTTTTTTCAAATAGCACCCCATAGGTTTTCCTACATCAATGATATCCCCATTTTATTTAAAATCTTGTGGCACCTTTAATTTTATATGCAAACTTGTTTTCTCCGTAAAATCATAAGCATAAGGCAAATGAAATGATAATTTGTTTGACGCCTGATATTTTTGTAACAAAAACGCATAAAAAAGAAAAGTAAGTAGGTTTTTCAAGGGTATAGTGAATGACCTATCATTCCTTGCTTATGAATCATTTTTTTCTTACTTAAACCCCTGCAATCCACCCCTAGCTTGTTCTTTCAAATTTCTTGTGGGGTTACCTCAAAGAGGTTTTTTGTCAAAATTGTCCAACTAATTTAGAGGACCTCAAGACAGCCATCCGTAGCGCTTGTCGTACTGTTACGACGGAGATGATTATGGCCGCTTGTACTAGGGAGCTTTTGCGATGGTTTGAAGCTTGTGTTGGAGCCGGAGGAGCACAATTTGAGCACTTGTTATAAACATTTTTTTTTATTAGTTGATTCATGATAATAAAAAAAATATTTAACACACATGTGTTCTAATTAATTTATGCTTACGATTTCATGAATTAAACGAAAAAAATTAACGATAAATTGCAGTAGGGCCATAAAAAGTAAGGCACTACGATAATTAAATTCAAGTACAGAATTTATTATTCCAGGCAAAATTGTGGATTGAAATTTGAAAGAACAAGCTAGGGGTGGATTGCAGGGGTTTAAGTAAGAAAAAAATGATTCATAAGCAAGGAATGATAGGTCATTCACTACCCTTGAAAAACCCACTTACTTTTCTTTTTTATCCGTTTTTGTTACAAAAATATCTGGCATCAAACAAATTATCATTTCATTTGCCTTATGCTTATGATTTTACGGAAAAAATAAGTTTGCATATAAAATTAAAGGCACCACAAGATTTTCAATAAAATGGGGATATCATTTATGTAGGAAAACCTATGGGGTGCTATTTGAAAAAAAAAGTTGGGGGTGAGTTTTAGGGGTTGACGTACAAAAAAAATGTTTTGAATGCATGGTATGATAGACCCTATAGTACCTTCAAAAGTACCACTCAGTTCTTGCCTGAACCGTTTTTCGTTCCGAAAATATCACGTGTCAAGGAAATTCTGGGACACCCGGTATACAGGGTATCCCTGAATTTCCTTGATACGTGCTATTCTCTTAACAACAAAAAGTTCAAACGGAAAAGGAGTGGAACTTTTGAAAGTACTATAGGGTGTATCATACCATGCTTCTAAAACATTTTTTTGTACTTGCCTTAAAACTCACCCTCAACCTTGAGTTTTTCAAATAGCACCAAATTGTTTTTCTACACAAATTAAGTCCTTATATTATTTAAAATCTTACAGTACCTTTGATTTTATACACAAGTTTATTTTTTTTTCGTAAAATCATTAGCATAATATAAATAAAGTAAGCATTTGCTTGACGCAAAAAACGAATAAAAAAGGAAACTAAGTGGATTTTAAAGGGTATTTTGATACATACTTTCGAAAACAGATCTCTTTTTTTTGCCTTTTTTATTACGAAAATATGACACTTCAAAAAAATCCTTATTTTATTTTTATCTTATGCTTAGAAAGTGAGAAAAAATGGTTTGTATATGAAATAAAGGCACTACAAGATTTTAAATAAAATAATGACCTCATTTATGTAGGAAAAGCTGTAGGGTGCTATTTGAAAAAAAACTTGGGGGCGAGTTCTAGGGGTGAAGTAGGTACAAAAAAATATTTCGAAAGCATGCTACGATGGGCCATTCAGTACCCTTGAAAAACCCACAATTTGTTGTGGGTATGACATGCCCTTCAGTACCCTTAAAACGCCCACTTAGTCTTCATTTTTATCTGTTTCTCTTATGAAAATATTACGTCTCATCATATGTGCCATCGCGCTGTGGTTAAAAAACCCGGTCTATTTGAATTTGGAAAAAAAATTCGATTCGATTGAATTTTAATATCCCAAAGTCTGTGGACTGAGTCACGAGACATACTGGCATATTCAAAATACAGTAGAATTGTGTAGTGTGGCAGAACACATGACTAACATTAGAAATAAAGTAGACAAGTAGAATAGTTTATGAATAGTGTAGTAAACATTAAAAAGATTAACATATATGAAAGCTAAAGATATTGAAGTAGCGTAAAAAGCTTTGTGAATAAGCATATAAGGGTCCTGTTCATAACAGCTTGCTGTTTGTCCTAGCTAGCTTCACAGATGATGTCTGTCAAGTTTTTTCAACAAAATCCTCTTTATTACCGTTGTTATCTGTAAATCTGTACTATATCCTGGGGAGTAGTTTAATTTTTTTAGTACACTGGCTTGGCTATAACAAAAATCTGTTTAGGTTATGTAGAGTGTGTGTTTGCGTGTTTAGTTAATTATTATATAAAGCGCATGCTAATATGCAAAAAATGCTTCGTTAAAATACATCGAAGTGTCGGTACCTCATAAGGTTTGGAAAAAAAATTGCACAGCGCTATTGAACTTGTTGACATGATTTTAGCTCATGCTTTTATTCAATGTAGACTGAATGTGAGATTTTCAATAATCGAAAGTCAACATCTAGTAAGCGGTTTGTTGTTTGAGCTTAAGCTCCTTTCTGAAAAGGCAAATGTCGACTTTGGGAACTCTATATGTTGCTATACAAAAGTTTGGGGTGTTATTAGGTACTTTATTTATGTTAATATATGTGTGTGTACAAATTGTGATAAAATTTCACTTATACTGAATGTTGTATTTTTTTGTCAACATACAGTTTGATCCATAGATATTGTAGAATGGTTGTTCTACTGAATGTTGTATTTTTTTGTCAACATACAGTTTGATCGATAGATATTGTAGAATGGTTGGAATGGTACAAAATCTCAATTATTGAGTAATCATTTTCAAATGCAGTTCCTGCACTCCATGTAATCGTAAATATTTTTAAATAAAGACATCTAGGCATAATCAAATTAGGTATATGATCCAGTGCCCATAATATCCTATCTCTTGCTCAGTCTTTCCATTTATCTCCATCTCCTTTTGTATTGCCTATCTTCACACCAGTTCTTTCCCTATTTGTATACAATTTATAAACAAAGTGTGTTTCCTGGCGTCCTAATTACATCCTGGCAGATCCATGAGAAAACTCCAAAAAAGGTAAGTTCAACAAATATTTTTATAAAGTCCAAAATAGCTATGTTCATTATACGAGGATTGCTCTATACCTCCGTCAATCCACCAGTACGCAGATAGCTGTTTCACGCACCGACAGAACCTTTCTGTCGCCTGCCACAGTTATGTTCGTTGGCAGGTATGATACCTGTAATTAATATTTTGATACACACAGTTTGAGCAATTTTATCATAGTAGAGCTAGCTGGCAACCCATGTGAATTTTTTCAGTAAAACTTAATTCATTTCAATTAAATATATACGATAATTATTGCTGCGAATTTTTTTTATCCAAGCCCACTCAAAAAACTGAAAAATGATGCGCTAGTGCAGTTTTGGATTTGTTACCGTTAGGTACTTTTCGTCCCCCCTCGTATTTTATTTCGACGTTCAATCTGGATTGAAATGGTGCATCTGGTTTATCCACCGACGATGGTTTATCGATCCCTTCCTATTTCCTACACGATTTGTGCCGTATGAGACGAACGAAGGATAAAGGATACCTTCACAAATTTAATATTAAAGCCCTGCGCAAGGGTAATTGAAACTAAATATGACAGTTCTGGGTTGACAGTGTTGACACAATTGATAGGTTTCAGCTGGAATTCGACGGACGCGTTATGTTAGCCTTGATTCATTTACGATGTTTCTTTTGCTCTAGTGTTGTGTATAAAAATACAGATGCCCTTTTGTATGCAGCTGCGGTATGCTTGATTGCAAGCTCTGTATTGTATTATTAAAAAAAATCTGACAGATGTCTACTTCTCTATTCTTTTGCGCACTTTCACGCGTTTTGATAAACTTGCCAGCAGCGTTGCCAGGTCGAATTTTAAAAAAGCAGTAGATTTTGCAAAAAACATTTTTTTTTAAGTAAACACTGTAACATCGAACCTCAAACAAAAAAATAAGCACAGTTTTTATGACAAAACCACAAAAGAACCTAATTGCTCGATTAAAACATAATCCTAATAAAACTACAAAAAAAAGATAACTTTTTACAGCACGGAAACTCTTAATATGGCTTACCTAATAAAACTAACAAATAATAAACAACAATACACGCCTTCATTGATCTAGATCTGAATCTGACAAGTCTGCATTTTTTTGGTACATGGTACATGTTATATTGTTATGTAGTTTAATACAATTATTTAAATCCACATCAAAGCAACTTTGGGCTTCTCGTTATCATTTTGTATGCAAAATGCCACATTACATACAGTTGACGATAGCGTATATGCTTTTTTTTTTTGAAGATTAGCATCTGAGAAAATTCTTTCCACGTTTGCGGATGAATCTGGCAAAACTTGCGTATTCAATATAGATTCGGATAATACAAAAAAAACATGGCACTATCATCTCCAAAAGAGACGTGTTTTTTTACTTTTATCCAAAACTCGGTCACACTTTCGCTTTGATTCCACGTGAGATCACTATTTCGTAGAAGTCGCCACTCATCATCGAGCTATTGAAGTTGATTAGGATTGACTGAAATTGAAAAATCTCTGGCAAGTGGCATCACTGAACGATACTGACCGTCCAAAACTGCTGAGGGCTAACCAATGATACATTTTTCAGAACATCGCTTTGGAAATCAAACCTGTTATACCTTATACATTTTCTTGAAATACAAAAACAGTAGTACTCATTATCTCTTGAAAACAGAAAAAAAATCAGTAGATTCCATCGTAAAAACAGTATTCAGGAGACCCAAAAGCAGTAGATCTACTGAAAAATCAGTAGACCTGGCAACGCTGTTTGCGTAAGTTTTTTGAGAACTAATTTCGTATCCTGTCATACAGCACTAGGCATAGAACATAAAACTCTAATGTCATCATCAGTCACTACAAGACAAAGTATGTTCTAACGGTACATAAACAAAATCCTAGCCTACAAATTCTGTCAAAATTCTACCAACGTGCTGTCAACTTGTACAGAGAACCTCAGCCCTGTGTCAGCTGCGTGGCTGCGTTTCGGAAAGCGTTGTTTATATTTTCAATAAAGACGTAAGAGTTTAAAATATATGTTTTTTTTATTAGTAGTGATGGGGTTACCTACAGTCAAAGGGACCAGAGTCCCCTCCTATCCTCTCCTGTCTGTCCTCATAACATGCTTAACCGTTTTCTCTACCGCACCTCACCTGCATAATGGATTTGCCATATCAATCCTCAGCTTTTGCAGGTGTGCACTGAACGTCCAACGTCCAGTTATAATTCCAATGAGCTTTCGAAATTTCCTTCCTGCTCACTCTGAGAGGCTGTGCGGTATTAGCACATATCCTCTTAGAATGAACAACAGCAATCTGACCCAGCGCTTGTGGTGCTCATTTGACACCCATCTGGTGACAGCTGTCCTTACGATGTATGATATACCACATACTAGTTCTGGTCCGATGAAGTGAGAGTTCTGCACCTTCCTTGGCACACTTGTCGGCCCTCTCATTACCACCCACTCCTATGTGACTAGGCACTCAAGATAATTACCTTGTTGGTCTTCGCCAGTGTCTATAGGGCATTATGGCAGTCTCTCACTATTTTTGACGTATAGAGGTTATGGTCAGCCTCCCGCAAAGGCTGAAAGCCTATGGCGCTGTAGAAGCGCTGCGAGAGGATAAGTGTCGGTTCACGTTCGATTTGAAACGCTGCAGGTTGTAGCCGTCGGGAAACAAATTTCCCGGCAGCTGATTCTCCAAAAGAAGGAATGCTGGAGGAGACTGGTTCGGGGAGTAGGGACCTCGACCTGGTAAGGATGAGTTCGCAGAGCTTCTCTAGTGTTCCTGGTTCGGACGGCCTTTGGTGTTATTATCTGGGAGAGCTCATTCGAACATATTCCGTGATAGAATCTGTAAAACAGGTATAGGTCAGCCAGCCTCCTTCGATGTTCCAGGCTGTGGAGGTCCTTTGTGAGGTTAGGTGTATCGATTACTCTAATTGCTCTTTTCTGGATAGTGTCCAGAAGCTTTAGAGTGTTTCGGAGCGCATCCCCACACATGGGACCAATACTCCAGCGATGGTCGGATCTGTGCCTTGTAGAGCAGCAGCAGTTGCTCTGGTGTATACAACTTCCTACAGCGGAAAAACTCCAAGCTTCTGGGATGCCGTTTTAGCAATGCTAACGACGTGGTCGTGCCAAGACATGTTATGGTTGATATTGATTCCCAAAAGCTTGACGGAAGGTGATCCGACTATGGGGTGGCCCTCCTTTTCCACCGTTGGTAAGCCATCGTGAGACTTCTTTGAAGTGTTGTTGCCTGAGTTTTTTGTACGTTGAACTGTACTTTGTCCCAGTAAACACAGTACATACATAAGACGTACATTTTATGTCATATTTACGTCCGTACGTCCATGGACATAAAATGTACGTACTATGTATGTAAATTTTGGGATGTACATGGTACGTACATTATATACGTACATAAGACGTAGATACTACCACGTAAAGAACTTACTATATAGTTATAACCCTTTCTGAGGTAACTGTCATGATCATGAACGTTAATTCAACTGTTAAAAATGTTCATTTATACGCTTATATCAAATATATTGTAAAATTATTGACGGATATCTTTTATATTTGTAGATTTCTTTAAATAGGTACTTTTAGCCATTGCTGCAAAAAGGGCGAAGAGGCTAAGAGCAAAGAGCCAACACCCCCTTAGAGTCGCAGCGTGCAGCGTAATCCATAGGTTCTTCTAAAAACTATGAAAACTATTTAAATTGGACGTGAAACTGTCATTCAAAAAATTAATGTTTTTAAACCGTTTGCTGCCCAAACGTTATAGGTTATGTCATTCATTTCTGTTGAGCTTCCAAAAAGTGTGGGAAAAATTATGGATTATTATTGATAGTTAAAAAAAATTCAGCCATTCAGCAGAATTTAGCTTATTTTACAAATTACAAAACCTCAGAGTAACATTGTAGCATTGTACAAAATAGAAGGCTTTGAAAAAGTAATGTTTGAGCAGTGTTGTCAGTTGGGTTGACTGTCCCGAAACAGTCCACTTCGGAAACGAAATCAAAACGAAATAGATATTAACCTTTGATGAATTTTAATCGTCATTGAGGTAATTTTGTTTACTTTTAAATATTGGGGTAATTGCCTTGACGTGATAGTTAAATAAGTAGCAAAGTTTTAAATTTTTTATCCTACACTTGGGGAATACTAACAAAAGTAGGTAAAAATTTTGAAATCTGGCAGCATTGGATTGACAGCAGTGAAAGGTGACAACTGACAGGAGTAATAATTTTCTTTCTCTTTCTCCGAAATCCGAATTTATGGTACTGGTGTGGCGTTGGTTATAAAAAAAAAAAGAAAATTCTATTAACCAATATACAGGTAAGTGGATTAAATGCATAGTATAAAACGTACGATAATTTGAACATTATTTTAACTCTTTAATAAGAGGGGTAGGAATGCATAGAATCTCAGAAAGTACCAGTGGCCGAAGAACTAACGCAGGCCACGTAGTAAAATTCTTGATAACCTAAGAAAATTACTACTAGAAACAAAAACGAACTAAAGAAATTTAAAACTAAAACACATTATCACTGTATGTTAACTAGCTAGTGTAACCAATAAAGCGTTTATTAGCTTTTTATTTTTGCACATAATTTTAGATAATGAATACCAATAAGTCAGAATTAAATAAACATTATTATTGTTCATTTTAGGCTGTTGAATTATCCAACCTAGGAGGACGAACCACATATGAATTTGTGGCCAGATGTCTGTGTACAATAATGACTGACTCCCTTGCCAGCACATATAGCTGGCTGGATCGCAGACAGAAAAATAAGCTTTGCGATACTTTATTTGCTAAGCTTGTCCTAGGTATGTCGTAAACCAGATTAAGTCATACCTATTGTAGTCTTAAGTTTTGAAGTAACTTATTAATGAATAATTTTAGAGATCAAAACTTTTAATTTGATTTCACCTAAGCCATACAAATCCTTTTAGATAAAATGTATCTAAAAATGAAATAAATTTTAGCTGCTGCGGAGGCGTCCAGAATTCCAAAAAACAAAAAGGAAAGTGAAGAAGCAATAGCCACATGGCTTCGCAGAGCCACTGACCGCCTAAAAGCAAAGAATAGAAAAACTCAAGATAATATATTATTTAAATATTTAAAATATTATTATTTAAACCAGAATGGTTCCTATTTTTTTTGAGCTAGGGTTATTATTATTTTTTAAATATTTTATACCAGTTTTTTATATGAAAAAATAAAATGTTAAAGAATATATACCTTTATTAATTCAAATACCATACGAAGTAAAATTACATCCTATATATGTCATATCTATGTCAGAAATACGTCGAAAAAGTACGTACATAAGATGTTTAAAAGGGTGGACAAAGTACGTACTATGTACGTCTTAAAGATATCCAAACGGAACTACCGTACGTACATAAGACGTACGCTACGTCAGAAGTCTACGTACATAATACGTCTTTATGACGTACATTGGTTTATTGGGGTTTGCTAATCCCCACTCGACAATTGTTTTGATATCTGCGTTGATCTGTGAGGCATGCCGCTGTCGCCGACGTACCGTCTCCTAGGATGATAGTGACTTGCCTGGTTCCATGCACCACACTAATGTACTGTCATCTGCGAAACTGTAGATTGGATTGGATGTTATTTCCAGCAGCTCGTTGATGTACAGCAGAAACAGTGTAGGGGATAGGACAGATCCCTGAGGAACACCGGCGTTTATTGAAAATACGTCTGATGAACAGCCCTCAACTACAACAGAGATCGGTCGTTCAAAAAGCTATTCAGCCACTGGCGCAGGCCAGGTGGTAGTCCATAAGCAGCAAGCTTGACCAGAAGTCCCTTATGCCACACTCTGTCGAAAGCTTTCGATATGTCAAGTGCAACAACACGGGATTTGCCATGATTTTCTATTGCTCTGTTCCACAAGTGAGTGACGTAGGCAAGGAGGTCACCTGTAGATTGGTTGTACGCAGCAAATCTTCCACGAAGCGGGAAACACGCCTCGTTGATACGAAACTTTGAAGAGCTTGCAAAGAATAGGTGCAAGCTCAGCGGCACAGCGTTTAAGGACAATGGCTGGAATTTGGTCAGGACCAGTAGCTTTATTCGTGTTCAGTTTTTGGAGGATGTTTTTAGCAAATAAAGTACAGTTCAACGTACAAAAAACTCAGGCAACAACACTTACAAAGAAATCTCACGATGGCTTACCAACCGTGGAAATGGAGGGTCACCCCATAGTCGAATCACCTTCCGTCAAGCTTTTGGGAATCAACATCAACAATAACATGTCCTGGCACGACCACGTCGTCAGTATTGTTAAACCGGCATCCCAGAAGCTTGGAGTTTTGTCCGCTGCAGGAGGTTGTATACACCAGAGCAACTACTGCTGCTCTACAAGGCACAGATCCGACCACCGCTGGAGTATTGCTCCCACGTGTGGGGATGCGCTCCGAAGCTTCTGGACACTATCCAGAAAAGAGCGATTAGACTAATCGATTCGCCAAACCTTACAAAGGACCTCCACAGCGACCACAGCCTGGAACATCGAAGGAGGGTGGCTGACCTATCCCTGTTTTACAGATTCTATCACGGAAGATGTTCGAGTGAGCTCTCTCAGATAATAACACCACAGGCCGTCCGAACCAGGAAAACTAGAGAAGCTCTGCGAGCTCATCCTTACCAGGTCGAGGTTCTTACTCCCCGAACTAGTCTCCTCCAGCATTCCTTCTTTTGGAGAACTTCGACGCTGTGGAATCAGCTGCCGGGGAGTTCGTTTCCCGGCGGCTACAACCTGCAGCGTTTCAAATCTAACGTGAACCGATACTTATCCTCTCGCAGCGCTTCTACAGCGCCATAGGCTTTTAGCCTTTGCGGGGGCCAACCATAAAAAAAAACATCTCGATGTTGAAATTTGACCTCTGCCATTCTCGAGTTCGGGCTTATGGTGGTGGTCGGGGTACTACCTTGAAAGTCTTGTCCTCTCTGGTCAAGGGTGGTATTGATGAATAGGAAAAGTTCTGACTAACAGCCTTAGCTACAGACCAGAATGTTCTGGACGAACTAGGACATGAGAGGAGCTTGTCCTTAATTTTTTGATTGTGTTCCTCCTTGCTGCTGTCAATCGCGCCTGTACAATGATTTCTGGCGTCGATAAGACTGCGGTGGTTCTCGGCATTTGGATTTTTTCTCCGTTCTTTGTAATGTTGGTTTTTAGAGGTAAATGCATATCTACAACGCTGATTGAACCATGGCTTGTTTTTGGAGGGATGCTTGACGACATGAGAAATATAGGCTTCCATGCCGGATATTAATACCTCTGTTATTTCTTGGGCGCAATCTGATGGGTCTCGTGACTTGAAGCAGACGTCGTTCCAGGGAAAAAAACTGATAGTATTCCCTTAGGTCGTCCCACTTTGCTGATCCGTAATGCCAGACCCGACGAGGCTTTGCATGGTAGAGATCTGGAGAACGCATTCTGCATAGCGTCGAGACGGTGTTGTGGTCAGACGATCCCAGTGGGGCGGTTACCTTCACTGTGTAGACCGTTGGAGTAGTTGTGAGATATAGGTCCAACAGACTAGCAAAATCTCCGTGGCGGCTGGGAATCCTTGTCGGTTCTTTGACTATCTGCTCCAAGCCGCAGCTGATAGCGAAGGCTTCAGCTTCACGTCCCTTGTCGTCCGTTTTGTTCGATCTTCCCCATAAGATGAGGCTGTTTCGCAGGACTTTCCACTTTGATGGACATGTTGGTTAGAGTGTAGGGGTTTGTTGCCTACAGCTGTAATCCGCTTATGTCTATCTACAATCTTCTCCATAGTCTTGAGAGAGAATGACATAAGACTTATCGGAAGGCAAGCCTCTGCAGTGTTAGCAGGTGATCTTGCCGGTTTTGGAACCTTAGAGATATCCTATAGCTCAGGAATGACCCATGTGGCCAGGCTTAGTCTGAAGAGACGCACAAGCTTTGGGGCGGTTATATCGGCACTATGCATAGCCGGAAAAAGCCCCAGGCGTCTTAAATGGTTCAAAGGATCCCAATCCTCTCGAGAAGCTCGTGCTAGGGGGATTTCCCATTCTACACGATCGCCAGAGTCTCTTCTGCATCTTCCGTGCGCGAGCCATCTTCTTTAAGTAAAGTCTACATAGCATTAGTTGAATTACTAGCCATGATGCTTTGCACAGTCAGATACACTTTCAATGCACTGACAGGTTTTCCCCTTTCTTTTGAGTTTCCAGTTGCCTATTCCACCAACAAGAGTTCTTGTTGTTTTTTTAGCCGTTTCCGGACAGGACTCGGTGAAGGAGTTTATTGTGGCGCTCTGAATCGCAGTTGTCATACCCTCCGCCCCTCACTCGGAATCCGGGTCCAGGTTGTTCACTAGTTCCTTCCGGAATGTTACCCCATCTGTCCCCTTAGGGTTCCTGTAGGTCATTTTAATGCGAAAAGCGATATATTCGCACTCCCCACTCCTTTATTTTCCTAGCTGCAAAATAGCTAGCCAAGGTTTTTTTTTTATGGTCGGCCTCCCGCAAAGGCTGAAAGCCTATGGCGCTGTAGAAGCGCTGCGAGAGGACAAATGTCTGTTCACGTTAGATTTGAAACGCTGGATGTTGTAGCCGTCGGGAAACAAATTCCCCGGCAGCTGATTCCACAGCGTCGAAGTTTTCCAAAAGAAGGAATGCTGGAGGAGACTGGTTCGGGGAGTAAGGACCTCGACCTGGTAAGGATGAGCTCGCAGAGCTTCTCTAGTATTCCTGGTTCGGACGGTCTTTGGTGTTATTATCTGGGAGAGCTCACTCGAACATCTTCCGTGATAGAATCTGTAAAACAGACATAGGTCAGCCACCCTCCTTCGATGTTCCAGGCTGTGGAGGTCCTTTGTGAGGTTAGGCGTATCGATTAATCTAATTGCTCTTTTCTGGGTAGTGTCCAGAAGCTTTAGAGAGTGCTTCAGAGCACATCCCCATACATGGGAGCAATACTCCAGCGATGGTCGGATCTGTGCCTTGTAGAGCAGCAGCAGTTGCTCTGGTGTATACAACTTCCTACAGCGGAACAAAACTCCAAGCTTCTGGGATGCCGTTTTAACAATACTGACGACGTGGTCGTGCCAGGACATTGTTGATGTTGATTCCCGAGAGCTTGACGGAAGGTGATTCGACTATGGGGTGACCCTCCATTTCCAGGGTTGGTAAGCCATCGTGAGACTTCTTTGTCAGTGTTGTTGCCTGAGTTTTTTGTACGTTGAACTGTACTTTATTTGCTAATCCCCACTCGACAATTGTTTTGATATCTGCTTTGATCTGTGAGGCATGCTGCTGTCGCCGACGTACCGTCTCCTGGGATGATAGTGGCTTGCCTGGTTCCATGCACGACACTAATGTACTGTCATCTGCGAAGCTGTAAATTGGATTGGATGTTATTTCCAGCAGCTCGTTGATGTACAGCAGAAACAGTGTAGGGGATAGGACAGATCCCTGAGGAACACCGGCGTTTATTGAAAGCTGGTCAAGGTAACGTCCAAGGCCTCTTCTCCAAGTATTACACTGATTCTGATGGTTCCCTTCACTGTCTACAAGTGTACCTCCATCACGGCAGTGTCTCTAGAACAGAGATCTGTTATCTTCAGTCCTTTAAAATTATATTTCACGAAGAATCAGGGCCCAGGCGTTTCACATTTAGTGTCGTAGATTAGCTCACCTTTTTCTTGAATTAGAACGAGGCCTATGTCGTCGGCTAGGATCTTCTAGTAGTTCTAGTAGAGCGTCGCCTGTCTGCTGCGGTGCAAATTGATTTGCAGCACAGTGGTCATTGAGACTTCTGCTTTTCGCGAGCTGTCCAGGGGAGACTTCTGCTTCTCCGAGCTTTTTCAGGGAGTCTTCATTGACATGGATCACTAACAGCTGTCCTGATGTAGTGCTAATGCCTACACCAGCCCAGTGATCCGTGTCGAGCCTATTTTGGATCTTAAGACCAAGCATCAAATCTTCCTTGGTCTCAGCTTGTACGTAGTACAAAAGTTGAGACTTTGCACATCCTCATCAGGCTTTTGTCTGGGCCCAGTCTCAGCTGGATTCCTTCAAAAGGACTCAGCTGTTTGAAATGGCTTTCCAGCCAACTCTTGGTGAGTGAGTTGGCGCAGCTTACAGCTACTGAACCATTTTCCGGATGACAGCTGAGTATCCGGACGTCTTTGCGTCGCATAGCACGTCTCCCCAGCTTCATCATGATTTGCATGGCTATGTCCTTCTCCAACCTCGTTTCGGGGTGGTTTATATGGACTATAACCATCTTCTTCACCGTCACCTTTTCGGCAAATTATTTTCGGGGCTTGATGCTCCCCGCTTCTGTCTTTGACCTTTTGGTCAACTTGGCAGCTTCCTTCACAGTCGGAAGCAGACTCGCTAGAGGTAGAGTTTGTCCTTACACCATGTCTTTCTTTCCACAGACGTTTTCTCTCGTTCCTGTAGAAAATCTTGCCTCCGGCGAGAGCTTCTTCTCGAGAGTCTCTTGCTAACTACCTGGAGGCTTCAAGGTGTTATCCTTCTCTCCAGATTTCACCAGCTCGTCCTCTTCCATTATACAGGGTCTCAATAAATTATCGCATTTAATATACCTCCTATTCAAGCGGACAGTATTTTTTTAATTAAACGCGAATAGATACAGTTATACTCTCCATTGCATACTGTTGTACGTACAACATGCATGTTTCGAATTTGCTTAGTCTTGTCGGTATAGCTGGGCGACTCGCATGACAGCGAAAATCAAATACGCTTATCTTATCTATACATATCACAAGGCTATGACACTGTCATTTGTTTTAGAATGTCTGAATGGACACATTTTGTCGATATCAGCTCCCCACATAATGCATTTCGCAGTAGCTCAACGAGTTCTCAAATTATCGATTACGAACCCCTGATTTCTTATCTATTAAATGTCAATAGTACTTTGTATAGCTGCACTATGCAAAGCAATATTCAAATCGGAATGTAGTGAACATTCCTTATAAATTCTGGCTATTCTGAAGGTGGAACGCAGCCATCTTTTTTGACAGTCGACAGATTAAAATTTTAGGTTTGACGTTTCAGGAATACAAAAATATAAAGATCTAAATTTTCAATGTAGTTGTTTTTGTACTTTTATTCTTATATTCCAAAGAATTTTTTTAATGAGGTAAGTTAAGGGGACAATACTTGCACAGCTGATGTATTAACCTTGTCATGTTACAGAAACTAAGTGCTGTCAGCAGCTTGTTTTGAGAATCTCTGTAAATATGAAAAACTTTTAACTTGTAAGGATTTGGTGTACACAATGATAGATAAAAAGGTAATACCGTTGTATATAGCAGACAGCCTTGCTGCTCTAGATGCATTGGCTCAAAAAGAAGATATTTTTAAATATCTGAAGAAGACTCACAAGTGAGTATATGATTTAGTAATTAGAAAAACTAGGAATTCATGAGTATTGTCGTAGGTTTGCCAGTATAGCCTCCAAAATGAAAGTTGAACTGTTACTATGTCGAGAGGATCAAGAGAAATGCTACATTTTAGCTAAACGCTATGTGTTACTCATGGATCACATATTTAAAATCTCTGATGACCCAAAATATACCCATGCTTTGTATCTGAAAGACTATAACACTGTAAAAGAACTTATGAATGTTCTCAGGAGTGATCTAGAGGAAAGGTATGATATTGCTCTGATTTCTTGAAAGGTAGGTAGCAAGGGCGTCGCCAGCCTAGGGCCTAGGGGGGGGGCAAGGTAGTAGTTAAAAAATATGAAACCCCGGTACAAATAGACCAGACAATTTTTATAGTTTATTAGAAATACAAATACTAATTAAATGAAGTAATGCGGTTGCGTACTCAAAAACGCGGCGAATTCGAATTGGGCAATTAGCAACAAAGCTTATGACAAAGTGCTCAGGCTTTCATCTAGGGGGGGGCACCTGCCCCTCCCTGCTCCCCCTTGGCGACGCCCTTGGTAGGTAGGTACCTGAATTCATAATTGTATATATAGACAGTAACCAGCTTGACTAGTGATATACTAATGCAAGTTTTGACCAGATCAATTTCATTAAACTTAGCTTTTTTAACTACTGTTGTGTTTTTAATGTATCAGGTTTCAAATGTGCCTGAAGTATTGTCTCTTAGTAAGAGTGAACTCTAAATAAAGGTTGATGCATATCTAAATGAGTTTCTTTCTATCTTTAATGAATAAATAAGTTTTGTGGAGGAAGCAGGAAAATATAATAAGTAAATTAATTTATCTAGCAACAGGTTGTGGCTATGCTGTTGTGATGTATCTAACGATAGACTCCAAGAGTTATATGAAGTATGATTCAGTATTTGATTTCATTATTTCTTGGAAAACAAATGACTATCAAGAAATAAGGTTTCTTAAGTACAGAGTTGCCAGATGTACGATGACTATCATACGTACGATAATTCTGGCAGGCCAGACTTGCTTTGTTTTCTGTTGTTTTTCAGGGCAAAGCCATCAGTCTTTAAAAAATATTTACTCATTGGATCACAGAATCAGATACTTAAGACTGAACATCTGAATGCATTGAGTGTCTGAGTTTACCTTGTCATTACCTTGTATTTGGCAGATCGAGCATGTCATCATCTAGGATTGAAAACTTTAAGTTATGAGGATTGTTGTTTGTCGCTCAACATTTCATAAAAAATTGTACTTAGACTGTTTGGTATTTACTAATCTGGTCCACACAGGTTAGGTCTATGCTACTCCCATAAGGGCTCTTATATCTAGACTTACGAGCTAAAGACCTATGGTCAGCTCGGTGAAATCGATGTCAGGTCAGGTCAGGTCTTTGTGTTCATCAATGGCGTTCAGTTGTTTTTATGTATATTAACGTTATTTTGATATGTATATATTTTTTTTTTAAATAAAGTAGGATAAATTAGGTGTATCTGGTAGTAAAATGAACCATATTTTGAGAGAGTACACTAGTTACGTAGGCAGCACAGACCGTTTTTTTAGTGGTGGGCAGTGAGAAAAACCCTAGCAAAGCCTATTATATATAGCGTACGATAATTTTCGTCCCGAAACGATATTTTTTTGAGCACTTGTACGATAATTACTGCCGAATGATCTGGCAAACCTGCGTAAGTATCATACTGAATATTGAAGCATGTAGCAGAACATTGATATTAAGTCATCTTTCACAGTGTGTTTCAGTTCCAATTTGACATAGCAGTATATTGAGGAGGGGTCGAATCTTGATCTAATTGCTAATTTAGCTATTGCCACTAACCATCACTTCTATAGTTGCCTTACAGTATTCAGCTAAAATATTTAGATAAAAATTAAACTAAAAGCTGCAATAAAAAATAATACTATGAGGTAGTGGCAGATCAAATAACAATTTTCTACTAATAGGGCGTTAAATGTGGATAATTATTTGATCGCAAATCTAGCAATATAGAAGCGCTAGTAGGATTGATGATGTCAAGTTGACTCTAGAATGACCTATAAGGTATATGCTCACATTCAAAGTATGAAGATGTTAGGAAGCCAAAAGCAAGAAAAAAAGCACGTAGAAGGAAGATATTTTTAGAAGAGGTGAAAATACTAAAAGAAAAGAAACAGTGTGAAGAAGCCTATAAGTTATGGATGTCAAAATAAAGAGTAGAACTATATAATGCTAAGATCCATAAGTGTGGTACAGATTTTTTTTGTAAATTTAAATAGTTATAATATATTGCACCTAAGTTTTTTGTTCCTAAAAGTTAATAAAGGATTTTTGCAGTATTTTCAAATTCATTGTTTTTCAGAAAATGTTGGATTCCTTCTATTTAAAAAAAGTTGTACATCAGCTGTTTGGCCAAGAACTGTTAGGGAGTATTAACTACTATGTTTTTGACATTTACCTTGTCTCCAAATATCTATGTGCATGCATATAAACCTTAGAATATAGGATTTGGAATATTTTGATAGTATCATTATACAATGAGGATTGCTTTGTAATTGAAAATACAACCATTGTAGGCCCATTACATGCTTATTCACATATCTGGCTCACAAGGAACAATTTGGTGTTCAATAGTTATATGTAATTAGTAAAATCCAAGCTGCATGGTATTTCTTAGGAGATTAAGAGACTTGGATATAAATTTTTTTTATAGTAACTAAACTGTTTTATTCAGGTATCAATCTTTGTCCGATGCGCTACATGACAAACTAAGCATCAGTAAACGTCCTCGAGCACCGTTTAGTAATAGCACTCCATCAGGTGCTTCCTCGATTGTAAATGAAACCGATTATATATTACCTACCGGAGAACCGGATCCATTACTAGCAGCAGAACGGGCTATAGAGCTGGATCTAGAACCACCAGTAAGAGAGATTCGAAGCCCACCACAAGTCTCTCCTAATGCAAGTAGAGGTAATATTTGATTATCATATACCTAGTATTCTAAGCTAATTGAATTTTATATTTTCAGAAATTTTCATTGCGCCAAAGCAGTTGTATGAGAAGATCACAAAAGAGGAGCTTATCTTACTTGTAGATATACGTCTTGCTCAAGAATATCAGCAATGTAAAATTAAAATAAAAGGCACTGACAATATGATCAATATCACACCGGAGCTCATTGCACCTGGGTGAGTTTTCTTGTTTTAATTTCATGTTTTTTGATTAAACATATTTTTGGAAACATAAATATTAAACACATATATCTGGACACTAGAAGCGCCCAAAGTTACGTCTGCTCTAGTCTGGGAATGTTTACAAGAACTGGGAAGACTGGCAGAACACAACAAAGTAAAGTGGGTGCCAGGACACTCAGGTATGAGAGGCAATAAAAGGCCGGACGAGCTAGCAAGACTAGGTTCATCTGCTCTATACATTGGAGCAGAACCCGCCCTGGGGGTGCCTAAAAGTACAATCAGACACCAGGTCAGAGAATGGATGAAACATCAGCACAAGGAGCAGTGGAACTTGTTGCCAGGATGTGTTCATGGAAAAACATTCATTAAAGCTCCATGCAAGAGAACAGCTGAAACACTGCTCTCTTTGAGTAGAAATCAGCTCCGAATAACGACGGGTCTCCTCACAGGACATTGTGGCCTGAAGGAACACTTGAATAAAATGGGACTCTACAATGAAGACCTCAACTGCAGATTGTGTGGAAGAGGAACTGAGTCAGCCCTACATGTGGTCTGTGAGTGCGAAGCACTAGATCACAAGAGACAACAGCTCTTTGGGAAGACCAAGCTAGAACCAATGGAGTACAGCTCAGCACAAGGACCAGCAGGTAAACTGCATAAACTTATGCAGGGATCCAGATTGCTGGAGTGGATACTGTAAATGAGAGGAGCAATAATGCAATAGGCCTTAAGGCTTAAGTATTGACGGGGACAGTAAGGTAGGACGGCTCCTGGGAAAAAAACCATGCAGATATTAGTGGCAATGAGTGTGCAGACGAGCTTATGAGCATGTCATTCTTCGGTCCAGAACCCACCTGTGGCATAGGCAAGCAAAGCTACCACTCAACAGGTCATCAACCAGTGGTCCAACGAGGATCATCGCCAGCAATGACGAGTCAAGCACTAGGCAAAACGCTGTTTATTGGCCCAAATAAGCAGTTCACTAGCTGGCTAGTCGAATCACCAACAGAAACAGGTGTGTAGACTTTGCCATCAGTCTCAAGATAATGCTCGACTTACTTTTTGGATTGTGTGACACTTGAAGCGAAGATAAGGACTCTGTTTGGTGTGTTGCAGCCAGATGATGAAACTGACTATATGAGGACCAGAGTCCACCCCAAAAAACTAAATCTAATCTCTAATCTTTAGATTAAAACAAAACAATAACAAAATTTGAACCCATTAATATATTTTAAAATGTAAATACATTATACTAACTGAGCTATGAACTTTGCCTTTTGGGAAGATATATCTGACTTACATTTACTGTCTTTTGTATTGTATGGTTATGTGATCTATGCATTGAAAACAATTATTATTATTATTTTGCATTTCTTATTTTTTCTCGCATGGTTACGGTAGTATCAAGTATTGACGGGCTGTGCCAAGTCAACACCTGACCTATTATTATTATTCTGAATTCAGGAATGACCGTACAATGCTGCAGGTCTTGAGGATTACAGACTTTTGGAAGGCTTTATGTAACTTTTCATCCAGGCCCAATTGTTGCAGGTGTGGTGTAAATGTATTTGGAGTAAGACCTGAGACCGACATAATGAGGGGGACAATGACAACATTGTTTTGTTTCCATAGTCGTTTTATTTCTAAGGCGAGATCGGTGTATTTAGATATCTTCCCAGCGTAGGTGTTTTGGGATGTTCATATCATTGGGAATCGCAATATCTATTAAGTAGGTCACTTTGTCTGTCATTGACTGGAAAACTATATCTGGCCTATTTGCTGGGATGGTTTTGTCTGTATGTATTTCAATGTCCCAGTATAGTTTGAATTGATTGTTCTCTAGTACTGAGGTCGGTGTGTAGTTATAATATGGATCTGTGTTTTCAATTAGCTTGTCTGTTGTGGCTAGTGCTTGGTGTATGACTTTGGCTGCAGAGTTATGTCTGGCTGTATACTCAGTTCCAGCGAGAGTTTTGCATGCACTAGTTATGTGTTCTATTGTTTCCTTCTGTTGGTGGCATTTTCTGCAATTATCATGAGAGATGGATGGATCTTTAATTATGTACTTCTTGTAATTTCGTGTCGCAATCACTTGGTCCTAGATAGCAAGCATAAAACCTTCCGTTTCCGGAAAGAGCTGGCCATCGTGCAGCCAGGTGTATGACTGTTTTTCATTAATGTGGTCTTGCGTAACACGGTATCTATGTTTGCCATGGAGTGCCTTCTGCAACCAGGTGTTTATTTTTTCTTGTTGTGCTTGTATGTGGTTGTGTGCGTCTGCTGCGTGGTCTGGACAAGAAAGGGCGAGTGGTGTGTAGTTTTTGTCTGCTTTTATTATTGCTTTATCCAAGTTTGTTTGTTTACTGTGGAAAAAATGTCTGAGTGATTTTATTTGTTTTGTATGATTGTTTTGTATGATTTTGTATAATTCCTCTGCCCCCTTGTTTTCTGTCTACGGTGAGCCTTTCCTTGCATGCGTTGGGATGTGACATTCTGTGTTTTGTTAGTTCTGTTCGGATGAGTATATGGATGTTTTCTATGTCAGTGTGCGACCACTTGATAATGCCAAATGAATATGTTAGGATTGGTATAGCAAATGTGTTAATAGCTTTTGTTAAATTCCTAGAACTCAGTTTTGTCTTTAGCAGTCTAATAAGGCGGTCTTTAAACTTTTGTGTTAGTTGTGATTTGATTTTTGTGTGGTCTATCTTAACGTTTTGATTGATACCCAGGTACTTGTAGGTTTCGTCCTTGTCCATGTTGTCTAGCGCTTGGCCAGTTACTACTTCCTGTTCGGGATGGTTTTTCCATTGGCCTTTATTGATGTGAAGTTATTATGAGACTCACAAAACAATTTTCAAGTCCTAAGATATGCTGTTTTTATTTCCAGATTATCTGCCAACATATTAGGCCGGAAGTTACCCCCGGAAATCAAAAATATTTGGGAGAAACGGGATAAATACGATAGCATCATTATGTTCGATTACGATACCGACAGGTTTAACTATCCTAGCTCAAAGTTGGAACGACTACGCAGCTTCATTACCGAGGTACGTTTTTAATATCCATTAATGTCCTTTGTGTCATATACTCCCTTTCTTTATAGTGGGACTTTAACAGAACTTACAAGCAGTTACCTGTTATTCTTGATGGAGGCATTAAGGAATTTGTAGAGTGGTATCCATCAGAAGTGGATAACCCTAGGTTTCTATATTTGAAGACTAATGCTGAGATCGACGAGCTATTAGATTTGGATACTGTAGCCTACCCTGGATCTGGAACCGGGGTTCATAGAAATCTACGTGTTGACTCGACATATTCGATGGGAGACTTAGAAATGCGAATTAATAGAGATTTTGCGGATGAAGAGGGTCCTGACGAGGACGCCCTTAGATTAAGAAATATCCGATCCGAAGGTGCTCTACCCAGGGATTCGTACCAGTTGAAAGATCCAGGCGTTGCTGGACCATTCTCTAGCATATCGGAGGAGAGCTTGCATAAGGATTACAAGGAGGAGAACATAAATCCAGCCGCCTCCACTGATTTCATGAAGCCTCAAGACCAGCTGTCACCAGAAGACAGCAAGGTAAGGAAATCGATTATCACTTCAACATATAAATGACCTATTTGCGGTTGATGTGAGTGGAGATGTAGTGAGTTTTGCAGACGATACAGCTGTTATATTTTCTGCTGAAAGTTGGGAAATATTAAAATCAAAGGCTGAAAATGGTTTTAAAAAAATGTTCAACTGGTTCAGTAGTCGACTTTTAACAGTCAATTTCAACAAGACTCACTTTGTTCCATTCGCGTCGTACGCAAACGGCTTACCGAAATACACCAACTTACTAATCAGTCGTAGACAGGTAGCTCCTATATCAATGGTCACCAGTATCAAGTACTTAGGAATATATCTAGATTGTCATATCAAATGGAAGGGGCATACAGAATATGTTGTCAAAAAGATACGTTACGTTATAAGCAAATTTAAACTCCTTTCCACTATACTTACCTATGAACAGATGATCATTGTATACGAAGCACTTGTTCATAGTCATATACGATATTGTATTGTGGTGTGGGGCGCAGCATGTAAAAATAATATAAAAGCAATAGAAATTATACAAAAACGTTTAATAAAAATTTTATATAAACTGAAATGTACATATCCTAGTGACTTGTTATTTTCTAAAACAAAAATTCTAGATATCCGCCAAACATTTTTCATGTCGTTAGGTATTTACCAATATAAAAATAAATCAAACTTGACAAAACACGGACATAAATATGACATAAGATATGCATGTAATGTTGTACCAAAAGCAAGGAAAAATACTTTATTACGATGTCATACATTATTTCTTGCTCCAAGACTATACAATGAGATACCAGAAAGCATAAAATCTCTAGTGTCTTTAAATTCATTCAAGTATAGTTTAAAACAATGGATAGTAAATAATAATCGCACTAAAATTCACCAACTTGTAGATATATGTAATACCTATTAATAATATCTATAAAATACAAATATTCCTGAATTAACCCTTATTTGTTGTTCCTATTTTTTAATAATTACCTTGTACCCAAGCACAAGTTTTTAACTTTTTTGGGGCACTTGTTGTTTATTGTATTTTATTTATTTTACATGTACGATAAACGCTATACTACTACATTCATGTGCAACACGGATAGATCTGTTATTATTTTTTTTGTCCTGAAGGTGATTCGTGACATTATGGCCAGCGAACAGGAGGAGCTTCTCCAAAAAGCTCGTTTATTTAAGCCTGTCATTTTCCCTGACAATTGGACTGAAGAGGGTTTCCCCGAAGCACCGGCCAAAGAAACTACATCCCCCTCTACCGATGGTACCACGTTCATTTCTCCCCCACCACCATCGTTTGATCGAAGCTTCAAACCAGCGACGGTGATGAGAAAACCAGATTATGAGGTGAGATTCATATTCGGTAAATTTTGGTATCTGCGGACTTGTTACCATTTAGATGAAAATAATTCTATTCGATCCAGCACAAACGGTACTAGGAACGTTTTGCAATATTGGTTATAGTTATAATTCCAACTACTTCTCGTAGTTCCTTCCTGCTCAATCTGAGAGCGTCTGCGGTATTAGAACACGAGAGTCCCATCAGCATGGATCTGGTAATTCAAGGAGAAGCTAGAAAAACTGGGTTCCGTCTCTGGAGTCAGGGTAGCTGGACCTTTATGAATCCAGGCAAAGGACATTCGACGATTCTAGCAGAGTTGCATGAGGATAGTCCTATTTTGTTGGCGAGGAACGATATAGTTTCTCCTACGCATCGCTTCAATCGCAAATTTAGGGTGGTGTTTCCGTCAAGGGAAGAGTGGGAGTCTAGGGAAAGACAGCCCATCGAAGGAGGACAGGTCTGGTACACAGACGGTTCACTCGCTAGATAGGGCTCGGGCTCGGGAGTCTACGGACCCCATACAAGACTTTCATTCCCTCTTGGGGCGTACACCACAGTATTCCAGGCTGAGGTCTATGCGATACTTGCTTGTGTAAATCGTATTCGGGAAATTGACGGGTCTAGGAGGCGGATTACTATTTGCTCTGACAGTCAGGCAGCCATCAAAGCACTGAGTGCTTGGAAAATAACGTCGGGACTGGTCCTGGAGTGCAGGAGGGCTCTTGACGACATCTCAGCTAAACACAAGGTATCACTGATGTGGGTACATGGGCACGCTGGGGTAAAGGGTAACGAAATGGCGGATCATCTCGCTAGGATGGGATCCGGCAACAGTTTTGTGGGCCCGGAACCAGCCTTAGGACTATTTGCAAACTTGATTAGGAAAACAACTGGAGAGTGGATCCAGAATCAACAATCTCTGAGATGGAACAACATCTCTGGTCATCTCCGTCATGCTCGAGAACTATTAGCAGGGCCTGCAGAGAGAATAGGACGATTTTGTCTCTCTCTGGATAGGAGTAACTTGAGATTGCTAGTAGGCCTATTAACGGATCACAACACCTTCAGGCGTCACTTGTTTGTGATGAGGGTGGTCAACGACCCAACGTGCACGTGGTGTGGTGAAGAGGAAGAATCCTCGGCACACATCTTGTGTCGCTGTGAAACCCTGGGTTATCACAGGCAGACTATGCTGGGCTCAAGAACCTCGGAACCAATAGAGATAAAATGGATAGGACCTAAGAATGTACTTGCCTTTGCCAAAAGGGCAGGTCTTAAGAACTAGCGCGGATAGAGGCGCAAAAGGGCCCATCGTGTGGCCTATGCACCAGCCACATTCCATGCTGGATAGCCTCTGGTTCTTATTCATTCATTCCATCAGCATCCTCTTAGACTGAACATTCCCCACCACTCTGGTTTGTACCATGTTGTATGATATACCACATGCTGGTTCTATTCCGATGAGAGCAAGTTCTGCGCCTTTGTTAGCACATCTATCGGCCTTGTCATTACCACCCACTCGTATGTGACTAGGACTAGGCACCCAAGATAATGTTACCTTGTTGGTCTTAGCTGGTGCTTTTATGGTAATATGGCAGTCCCACACTATTTTTGAAGTATAGTGGTTACTTACCAAGGCCATCCCAGCCGCCTGGCTGGTCTTTTTGCTTTATCCTTTATCTATGCATATTCTGCCGCATTCTAAAATGGAGAAGTTTCCAAAAAAATAAAATTTGGAAAACTCATTATCTGATGGTCTATTTCTGCACTTGAAGAACGTCGAAAAAATCATCTGAATATTCCAAAAAGCGGCGGAGTTATTCAATTTTATATTTGCGTAAAGCGACCGCGGAGGTGAAAATCTGTATGACGTCACATGTTATTAATTGTTCGCGGCAGCCACAGTTTGGTCGGGATTCCGCTATGCATACGCTGCGCTGTACGGTATGCGACATTTAGACTTGAGTGGAACGGCGAAGGTGTTTGTTGTAACGGGCAGACGCCAGTATATTTTTGAAGTATGGAGGAAGGTTACGTTGTTCGTGGTGATTCTAGTAATCTTCCTAAAGTGGATGACATGATTATGGACTTTTACTTCCTACACCGATAGGAGTATTATGATCGTGAAAATTTTCGATTTTGAGATAATACGCTTTTTGGGTCTTTTATGATGTCTACATAACGAAAATCCACACAACTCATTTCCGTCGGTCGGTCTGTCTGTACGCGTTTTTCTAGCCACGTAATCTCAGTAACCGCTGCATGGATTGTTATGAAAGTTGGTAGCGATATGCTGTGGGGTGGTAGTAGGTAATGTTCTTATAAGTTTGAAAATCGGTGCATGGGCGGTGGAGTAATTAGCAAAAAACCAAAAATTTTAAATATTCCTCAAACTTTGTTTTTAGGCGCTTTAGACGTTCCTGATTATTTTCTACTTTTTTGGATGGGGGTGATATTGGGGTGGTTGGGGGGTGGGGGGTTGTAAAGCTGAAAAATTATTGTATTCCTAACAGGCCGTCCACTAACCTGTGAAAGAAAGGCCTAGCGTCATAATACACTTTTTTAGGTGCATCCGAACATTACCTTGACTATTACGGATCGTCGACTTAGAGTTTTCTGATGTATACATGCGAGAGTATTGCTTCTGATCATTCTGTGTGGTGTAACTAGGAAACTATAGGATTGGTTTCAATTAAATTTTCACACAGTATTACTAAAAACATAAAACTCAATTTTTTGTATTCATAATAGGCTATCCATTGAAATATTTGTTTGGTGTTTTTATGGTGGTTTTTCGCGGTCTGCTAGACATATTTCAATAATACGAGCACCAATAAACTGCCGTGTATCGTTTTGTCACCGTTGGCGTTGCCTACCCTGCTGAAAACAAGGAATAACAACATGAACGAGGAGGCCGGCGGCGGCGCTGTGGCTTGCAGGAGCAGCATCCTCGACAGGGCATACACAGGCTTGCGTTGTGTCGTGTGACGTGTGACGTCACAGCGGCTTCGCGCGGAGGATACGGCATTTCAAACTTTGAAGGACTATAACTTTTCTATTAATGGAGATAATTACATTTTTTCGCCGTTGTTCTCTAACTCTTTAGGACTATCTGATTAACTAAAATTTGAAAAAATGGAAACTTCCTCATTGCCATGGCACTGCATTTCGTATGCAGCCATTTCTGTCTCTCCCGCTATGTCCTTGTGATTGTAATGCTTGGCAAGGACAGGACAGGACCTACTAACATAGAGTTTGGGTCCTTGATGATGAGGATTCACCCGTAGCTGTCAGAAAATCCCGATCTGTAAAAAAGGAAATAATAGCTGTATTTTGCAAAGTGATACGTGTTATTTTGATCACACAGAAGACAGTAACAGCTAAGTGGAATACTGAACAGTACCTGACGATCTATGAAGAACATGCGGAAGTCAGGAATGGGGACCTGACTCCTCCTTGGTCATAATGCTTACCGCGCCATAGCCTATACAGGATATTTGACTACGAAAGGACTGAAACTTCTCTTGCGCTCTCCTTACGGTCCAGACATTGCTCCCCTGCGACTTTGCACTTTTTCCACATGTGAAAATGAAGCTAAAAGTGAGGCGGTTCTGGTTCAACCTTTAATCTCTAAAGACACGTCGCAGAACTGGTTAAAGAATGCTTTCGCAGGATGAAGAGGTGTATTGAATATAAAGGAAACTACCTTGAAAAATGAAATATATGACGCTGTATTGCCAAACTCCCCTAGTACCCTGTGTATATTGGAAAAACGTATCCGAAAATTGTTTTTTTTTTCGTTATCAGCCTCTAACGTATTCTGTTCCAGGGCAAAAGAGATGGATTCACTGGGATTCAAAACTACAAGAACAGTTGTTTTATGAGCTGCATCTTGCAGTGTATGAAAGTCGTCCCCATGATTAAGGATTTTTATGTGCAGACCAATAAATATGTCATTAACAATAGAAGGGTTCCTCCTGTATTCAATATCGTTATGGGCCAGGTGAGATTTTTTTAAACCATAGTCTTTTTTTTAGCTTTTCGAGAAAACTAAAAAGTTTATTATCAAAACGGCGCAAACATTTTTGTATGGATGAACATTTGGATATCGGTTGACAAGTGTGTCGCGTTTAATTAATTTTTTGTTACATACATTTTCTTTTATATATTGTGTTACCAGCACACGCTAGGAGACTGTCGATGAAGCTCCTTATATTTGATCTGCTTTCCCTCTTTAGAGACTCTATAACGAACATCGTCTTCTGTTAGAGGTTGAAGAGGATTATGTAGGGCTTGTTTTACTGTACAAGCTCGGTCGTGGGGAACAAGTAGTTCCAGCAAATCCGGCTTCTCTCGTTCTCAACCAGGACTCTATATCCTCTGGAGCCTATGTCAGCACCAGCGTCTCATATAAACCGTATGAGTGCCTTGAATGGTAGTAGGGCCGCGGTATAAGCCGTCCTGGCGTACGTCTTACTCGCCGATAAGAGATGCATAAGCGTCTCTGGGGTCAGATACATTAGGCCTATTACCCTACTGCGGTATACGAAGGTGTTAAATACACCATCCTGGTAAGCCATTATAAAGCACTCATCCTCCGATTTCAACCCATCAGATCTTAGGAAAGAGAAGGTCAACTGCTCAGATAAGCCAACTCTTCTAGATGTTTGTACATTTTTTCCATGCAATGAATTATCTTGTCCTGAAAGAAAGTCAACTCCAGCAGCTTGTTATTATCCTGATTTTTCAAGTTTCTCTCGCATGACTGCGGTAGCAACAGATGTTGACGGGCTATGCCAAGTCAACACCTGATACATTACGGATCGGAATTTAGGAAGGATCGTACAATATTGCAGGTCTTCAGGATTACAGGCTTTTGAAATATTTTGTGTAATCTTTCGTCCATGCCCAACTGTTTTAGGTGTGGTGTAAATGTGTTTGGTGTGAGGCCTGAGACAGACATAATTAGGGGGCCAATGGTAACTTTGTTTTGCTTCCAAAGTCGTTTTATTTCCATGGCAAGGTCCGTGTATTTAGATATCTTTCCAGCGTAGGTGTTGTGGATATTAACATCGTTGGGAATGGCAATATCTATCGAATAGGTAATTTTGTCGGCATTTGATTGGAAAACTATATCTGGTCTATTGGCTGGGATAGTCTTGTCTGTATGTATTTCAACGTCCCAGTATAGTTCGTATTGATCGTTTTCGAGTACTGATGTGGAGTGTAATTGTAATATGTATCTGTCTTTTCTATTAGTTTGTTTGCTGTGGCTAGTGCTTGGTGTATGACCTTAGCCGCAGAGTTATGTCTGGCTGTGTATTCGGTACCGGCAAGAGTTTTGCATCCGCTTGTTATGTCAAATTTCAAATTTTCAAATTTATTTATTTATTATTTATTATTGTATTTGTTATGGTGTGGTAAAGTTGAAATTTGCTTGTTATGTGAACTATTGTTTTTTTTGTTGGTGACATTTTCTGCAATTATCAATATTATTATATTTATTTGTCACTCGCCAGATCTTCAAGAAACTATGGGAAGGCACAGAGGACAACCCTAAAATCTACCATCCACAAATGCTACGGGACAAGATAAGCAGAGTCAATACGATGTACGAGAAAGGAAGCCACGAAGATGCCTTCGAGTTCTTCCTATTTTTCTTCGACCAGTTAAGCCAAGACTGTATCGTCGATATGCCAAGACCACCAGTAATGACTGAAAGCGAGAAAGCCTGGTACAGCGCACTCCAAGGCAGGTCTAGCCAGTTGATCGATAGCTTTTTCTATCAACTGGAAAATACTAAGATCTGCTTTCGATGCAAGAAAAAGAGCTCATACTTCGAAACAGAAGGAACACTGAACTTATCTATGAGAACCACGGAGCCGTGCAAGCTGGAAGACTTGCTAGACGATTATATGGCTGACTACCTGGTATCTGACTTTTCGTGCCAACAGTGCAAGTGCACCATGACGATAATTAACAAAAGGCGCATTGTCGTAGACCCAGAAGTCCTAGTCATCGCCTTGAAAAGGTAAGAAGGTTTTTTTGACCGTTGTGATGTTTTTTATACAGGGTGAGTTTTTAGTACCGGCTCGGTCGATAACACCACTACTATAGAAGATAGCGAAAAAGTTGTATATAAAAGTTGTAGCCACGGATATGCTCCTTGCTCAGAAAATATTTTGATGTATACAGGGTGATCCATAACTACGTGGTGATGCAAACATGCATTTTTTTAAATGAGAGACTCTATATATTATTCCATATTCAAATTTTACTAATGATTTCCGTTCGTCCAATATAGGGTATTGTTACATTATATAGGGTATTTCAAAAGTTATAACCATTTTTATATCCAAATCGCTGTCAAATGAATGTACTGTATATCAAAAAGTGATGAATCAAAAATTATATTTTTCACACAGATGGATAAAAAATATCATCTAGTTTTAAAATCGGCTATAAAAAAAGCCCGCGACGCATATTCGTATACAGGGTGATGTAGAATGCAAAATCCAGATTTTCGCTTTTTTTCAAATGTAACCCCCAATATTTTATTATCCCAAAGAATTGCTTTTAATAAGCTATTTTGAGATAATACGCTTTTTGGGTGTTTTATGATGTCTACATAACGAAAATCCACACAACTCATTTCCGTCGGTCTGTCTGTACGCGTTTTTCTAGCCACGTAATCTCAGTAACCGCTGCATGGATTGTTATGAAATTTGGCAGCGATATGCTGTGGGGTAGTAGTAGGTAATGTTCTTATAAGTTTGAAAATCGGTGCATGGGCGGTGGAGTAATTAGCAAAAAACCAAAAATTTCAAATATTCCTCAAACTTTTTTAGGCGTTTTAGACGTTCCTGATCATTTTCTACTTTTTTGGATGGGGGTGATATTGGGGTGGTTGGGGGGTGGGGACTTGTAAAGCTGAAAAATTATTGTATTCCTAACAGGCCGTCCACTAACCTGTGAAATAAAGGCCTAGCGTCATAATACACTTTTTTAGGTGCATCCGAACATTACCTTGGCTATTACGGATCGTCGACTTAGAATTTTCTGATGTATACATGCGAGAGTATTGCTTCTGATCATTCTGTATGGTGTAACTTGGAAACTATAGGAGTGATTTCAATTAAGTTTTCACACTGTATTACTAAAAACATAAAACTCAATTTTTTGTATTCATAATAGGCTATCAATTGAAATATTTGTTTGGTGTTTTTATGGTGGTTTTTCTCGGTCTGCTAGACATATTCTAATAATACGAGTACCAGTAAACTGCAGTGTATCGTTTTGTCACCGTCGGCGTAGCCTACCCTGCCTACCCTACTGAAAACAAGGAATAACAACATGAACGAGGAGGCCGGCGGCAGTGCGGAGGCTTGCGGGAGCAGCATCCTCGACAGGACATACACAGGCTTGCGTTGTGTCGTGTGACGTGTGACGTCACAGCGGCTTCGCGCGGAGGATATGGCAATTCAAACTTTGAAGGACTATAACTTTTCTATTAATGGAGATAATTACAAAATTTTTTCGCCGTTGTTCTCTAACTCTTTAGGACTCTCTGATTAACTAAAATTTGAAAAAATGGAAACTTCCTCATTTGGCGGATTCGACCAATGGGAGCTAAGTATTTACGCTACCGTTGAAAAGTGTTGTCAACGGCCATACTTAGGACTCACTCTATATACCAAGCAATAGCCAAACCATCCATGGTACAACAAGGGCCTGTGGCCATCAGTTTTTGGTTAGTTTATTATTAGATCTTAAACGTAAACAACATTGTGGATAGGTAAATAAGTATCTTTATTACTGTATAGATACATCGTAACACCGGAAGGAGCGATAAAGAAGCATGAAGGTGAAGTTATGTTTCCTGACAATGGACTCAGATTCGGTCGCTCCTTATACAAGCTATATGCTGTCGCCCAGCATGTTGGTGGAATTGCTCATGGCCACTACTTTGCCACTTGTCTTCTCGATCCAGCCAGGTAAGACTATAATGGACGTTTTTATCTTTCGAAAGATGTTAAAAGAAAAAATCGGCCCAAAAAATATTTTTGCGAACAAATTTCTAAGATAAACTGTCCACAAACTGCATTTTTATACGTAGATCTCACCTAATTTTTTCGCAAACTTCATAAATAAAAGGAGAATAATGGGGGAAAATAACTTTACTGTTTTTCAAAGTATTCTTAAGATCAGTTAATTTTATTCGTTCTGTAAAACCAATGTACTGTAACATTTCGATTTTAATGCCGATACCTCATACATATTCATTACCTTCGAGGGGCTATATTTGATTCGATACGGTACAAATAAATAAAATGAATAAAATCAATAAAATACATAAAATAAATAAATTAAATAAAATAGATAAAATAGATAAAATAAATAAAATCCATAAAATAAATTAAATCTTAAAAGTTTCATCTGTCAATTTTACTCCAAAATATAGTGTTCATGCATCAATTTCATTATCACAAGTTTCAATTTTTTGAGTCGGTCCGTTCAAAAAAATAAAAGGGGGGACATTTAGTTGTATACGAATTTTCACTGTATACGGAATTTACACCTCATGCTGTAATTGGCGTAGACTGTTGACACAGTATATCCAATTATACAGTAGCGCAACTCCCTAGAAATCATGCAGACAATTTGTCTCCGAAAAACTGGCCTTTCATAACCCCACGTCGGCTCCTCAGCACGAGCCGCGAGTATTGCCATTTACGTTTTGAACACAGGGTCGGCATAGCAGTAATCGAGTGAAGAAGCGTAATTATTGTGTTGCAATAAGTTTAATGGACGCGATATGTCTCGTAAGTAGAGTAAATTTTGAGAGCAGTGTGGTAATGTGATATTCTTCATTGAGGATAGGCAGTTGTCTTTGGAATTCCGAATTACAATTTGTAAGTTATATCCATGCATTCGCATTTATTGTACGTGAAAATGTTTTGTACTGATTCCTCTAATTCATCATGGATCCTTTGCATGTAAATGGGGTGTAAACATTTTTTTTAGAAGCAAAACAAGAAATAGTCGGTGTATGAAAGAAAATTGTTAACTCCGGGAAAATAGGTGGCTTTATCGTTTGTAAGTAAATTACAAAAATGCGAGATTTATTCAATTTTATTTTATCTTATCTTACTTAACCTTAAACATTTAAATAAATATAAAAACTTTATAATATCTTGTATGATTCAAATATGGGTATATGTAACGACGTAGCGTCCAAAATAAGATTTATGTCTAGTTTTAACCCACAACCTTTAAATTTATCTTCATCAATCATCATAGAAAAACGTTTAAGGTACGAAAACGTGGCAAACAGCAAAACCGATGAAAACTTGTTAGGTGAACATAAAAAATAATGATCAATATGTTTATAACAACGATAAAATATACTAAACTGGTCGCTATTCATAAAAAATTGCAAGACTGTTTTTTATCTAGTTTACCAAGACTACCTTTCCTTCTGTATTTGTATATTACATATGAATAGGCATATTGAACAAATAAATCCATTTATATACAGGAAAATGATATATTTTTGAAACTAGCATGTTGATTCTTTTTATTGTCAACTTTCTATTTGAGCATCCATTAAAATGGACTTCACTTCCTGCTTAAAATTTCATAATGTTGGAATGCATAATCACATTCATTTTATTATATGTCGTGAAAGATCTTTTGAACGTTGTGGTGCTGTGAGGAAACAGTGAGAAATTATTATTCTGACTTTAGGCTCATAAAGAACGACTTTCCGTAACGTCTAACTCTTCTAAAAACTGAAAAAAAAAAACACGAAGCTACCCTAACACCCGACAGACTTTGTTAGAGACAAATGGAGCTATGCTATCACACGTTAATATTATTAGGTAATAAAGGAGCATATTAAACACTGGAGGAATCGCATACCTGGCAGCATCTTGAGGAAGCTTAAGAAACTATAGTCACAGTTTTGTTAATACAGCCTACAGCGGCGCAACATTTGATTCCACGCGTCCCGATATCCATATCAGCGTATCACCAGATTCCTTAATCCGGTTCTGTCAAAGACACTACCTTCACTCTCATAGACTGAACACGACTCGGCGATCGCCGTGCTAAACATCCTGTGAACGATGCGCGGGATGCTATGCGCGAAGCACCAAAATTCTGGAGAGTTGCGCTACTGTATAATTGGATATACTGTGCTGTTGGGTAGTGGGAATAAATAAGTACTTGTTTCAGAGATGATTGGATTGAATTCAATGACGAAACGATGACTAGAATCAACACCAGACCGTTGCAAGATCCGGTAGCTATGCGCACTAGTGCCGTCGGATTTTTTTACGTACGCCAGGAAACTCTCGATGATCCTGTCAAGGATGACTAAATCGAAATTGTGATAATAGGAATAATTACTCATAACAACGGTAAAATCATTCCGATAGAAAACGCAGTATTTTTCTAGTAATATTTCGTCATGTTCCTTCGAAGTGCCTTTAGTCATAATTTTGTTATTTAGCATCTTGCAAAACATATTTTATAAATGAGGGGGTCAATAATTTACTGTAGCACTAAACCAATTTCAGACACGGAAAATGATATTTGAAAAGTGTACCCTATTTAGCGAAAATACAAATGCTTTCAGACGATTTTTTACATAAATGCATACTTTTGAATCTCAAGTACAGTATATTAATTTTTCTTTGGCCCACCTAAATTATGTATCATTCAGAATCATCATCTTGATAGCAGGATGAAACGTTATTTTTATTCTATCCATATGGGACAATAATGAGAATATATCTTAATTAACAAAATTAACAAACATATCACTTATTTGGTCATTCAGTTTTTAGAGTATGTTTGGCAAGGTGCTTTTATTTAAGCTTGAGTTAGTATTATTGGGGTAATAATAAAATAAATATTTAATACAAAGGGTTAGCAGATACCTTTTTGTTGTTCCAGTGTAAAATATCATAAAAATTAATCCGAAAAACATTTATTAAAGTAACTAAATAATTGAGGATACTAATTTTTGGCATAATTTAGAATTATTTGAAAGAGACAGTTATTATTAAAATTATGATAGTAAAACGAATAATTTTTTAGTCTGTTTCTCCTGGACTATAAAAAGCTTAAAAGAGCTAAAGCTGTCTGCTCATTTTATTTTCAAAATTTTCTTATCAGGCCATTGCAGTGTGCAATAATTGCAGAAATAGCACTACATTCCGGTTCAAATATGCATTTTGGTGTGCCCCAATAATGATATTTATTATTTGAATATTTACTTATCGTTGATTGTTATCAATAATGTTGTCGTATTTTGTAATCGGTTGTCTAAATTATAGATGAAAACTTGATAGAATGCAGATATTTGTTTGGATGACAATTCCAATTATTTCCATAAACATCTTCACTTATAAAATGTTGTATCAATAAATACTTTAAAGACCTTATATAGCAACACAGCATCTTCAAGATTAGGGAATGTATGCTCAAAAATTCATTTTAGGTAAATCTACATGAAATATACCAGAAGTCTTAAAATAACTCAAATTGTCAATCCATGCATTTTCTCAAGTTGTTTGATATCATCTAGCATCAATTAATACTTTGAAGACGTTATGCCACAACATAGCAAGTCCAAGAACTAGGAAATTTATCACGAGAAAAAATTGTTTTATTAAAATCTACAGGAAACGTACAAGTCCTAAAAAATTGAATTTTTTCTTTATCTTCTCAAGATCTCTGGTTGGTTTAACTTTCGTAGATAATTCAATATTGTAAACACTTAGACACGATGTATCACGACATAGCCATTGCAATGATATTAAATTCATACAGCAACAAAAACATGGACTAGAGCAGCAGTCTCCAGAAAAATTGCTTTATCATTCTACCTCTCAATAAATATCTCAAGTTCGTATAATTTCTGTTGAGATTATCATCCTATCACACTTTGAAGACAACATAACCTAGACGTTCCAAGAATACATATATTCAATCCAAAAAGCAGCAATGTTGACAGACAACTAGCTATATAATATGACACCATTTTGAATTGAATTTTTTCTCTCGGAATTTTAGTATTTTTGTTTATTTATTTTGATACTTGGGCTCCAAGTGCAAACAGAGAATTCAGCACAAGCTTGCGAGAATAGTGGTTTCCAACATTTGTTTCACACTTAAATCTTAGTAATAATAATTAACAGCAATTTTCAGGGAAGCATAGATATGCTGCTTCTAGCATTATTATACAGGGTGAGTTCTAAGTTGATACTTTTCTTTTCAGCTGTGTATAAAAAAACAACTTTTTCAAATAAGTGTTTTCAAAAAACTGAAAAATAAGCGAGATACAGCATAAAAAAAGTATATGTGGACTTGTGTATCTAGTCTGTTTATGTTTAGTTTTTGCTTGGATTTTTGTGAAAGCCATAGGCATTCTACCTGACATATAGTGCAGTAGTCAGATTTTGTTTGTCTATTAATTTTAAATTGGTAAATTCTGAAGGTGGCACATTATTATCAGGAAAATTTTAGGATTTACCAATTTAAAATTAACTATGAAAGTGACTAGTGCACTAATTGACAGATACAATGCCTGATCGATAAGACAAAATCTGAGTGAAAACTAAACAAACAGACTAGATACGTCTTGATACACAAGCCCAGATTTACTTTTTTTGATTCTGTATCTCGCATATTTTTCAGTTTTTGGAAAAAGTTATTTGAAAAAGTTGTTTATTTTAGCGACTTCTATACACAGTCGAAAAAAAGTATCAATTTAGGACTCACCCTGTATATAGAAACCGGCTCCTGCGTCTCACATAAAGCTCTAAAAAGTTATATTCCACTCATCACAAGCTTGTGCTCCGTCGAAAAATTCGACAAATATATTTTTATAATAATGTCCAACGAACATTTCATTGTTCATAATACTCTGTGGCCTAGGTTACTAGTACTGATTGACAAGTACGATTAGCAAGAACACTGATGACACTCTAGTCTGTGCATGCTAAATTCGTAAATAAACATCTCGTGTTCTGCTATAGATATTTGTTAATCATTTTTCTGTTTGTTTGATGTACAATGTGAAATTTTCAGTAAAAGTTAAAAATAATTACCTTGTTTTAATGTCTAGCACAGCAGCTCAGTGCAGTAACTTTTTCTTGTTCACATCTCCTGCCAGGGGTGCTAAAGAACGTTATACAGGGTGAGTCAAGCTCGGCCTATTGTGACAATTTTGTTTTATGGTCGGCCTCCCGCAAAGGCTGAAAGCCTATGGCGCTGTAGAAGCGCTGCGAGAGGATAAGTGTCGGTTCACGTTAGATTTGAAACGCTGCAGGTTGTAGCCGTCGGGAAACAAATTCCCTGGCAGCTGATTTCACAGCGTCGAAGTTCTCCAAAAGAAGGAATGCTGGAGGAGGCTGGTTCGGGGAGTAAGGACCTGGACCTGGTAAGGATGAGCTCGCAGAGCTTTTCTAGTGTTGCTACGTTCGGGCGGCCTGTGGTGTTATTATCTGGGAGAGCTCACTCGAACATCTTCCGTGATAGAATCTGTAAAACAGACATAGGTCAGCCACCCTCCTTCGATGTTCCAGGCTGTGGAGGTCCTTTGTGAGGTTAGGCGTATCGGTTAATCTAATTGCTCTTTTCTGGATAGTGTCCAGAAGCTTTAGAGAGTGTTTGGGAGCGCATCCCCACACATGGGAGCAATACTCCAGCGATGGTCGGATCTGTGCCTTGTAGAGCAGCAGCAGTTCATCTGCGAAGCTGTAGATTGGATTGGATGTTATTTCCAGCAGCTCGTTGATGTACAGCAGAAACAGTGTAGGGGATAGGACAGATCCCTGAGGAACACCGGCGTTTATTGAAAATACGTCTGATGAACAGCCCTCGACTACAACAAACAGAGATCGGTCATTCAAAAGGCTATTCAGCCACTGGCGCAGGCCAGGTGGTAGTCCATAAGCAGCAAGCTCGTCATGCCACACTCTGTCGAAGGCTTTTGATATGTCAAGTGCAACAACATGGGAATCGCCATGATTGTCGATTGCTCTGTTCCACAAGTGAGTGACGTAGGCAAGGAGGTCACCTGTAGACCTGTGCTTGCAGAAGCCATACTGGCGATCATTTATGATGTTATTGTTGTCCAGGTATTTCAGGAGCTGTGTGTTAATGCCATTCTTCATAACCTTAGACATGATGCTGAGAAGAGCCACAGGTCTATAATTGGTGGGATCATTTTTTTGCCTTTCTTAGGGATGGGTTGTACGCAGCCAATCTTCCACGAAGCGGGAAACACTCCTTGTTGATACGAAAGTTTGAAGAGATTGCAAAGAATAGGTGCAAGCTCAGCGGCACAGCGCTTAAGGACAATGGCTGGAATTTGGTCAGGACCAGTAGCTTTATTGGTGACAATGCGATATTTCTGTTCAGAAAAATAACTGTGTGAGTGTACGTCGAGTAGGACTATATTTTTGAAATAAGGACTATACAGCGTATTGAGACACCCAAAAGCATGACATATGAAAGTTGTTTTTTGGAAGGTGGGACTTAAACCATTTAGATGCAAATCATTATTTTTGCTATAAGTAAATATCAGGAAAAAATTGAATATCGCAGCACTTATGGAAGTTAGAAGGCTGTGAATTTTCCATGTGACTAAGCTTGAAATGCGTCAGCTTAGGCTACACAGCATAGAAAACAACCAGCAGAATATCTCTGAGGATTTCCTATACAAAAATGGTTCCCACAGAATTTGACCTTGGGTGATTTTACGGGTGTGAAGTCTGGGTAGAGATGCGAAAGTGAAAATATCGATACCGGTACCAATTCGATATTTTTTAGCAAAGTAGGCGCGTTTGGTTCGTACAGAGAATTTTGCGCAATTGATTATACCCCTCAATAATTATATAATTATTTTCGATATAAAAGTAGCGATACCAGCTTGGAATCGCTCAAAAAATATCTAAGATAAAAATACTCGATATCAGTGCAGAAGTACAAATATTGAAGTATCGTTAACATCCCTACAAAAAAATCATCCAAAAGAGGGGGATTCGTGTGTAATTGCCGCCAACCTGAGATATTGTGCTGATTGTTTACTATGCTGTGTTGGGCTAGACGGTGAAAATTTGTATAATTTTGAGAAATCGGTTGATTAATCAAGGAAACTTCGTATACGATTTATTGTAAAACTTGATAGTCCTTATAATGATATAAGGTTGTGAATATTAGTCTCTGCCAGTTTTCATTTAATTCCAAATTCTCAACCAAATCGGTGTTTCTCAATTTCATTACCTATAAGCAACCTAGCAGGCGCAAAATATAAAGAAAAACCTGTTGAGATGGAAGAAAACAACTTACTTAACAGATATATACAGAACTAGAGTGAGACAATATAAGGTCTGTTTTTACAGCAATCACAAACTAGTCAGCGTCAATTTGATTGGCCAGTACTAGTCAGAAATAGTTTGACAACTGCAATGGGGAATACTGATTGGTTCTGACTGGTTTGTGATTCTCTGTAAAAACAGACCTATAATAAAAATTCCTTACAACAAATTGACGCTTCGCAGAGAAAAAACAGCGGTAATATATCTAAGGTTAAAGAGAAGCTGTAGGATGACAGAACACAACCTATTAGCTACTGAAATGTACTAGAGATGCACAATTTCCAAAACCGTTAGATATTTTGAAATGATACTTGCTGGCAGTTTAATATGTTGAAAATTGAATTTCACATTTAATGATATAAAAAAGTAGTTTACTCAAGTTCTCCAGTACCTATTAGCAAGATCACAGAAAGTGAAGAAATTAAGATCTGTTCAAATTATAAATCATAATTGACCGGGCAGAGAATTAAAATCCGATTTGTCAGTTTTCCTTTTTTGTGATCCGCTAGTATAGATACTGAAAAATTTAAACGGCCCCAGTCAGAGATATCGTTTCTTGTAACTTTTTAGAAATCACCGATTTTTTATACCATTAAATGTGAAATTGTAATATAAATATAAAGGTAATATTAGATTGCCAGGAAAAATCATTGGTAGGTCTCCTTTTGTTTCAAAATTTTTGGACTGTAGATGTCCTTTTGCCCAATGCTGAGTGGAATCACATCTTTCTTTCCGGCCCTGTCAACTGGTCAAAAAATTCCACTTGTTCATTCCTGTTTCTTAATCATTCTCTGAAGACAGTGAACTCGACTACAGTCAATAAATACTACATAGTTATTTATAGTTATTTCAAATTGAGCTGTTTGCTGTTTGATTTTTTTTTCAACACTTTAACCCTTAAGAACTTTGGAATGGAGCCAATGGAGGAAACCCTGATTTCAGAGGTAAGTCCAAGCAAGTAAACTTGCGGTCGGTTATAATAAAAAAAATCATCAATATTTTGTTTCTCTACGGCCTTAATTTACCCGGGCTATTTATCTGATTTCCTGGAAAAAATGACCGTTTGGGCGGGAGATTCACATCTTTCAATGTCGTCCATATTTGTGCATTTCATATACATTGTCCATTGTGAATTGTGCTCTTCACCTGACTTTTTGGTGATTTGTAATAATCGTACGAATCAATAAGTGAGACGAGAACTGTTTGCTGTTCCTGAAAATCTAGTAGAAAATGGAAAATCTGGCGCGAGCTTATGTGCACGTGAAGGAAAACGATCAAGCTTTGATACTGCGAGATTGAATTTTTCACGAAGGTATATTAGCTTTTAGTGCGTATAAGCAAGATTAAAAATTAGGAAATAATGTTCCAGTTTGTAGAAATGAAATAAATGCATCTACCTATTTCTACAAATATCTTGTGAGTCATGGCCGACTTTACTCACTTGTGAGTGGATATAATAATAAAATATTGCGGGTTAGGTATCACCACTAATATTGGCCAGTTGGAATTTAGCTGATTCTTCTATACAACCTGTTTATTTAAGTAAAATTTTAATTTATCCTATCATGAACACAACTAAACGTTATAATTTATAATATTATACAGAGTACGGATGGCCAACGAGAGGTCCAGTTCTATATTTTGATAATGTCCAGCGTCCAGTAAACTTAGTGAGGGCAGATAATCCCTCATATGCATACACCATACAACTTAAAAAAACCTGTTATGATTTTAAAAATATATAATATGCATTTTTGTCATTGCCAGAGAACAAATAGCATCTCTCTCAAGCAGATCCTTTCGGCTTGCAGATGGCCGGCGAGAGGTCCAGTTCTATATTTTGTTGACGTCGACAGCAATCTTAGTGATTTTATAAGAGTTTAGGTTGGTCACCATATTTGACGTTCTCTGTCACTGAGTGTCACTTGTCTTACGGTGAAATTCGAATTGAAATTTTAGATACTAACCCGAAAATAAGTATTTTGAATAGCCCCAAACGAAAAAATAAATAAAATGCAGACTTCTGTGACCCAAAAGTACGAGTCCACACGTAGAGAAGAAAAGTCAGCTCTAAAAGCAGTAAACCGCCATATTTTTAAGTGGTTTTTGGATACCCGTTTCGACCAGAAACTGATTTCATCCTCTGACTTAATAGACAAGATTCGCCTAGTTACAACGATATATGGAGTGAAAATAGATGATCCAAATAAGTTGCTGAATAAGTTTGTGAAGGAAAACAAACTCTATTTGATGGGCTCCGGCAGTGATCGTACTTATCATTGCGACTATGTAAACACCTATGCGTTGGAGCGAATAGCTAAGAGTCATGATGAGTTATTGGATGAACAAAAGGAAGAAGAAGTTGCAATGGAAACTTCTGAAGCCATAGGACACGTTCCCCATAAACCAATAATGTCAGCACTATCAGCAGTAAACCGCGAGGTTTATAAGTGGTTTTTGGAAAGCCGTGCCGACCACAAATTGATTTCTTTCGATGATTTAAAAGAAAAGATTCGCCTAGTATCAAGGATGTATGGAGTGAAAACTAATGATCTAGATAAGTTAGTGGATAAGTTCGTGAAGAGGAACAATCTCTATTTGAAGGACTGTGGGAGAAACCGTAGTTATCATAGCAACTTCGCAGACACATATACAGGGTGAGTTTTTAGTACTCCACTACTGTAGAAGATAGCGAAAAAAGTTGTATATAAAAGTTGTAGCCACGGATATGCTCCTTGCTCAGAAAATATTTCGATTTATACAGGGTGATCCATAACTACGTGGTGATGCAAACATGCATTTTTCCAAGTGAGACACCCTATATATTATTCCATATTCAAATTCTGCCAATGATTTCTGTTCTTCCAATATAGGGTATTGTTACATTATACAGGGTATTTCAAAAGTAATGGTCATTTTTATCTCGAAATCGCTGTCAAATGGACGTATTGTATATCAAAAAGTGATGAATCAAAAATCATTTTTTTTACACAGATGGATAAAAAATATCATCTAGTATTAAAATCGGCGGCCAGACTTCGTTTTAGCGGAAACCGATTTGAGGCTTGAGAGTACTGTCAATCGACTCGGTTTGACGTCCTGAGTAAAACGAGACCACTCCTAGACCGAGGAAACGCTCCGGTGAAAAACTACGGCATTTTAAAGTTTCAGTACCTAACCTAACTGTTGTGTCTTTTCCAATGAACTGTTACCCACATAATTCACAGTTTTATTCGATATTTCTGAGTACAAATGTGTTACAGTTAACCCGCGTATCTGGTATATGATGATTGACATATGATTGACATTTTTCAAGTGAAGTATGACATTTCAATCTAAGACAGAGAACATTGATAGAAAATGGAAGGATATATACATAACAGTCTCCCCCACTTTATATATTACTACATAAAATCCCTCAAATAGGGAGGAGGTCTTCTCGTTCTTGCTGATCGCCTTACATTTTGCGGCTCAAGGGCTGGCGTACTTGTTGGCCTTGGCACCTCTGTCTGCTCTGCATCTGGTTGCGTTTCTGGTATTACACCTGGTCTCGTCGGTAATCCGGGAACTCCCAAAGTTGGACGGGTAGCTAGTTCTGGTGCAAACGTCACCTTCTTGGAGACCGATGTGGCGCAAATCTGGTCCAGGTGTCTTTTAATTGTTCTTCCCGAATCCAATTTCACGATATAGTGACGGTAACCTAATTTTTTTAAAATGTGTCCAAATTGCCACGTGTCCCGATTGTTGAAGTGGATTCGGGCTTGCACTCTCTCTCCCACTTGAAATTGACGCACTGTTTCGCAGGGTGGTAAGTAATTGGACGTAATATTAGGCTTGATGGCGTCTAAACGGATTCTCAAACGTCGTTGCAAATATAATTCTGCTGGAGACTTCCCGCATGCTAATGGAGTTGCTCGGTAATTGAGCATGATGTCTTGTAGCTTGTACGCTAACGGTCTTGGGTCGTTGCTTGTGGTTTTAAGTCGTCTTTTGAGAGTTTGTATATTTCTTTCCGCTAACCCATTTGTGGCAGGGTGACCTGGCGCAATAAGCTTTTGGCTCATTCCATACTTTTGGCAGTATTGTCTGAATTCCTCGCTGGTGAAAATAGAAGCATTGTCTGAGACTAGGACTGCTGGATAACCATGTGTTGAGAAAATGTCTTGCAGTAGGCTCATCGTTGATGTGGTCGATGGAGCTTCTTTAGCTATTCGAACTTCGGCCCATTTTGATTTTGCATCAACAACCATTAAAAAATATTTGTCCTGGAAGGGACCTGCATAATCCATATGAAGACGTTCCCAGTTTTCGTCTGGTTCATGCCACGGGTGGACTGGCGCTTTGGCAGGGCTTGATCTAATGAGTGCGCATTCTTCACATGATCGAACAAGTTTTTCTATGTCCTGGTCTATTTTAGGCCAATATACGTAACGCCTCGCAAGTTGCTTCATCTTCATGATTCCCACATGTGTAGCATGGAGTTCTTCCAAAATTCTTCTTCTCAACTTTTCTGGTATGAAGATTCGATCTTGTCTGAAAAGAATTCCATGGTCAAGTGTGTAAGGTTCATCTGAAGCCTGAGATTGAATACGTTCTATAATTGCTCTTAGTTGAGGATCTTGAACAGTTTCTGATTTGATTATATCATATGTGATATCTTCATTTGATACTTGATAAATCGTTTGAGCGCATATCTGTGACACTTCTTCATTAAGTAACATATCTGTAGTTACATGTGACTGTTTCAGGGGTGCTCGTGACAAACAATCTGTGTTCTTGTTTTCTCTTCCTCTTTTACATGACACTTTATAATCGAATCCAGACAAGAATGATGCATAACGAAGTAGTCTGGCTGATGTCATCTGTGGTAATGCTTTATCTTGATGAAAAATTCGAGATAAAGGTTCGTTGTCAGTTATAAGGGTGAACTGTTTCCCGAACAAATAGTTGTAGAAGTAATGCATACCAAACATTATAGCTAGAGCTTCACGATCTAGTTGGCTATAATTCGTTTCTGAAGGTGTCAGTGAACGTGATGCATATGCGATTGGTTGTTCATCTCCATCAATGGTGTGGCTTAGTATTGCGGCTATTCCATATGGACTCGCATCTGTGGCTAAAACAACTGGTAATTCTGGGTTAAATGGAACTAATATCCTGTCACTACAAAGTTCTTGTTTTAATTTGATGAAGGCGGCTTGGCAATCTGCTGTCCATACAAAACGTCGATTTTTCTGTGTGAGTCGTCTTAGAGGATATGTAATATGTGAATAATTTGGGATAAATTTGGAGTAATAATTTATCATTCCTAAGAAGCATCTGAGTTCATCTAAGTTTTTAGGTCGTGCCATCTCTGATACAGCTTTCAGTTTCTCTGGTGATTTACTAATTTTGTTATATTCAACAATGTAACCCAAGTACTCTATCTTTTGTCGGAGAAACGAACATTTATTTTTGTTCAAATGTAAATCATGTTCAGCAAGACGTTTCAAACATGCCCTTAAATTTTCTATACATTCTTCTTCTGTTACACCATGTACAATGATGTCGTCAAAATACGCTTCTGCTTTATTCAAACCATTCAAAATTTGCGACAAGATCCTATTGAATTCTGAAGGGGCGGTTTTTATTCCAAAACTGAGACGATTCATACGATATGTTCCTCGATGCGTTACCATTGTCTGTATTTCGCTGCTTTTATCATCGACTTTAAGATGCAAATATGCTTTGTACAAATCAAGTTTACAGAAATACCTGGATCCTCTTAAACTGTGTAGAACATCGTCGATTCGTCGGATAGGGTAGTTGGATGAGACAAGACGCTGATTTATTCCACATTTGTAATCAACGCAGAGTCGTAAACCTCCATCCGTTTTTGGTATGATGACCAGCGGTGAACCCCAATCGGTTGTGGCAATAGGTGTGATAATACCTGCTGCTTCCAGAAAGTCCAATTCCTTTTCTACTCCTTCTCGCAGGGCATATGGGACATCTCGGGCACGAGTGAAGCTTGGTGATGCATTTTCTCTGAGCCTTAACTGGACTTCTATGTTTGGAACACATCCTACTTTTTCTTCAAATACAATCTGAAATTCATTTATAATGTTATGAAGAGGTTGTACAGAGTTTACAGAGTTATGTGGCTTCTTTTGATATCTCTCTCTGTCGATATCATTAAGATTGATATTGAGACTTCTAATCCACATTCTTCCAAGAAGAGCCTGGTGTCCTGATGGTACAATGTAAAGTTCACTTTCAATTGATTTGCCTTTGTATGCTACTGAAACAATGATTTTCCCTAAAGGTTTGATAACATGATCAGAGTATGATCGAAAAGAAATTTCAGTTGGTTGCAGGGGTACATTCAGTTGTAAAGATTCGAAATCACTTTGTGACAATAATGAAAATTTTGCTCCTGAGTCAACTTCAAATTTGTGTGGCATTCCATTCAGTTTAACAGTGATAACATACTTATCTGAGTCTACAGTAATGTCAAAAAGATCGACAAGATTAGGCTGGATGCTATTTATTCCGAAGCTTTCTTGATGATGATCAGTGTGCTGCTCTATATGCTGAGTAGAGGATTCATTTCTTCTGTTGTTTTTGAGAAGGCTGGTAATGCAAACTTTTGCAACATGACCAATCTTGTGGCAGGAAGTACATTTTAGTAACTCTCGATTTCGCCTACATTCTCTTGATCTGTGATTTGCTAGTCCACAGTTGAGGCATAAGTTATCTATTCCAAGAGCTTGATAATCTATTGACTTACGTCGTCGTTGAGAGGAACTACGATGCTGGCTTTGTGACTGAGTGTGGCTTTGCTGTGAATAACTACGCTGTGTAGAATAATCTCTGGGTTGATTATGGTGACTTCTGCTGTGTTGTCTTGATTCCCGATTATGCTGTCGAGAAGATATTCTAAAAGAGTCGCTAGTGCTAGTATTCGTGAGGCTAGGCTGCATTGAAATCTGTTTGCTTTCTATCCTTGATGCTTCCAGAGCGACAGCTCTTGAGACAAAGTCATTGAATGTGACTGCTTCAGACTGTAATAGCTGCTCTCTAATCCAGTTATCCCTTAGACCTCTTATAAATTGTGCTCGTAAAAATGTATCAGCAACAGAAACTTGTTGGTTGCATTCACATTTGACATGAAAGTCGCAATCGATAAGTGCATTCCGTAATTTTGCTACAAACTCGCTTACAGATTGACTTTCGTTCTGAGTGACATTGAGAAAGTAATGTTGACTTACTATGACATTGCGTGGCGGTGCTAACATTTGTCTGAAACTTGTGACCAATTGTTTGTACGTCAAGTCTTTGATAGGTTTTTCTGGTCCTAAAAATGCGGCAAGATTATTATAATGCGTTGGACCTATGGAGGCACATAAGAGTTGGGCTTGTTTTGTGACATCGGCAAGGTTCCTAATAGCCATATAGTTTTCGAAGCGTTCGATGTAACACGGGAACTTTTCTTTAACGGAGTCGAAATTTTCAAAAGGTTGAACTGAGTTGCTGGAGAGATGTGACTGTACATTTTGTTGCGTTAGATGAGATTGCAGTAAATTCGTCTGAGTTTGTTGGAAAACTTCAAGGAATTGTTGAAACTGAGCTGGGTCCATGATAGAATGCGTTTTCTGTACTATCTGTTCTGTGTCAACGATCGGTTTCAATATGTCTACTCTTCTACGTAGTGTGATCTATGCGTCTAGTTTGTGTTCTGTGGCTATTGCCGTTCTGTGCTAAACTACAACTGTCAAACCAATTCCAAGGTCACTTTGATTGCGCAACATTATAATTTCAGTGTTAATTATCTTATTTTCAATCGTATGAGACGCTTAAAGGATACACATCAGCTTGAATATAGCGTTGAAGTCTCTTCCACAACACCACAACGTCAGCTTAACCTCCCAAAGTCTGTTGAAAAAGTTCGTTGAGGTTATGGCGGCAATGCGGCTATCATCAACAGGGTCACTTTTCAGTTCAATTCTCGCGATTTGCACTTTATGACTGTTTCACCTCGTCGCCAATTTGTTGTGTCTTTTCCAATGAACTGTTACCCACATAATTCACAGTTTTATTCGATATTTCTGAGTACAAATGTGTTACAGTTAACCCGCGTATCTGGTATATGATGATTGACATATGATTGACATTTTTCAAGTGAAGTATGACATTTCAATCTAAGACAGAGAACATTGATAGAAAATGGAAGGATATATACATAACCACGTGGGGCCAACTAGCATTACAGAATGGGAAACAGGGCGGGGCCAATGTAGAGGACATATTGCAACCCAAAATAATGGCGGCCCAGACCACAGAAACACTGGATCAGCCCGCATTTCAGTGATCCGTGGTTGACAACGGCGCGAAATTCAATGGTCTTCTCTAGCTGTTTTTCATGATGTTTTCAGTTTTTAAAAGCGACACATTAACTTTAAGCAATTAAAAAGTGAGTGTAATAATGCATAATGACACAAAATTTGCAGCCACACCAAACGCGTCAACCAGTTGCCCTCATAGATCAAATACGAACATATTTCGTGGCAAATACCGTATAACTCAGAAGAAGAACATTGGAATTTCCCTCCAAGCGCCGCCGACATTAACCTCGTTTTTCTTTGAGTGTTGTTTTGGTTTGCTCATTGCTCCACACATTGCTTTATTTGTGAAACTGTTAATGGAAAACTGTTGATGGAAAATTTGTTTAAACGTTATTTTTTATACTCGAAACCAATTCATATGTGAATTAATTTGTTAGGGAGTTTGAACTGTTTGAAGGTTTCAAACTTTACAACCACAAAGTAGGTATGAAGTACAGCCAAGAAGCAAGAAATAAATGGGGCTCAAACACTATAAGCTCCTGATGAAGTGCAACTTTAGTTAAATGAGCGAGTACAAAGCGTAAGTATATTTATTACTGAATTTCTGTGCAATACTATTTATTAGTCACTCATACGCTCTCACTACTTTAATTTTTTATTCTTCTATTTTAGATCATACACAACCACATCTGAGGTATAGGTTGTAGGATGCTGCGTTGTTTGCAGTGTCTACCTTCATGTTAATAATTTTGATGATTATTGCAATGAGAGACGAGCTATTCAGTGGACGAGCTTATACAGACAAGTGACCAACAAAGATGGAGAAACCAATGTTAAGCAGTATCTTCTCAGTTATGAATTTGACAGATTGGCAATAAGATGCTTAACACAGATGAAAACAGAATATAATACTTGTAGAGGCTAGAGCACTTGAAGTATTCTACAGCAAAGCTAAGTAAGTACATCCTATTTACTTCAAGAAAAAGCCAGTGATGTTATGCAGTTGATCAGCCTAAAGACTTAACTGTACAAAGGGCCAGGTACAATTAAAAGTTTAAATTTTTATAACTAATTCACCTTTATTATGTCTCAAACCTATTTGCTGTATTTCATATTTATACTCTCAAAATTTGCATTTCAAAGTTTTCCTCATAAGCATTTCTGTGATTTGACTAGGATATGAAATTATGGATATTGATTACATTTCAATTAATTCTAATCTTCTATCTGTGACAACTATTACTATTGTTTTTATGATCAATAAAAAGTATTTATTTTGATTTATTTTCGTTGTTATCAATAAATGCAGATGTTCCTTTTTATAAAGTGGCAGATATGGGTGGGGTTTTCATTTATTTATTTATTGATTGTACAATTTGAAATCATACATAACACAAAATTATATCATGTGTTCCTTAATCCCATAGTTTTGACAAAGTTGAATGCTAATGCTCCATATGGTTCAATAGGTTATGCTGCAGATTTGCTAGGCTGTGAAATTGTGGATATTGATTACATTTCAATTAATTCTAATCTTCTATCTGTGACAACTATTAGGTATATACTATAGTTTTCATGATCAATAAAAAGTATTTATTTTGACTTATCTTGGTTGGTATTCATAAATACAGACGTTAATTTTTATAAAGTGGAAGAGATAGCTGAGATTTTCGTTTATTTATTGATTGTTAGTTTCATATTATTTTTTTTTACTTGGTATACCACCACTTAAAATAAAGGGTAATGTGCCAGAACATTACCTCCGAGGTGGTGTGGAAATTTTTATATACTAGGGTAATCAGGTGCAAGATTAAAAAGCATGGACCTTGAATACTCTATTTTTGTAGCGTATTACATTTCTTGCTAATATTTTTTACCCTGTTTCATGTGGTCTGTAGGTCAATCTGAGACGAGGTGAGGAATGAAAACATAAACCATATGCTTGATGAAACTTCAATAAAGAAGATTATTATTATTATTGTTATACTTGAATGTATTTTAAGACAATTTGTATTATATTATTTATAAAGTACAGATACAATAATCATATTAATCATATTTAATATTTTCTTGCAAATAAATGAATGAATGAATAGGTATTTTCATTGTTTTGCTCCAATTTTTAAATTTTTAAGCCAATCACTGATTGATTGATTGAAATCAAACATCAATCAATCAGTCAATGATTGGCTAACATCAAAATATATGATAATTTTGACATAAAAAGGTAGAGCATCTACAGATTTGCGCAACGATGTGGCAACATCGCCTCGAATTCTTGATATATCTGGCAACCCTGCGGCGGCCATGTTGCAACCCAAAATAATGGCCGCTGACATTGACATAAGTCATTCGTGTTTCCAGTCAAATAACACGGAATTGTGCCTTCTTAACCGTACCTGTTTTGTGTACATAACACTAACTTAACCCGACGGGTCAAGTTGTTGAGGTCAAAATAGGTTAAATGGGGTTTAAAGGACTGTTAATTGACTCGGTTTGACGCCTCGAGTGGGATTAGACCATACCCAGCCTAAGAAAACGGCCCGATAAAAATCTATGCCTCTTTGAAATTTCAAACCTAACCTAAAAGCGACTTCGGAATTTCTATATTTTTGCCACGAAATATATGATCAATTCGAAAGTACTTGACGAGTAGGGTACAATGACACCAGAAGCAACACTAAGAAATGGAAAATAAAAAAGTTATGATACTTTGAATTCTTAATGTTCCTAGAAATAAGGTAGGTTTAAGTTGGATTAGGTTTGTTCACTTGTATAGACGGGGGGGCCTGGGGGGGCTGGCCCCCCCAGACGTTACTAATTTTGAAGATTTTGAATACTCCATGTAATATACTCCCAGGTAAGTAGGGTAGGTCACCTGTTCAGTTTTTTCAGTATGCTGGAATAGGCCCCAGGCGCAGACCCTCGAAGACCTTTTTTGGCTTAATTTCCTAAACTGAGAATCAAAATAAACGTTTTTTCAGTCTACTAGTTGATACATTTCGAGTCAGGACATCAAACCGAGTTGATTGACACCCTTTTTTAGCCCGACCGTATTAGTTAGGTTATATCAGGTAAGATATTGAAATTGCCAAGTTTTAAAGTGGCGTAGATTTTCACTGCAATGTTTCTTCACTTTGGAAGTGGTCAAGTTCGAGTCACGATGTCCAACCACGTCGATTAACACTCATTTTGAGCTCAACAAGTAAACTTTTCTGGATAAGTTAGGTTAGGTAACGAAACTTCAAAATGCTGTAGCTCTTCACCAGAACGTTTCCTCGGTCTGGGAGTGGTGTCGTTCGATTCAGGACGTCAAACCACGTCGTTTGACACCACTCTCGACCCCCATTTCGGTTTCCGCTAAAACGAAGTCTTACCAAATCGGCTATAAAAAAAGCCCACGACGCATATTCGTATACAGGGTGATGTAGAATGCAAAATCCAGATTTTCTCTTTTTTGTAACCCCCAAAATTTTATTACACCAAAGAATTGCTTTTCTTCTCTTTCATCTTTGTATAGCACTTGTACCTACGTCCATCAGTTTCCGAGATATTTCGATTTTTCGGTAAATTTAGAATATAGCTTATATTTCTGTACTGAAATTTATTTATTTTGAGAAAGTGCTATCGAATTAGTTTTTTATTTAACGAACAACTAAATCATAAGGTCATGATAGTATTTGATGAAGTCAAAACTCTGAATCATCGAGATAATAAAGTCAAGTATGCTGAGGAAACAATTTTGAAGGCGTAATGCATAATTATCAAGCAGATTTATCAGGTATGCTTTTAAAAATCGGCGGTTTTTATAACCGACTCAATAATTCCGTACTGTGTGAAAAACCAGCCTTAAAAATTAATTTTTGCTCGAGGATATTCAGGAGAATCTTTGAGAAATTGCCTACTTGCCTCTAGAATATATCAACTATAAAACAGCAATATCCAGAATGAAGGCGCTCTAAAACTAATGCGTTTGAAAGATTAAAGAATCGTTTTATTTAGACCGTGTCGTTTAATATTTCATAGCCTACTTGATAGATCTGCTTGATAATTATGCATGACGTCTGTAAAATTGTTTCCTCAGCACACCTGACCTATATTATTTCGTTAATCCAGTGTTTTGACTTGATCAAGTACTATTATGGCCTTATATTTTAGTTGTTCGTTAAGCAAAAATAAAATTTAATAAACTTTTCTCAAAATAAATAAATTTTAGTAAACAAATAGAGAAGGTATTTTTAAAATTTGTAGAAAAATCGAAATATCTCAGAAACTAATGAACGCAGCCATAACAAGTGCTATACAAAGATGATAAGAGCATATTAAAAGCAATTTTATGGTATAATAAAATATTGGGGGTCATATTTTAAAAAAGAGAGAAAATCTAGATTTTGCGTTCTACATCACCCTGTATACGAATATGCGTCGCGGGCTTTTTTATCGCCGATTTCAAAACTAGATGATATTTTTTATCCATCCGTGTAAAAAAAATATTTTTGATTCATTACTTTTTGATATATATACAGTACGTTCATTTGACAGCGATTTGGATATAAAAATGGTCATAACTTTTGAAATACCCTGTATAATGTAAAAATGCCCTATATTGGAAGAACGGAAATCATTAGTAGAATTTGAGTATATAATAATATATAGGGTGTCTCATTTAAAAAAATGGAGTCAAGTTGATTGACTCAGTACTTCCCACACATAACGATGATACCATTTTATTATTTCCCATTGCATGAAGGCCATGAAGCTATAGTCTGAAATCTCCTTGCAACTAAATCATCGCCCACCCGCCCGCAAAAAAACATCCAACACAACAACCCTCGTAAATAGTTTCTTACGTCTCCCTCTTCAGGAAATATGCATTAAAAATCAATTGAACAATTTTCACGTTACGCAATCTAGAACGATCTAAAACAATACATGTATGTATACATCACAAATACTCGTGGTCCCGTGGGTTCTATAATAAGCATGCAACGTTCGGATGGACCTAAAAAGTGTATCATGCCGCTAGGTTTTTTATTCGGATATCAATGAACAGTCCATTACGAATACAACAAAATTTCCAGTTTTACAACCCCCCAACCACCCTAAATTCACCCCCACCCAAAAAAGTATAAAGTGATCAGGACCCCTAAAGCGTCTAAAAATGAAGTTTGAGCTGTTTTCATATTTTTAGTTTTTTTAATATTGTTGCGCCGCCACTGAGACGATTTCTAAAAATCATACGCGTTTTCCATCCTTGCCAAAGTAGTAATACTGTGACGAAATTTCATTAACATCAATTCAGTGGTTTCCACATTATAAAATACAGAACGATCTATAGCAATACTCGTATGTATACATCACAAATACTAAGTCCCGTGGTTTCTATAATAAGCATGCAGCGTTCGGATGGACCTAAAAAGTGTATCATGCCGCTAGGTTTTCTATTCGCATATCAATGGACACCCCATTACGAATACAACAAATTTTCCAGTTTTACAACCCCCCACCCCCCAACCACCCTAAATTCACCCCCACCCAAAAAACAGTATAAAATGATCAGGAACCCCTAAAACGTCTAAAAACGAAGTTTGAGCTGTTTTCATATTTTTAGTTTTTTTAATATTGCTGCGCCGCCACTGAGACGATTTCTAAAAATCATACGCGTTTTCCATCCTTGCCAAAGTAGTAATACTGTACCGAAATTTCATTAACACCAATTCAGTAGTTTCTACATTATAAAATACAGAACGATCTAAAGCAATACTCGTATGTCATACATCGGAAAAATTCTAAGTTCTTTGTTTTCTGTAATAGGCATAAGGCAATGTTCAGATAGACCTAAAAAAGTTATTTATGTCGCTAGGTCTTCCTTCATAGGTCAGTGGGCAGTCTATTATGAACACAACAAATTTTTCAATTTTACAACCCCCCAACCCCCAACCACCCCAATTTTCACCCCCACCCAAAAAAAAGGTATAAAATGATCAGGAACCCCTAAAACGTCTAAAAACGAAGTTTGAGCTGTTTTCATATTTTTAGTTTTTTTAATATTGCTGCGCCGCCACTGAGACGATTTCCAAAAATCAGACGCGCTTTCCATCCTCGCCAAACTAGTAATACTGTGCCGAAATTTCATTAAAATCAATTCAGTTATTTCAACATTATAAAATACAGAACGATCTAAAGCAATACTCGTATGTATACATCGGAAAATTCTCTAAGTCCCTTGGTTCCTGTAATACAAAAGGCAATGTTCGGATGGACCTAAAAAAGTGTATTATACCGCTAGGTCTTCCTCTCGCAGGTCAGTAGACAGCCCATTATAAGTACAACAATTTTTTTAGATTTACAACCCCCCACCCCCCAACCACCCCAATTTCACCCCCACCCAAAAAAAAGTAGAAAATGATCAGGAACCCCTAAAACACCTAAAAACGAAGTTTGAGGCATATTTGAAATTTTTCGTTTTTTGCTAATTACTCCGCCGCCTATGCACCGATTTTCAAAATTGTAGCAACATTACCTACTACGATCCTATACCATATCACTACCTAAATTTCATCAAAATCTATGCAGCGGTTACTGAGATTAGGAGGCTAGAAAAACGCCAACAGACAGACAGACCGACAGACAGACAGACAGACAGACCGACAGACAGACAGACCGACAGACAGACCGACGGAAATGAGTGACATGGATTTTCGTTATGTAGCCATCATAAAACGCCCAAAAAGCGTGTTATCTCAAAATCGAAAATTTTCGCGATCACAATACTCCCTCACCTATCGGTGTGGGAAGTAAAAATGCATGTTTGCATCACCACGCAGTTCTGGATCACCCTGTATAAATCAAAATATTTTCTGAGCAAGCAGCATATCCGTGACTACAACTTTTATATACAACTTTTTGCGCTATCTTCTATAGTAGTGGTGTTATCGACCGAGCCGGTACTAAAAACTCACCCTGTATGTTTGCACGGATGGCTAGAAGACAGGCGTATTTGGAAAAACAAAAGGAAGCACTAGAAGCAGTGGACCGCGAGATACTTGATTGGTTTGTGGAGAGCCGTTTTACAGAAAAAATAGTTTTTGTCAAGCAGTTCAGAGCTAAATTTCACGAACTAGCAAAGCGTTATGGAGTGCAAAATGTGAGGTCATCTGAGTGGCTGGAAAAGTTCTTGAAGAGGCACAATATCTATGCGACGACCTCTGGTAACTGCACTACTTATCATTGCAGCTACATATACACTCATATGTTCAAATTATGGTTTAAGACAAAATGAGGCCTCGCCTGGCAGTTATTGATATTTCTTCCCATAGCATCACTTGTGATTATTGTCTTTGTTTAATGTAATAATTCTGCATGTTCAATAAAAGTTCTAACTCCAGTAAAGTGTGATGAATCTGAAAATAGTTATTCTCTTCAATAAAAGTCAAATGTTGAGACTAAATCATGGGTGCGGTAATAGCTGTTTGGGGTAAGTCGTTCCAAACAATTTATTAACCTTTCTAAAAATAGTAAAATTCATTGGCTCAGATTATATCCCACATACTGTCGTCAATTGCAGTTCTAAAGGCGGAGATACACATGCCTGTAGCTGGCACACTGGCATAACAGCTCCTTGCATGTGCCACCTACTGTCATGTGTATATGCTAACTGGCATGCCTCTATCTGGCATGCAAGTAGATAGCACAACATTTGATTTACTGGCATGCACGCTGAAAGAGGGGCGCGGGGGGCTGTAAAACCGGCATGTGTGAACGTACGCGACAGCTAAAAGCATGCCAGTAGCTGCATTTCGCATATGGGTATCATTTTTTTTTAATGGTGTCGACAATTTTTGATAATAATTCGTCAAATTTTTGTGGAAGCATTCTTAAATGGTTTCTGTAACCACATTCATCTTCTTGTTGCATTTCTGTAAGAGGATAGCTACTTGCTCCAAAATTTTCCCCTCTACTAATCCAATTTTTCACCTAAATCTGTCTCCTTCTTTTCTTTTTTTGTCTTATTAACTTAGCCACACATTTTACACCTAGATGCAATATGATAGTATTTAATTCACCTCGGATATCTTCCATTGCAGTAAAAAGCAACTGACACGCACTGTCTGTTTTATGAACTGGCATATGTATACGTCTTGGAGAAACTAGCATGCAAGAGCGCAAATTGCATGCAAGTTTGACTTACAAATGTATCCACAGTGAGCTAGTTACTTGCACATGCCTTTAACTTGCATGCAAGCTACTATTCCGTTTTTCAGGCATGTGTATCTCCGCCTTAACGTCAGTTATATGTGATGATTCTGAAAATGTTATACTCTTCAATAAAATTCAAATCTGTAGAATAATTCATGGGTTTGGTTATGGGTGCTTGGGGTAAGTGCTAAGTTGTTCCAAGGATTTTATTAACACATTGTTGGACACTCTGCTGGCCGGGAGGCTTCGTTATGTAGCACTTCAAAACATTTCAATTTTTTTGCGTTTGTAACATGATTTGCGTTATCAAAATATTTTAGGGGTATTAATTTTTAACTATTTTTTTCATTTTTGACGTTTTTGGTGACAATAATTGAGACGGCTATATCCGTCGTGTCATATCACAGCAGACTTTGTGTTCTAGAATGACAACCACGGCTATCGCCGTCTGATAAGTGTAATCGTAAAACACATCTTGTGGAAAGAAAAGGACAATTTTCGAGACAAAAGCTAAAACAAAAACAACATTTTATTGTATCAAATTTATAAACAAAAGCGCATCTCTCAGAATATAGACGGTATAAAAACAAAAAATCGAATTTATTAGCAAACAGGGGTATCCCCGAACAAAACAGAATTTAGGCACAAATTTATGTTTGACGCCACTCTTCAAAGCAGTCTGGACACAAAGCAGATTTATTTGCACAACCCTTGCATCTATAGCTAGTTTCTTTGCATTTTCCAGGCTTGAAACATTGTTTGCATCTAAGAAAATATGATTTTATTTTATGATCCTCTGGTAGGGGCAGCTTCTCTGGAAAATGTCTCACACGTCCACACGTGTTCCGAGTTTTGTATTGATATGAAACAATATATTCTATATGTATAATAGGTGGACGAAGAATATCTGTTTAGGATGAAAATATCTGGTTACCTACCTCCCATCGGTACTGAAAACATGAAAATCAAACAAAAACACACTTGCAATATGGCAGCTATACACGTGGTCAATGCATCATATTGGAGGTTATGGACGGTTATAGCCGTCGTGCCGTTTTACCCATGGACCTTAAAACATGAATAGTTGGGATAGCGTATAGTGGGTTAGAATTTGGCAATTTCAGAAATGACGAGCTTCACGTTACGGCACTAACATTGCTTGACAAGGCAAGTATACCGACATTCTGACGGTCGTCGCCGTTCTGCCGTAACAAGTAGATAACTTTTTGACTGATATAGCCGTCGTGCCGTATCACGATCACTCCCCGCAGACGGCTATAGCCGTTGTGTCCAACACACTCTCGCCCCGTTGTTTAATATAATTTTGAATGTTTAATAAACACCAACAGGGATCTGAAAACACTTTTCATAAAATTCACGTTTGTAGAATAATTAATGGGTGTGATGATGGGTGCTTCCGAAAATTCTACTAACCGAAAAAAGTAAAGATTACTGTTAGCTCCTTTGTCTATCTTTTGGTCTACCTATACCTTAGCTCACATTATACGTCTTAGAATTGGCTGTCCAATGTTCTTTTAATCTACATGAAATTTGCCTAACGGGTTTTATTTCTTATCTTTATCTATATTACATTTTTTACTTCGAAGTCGTCAAAATCGTTTTCGCGGCAAAGTTGGAGCATTCAGTGTTCGGTCCAAGGATAGTTACAAACCCACAAACATACAGGTGAAGCTAATAAAAGCGTGTTAAGAAAGAGAACATAGTACACAAAAAAAATAATTTTATTCTTACATACACTATTTACAACTATTTATTTACAGTTAATAAATCTAACAGCAATACTAAGTTACCACATTTGTACCACTTTTTCAATCATTTGTGCCCGAAAAAAATTATTTTCCTAATGAAAAGCAAGTTCAGATTTAAAGTTAATAGTGCACTGTGCCAAAATTGAAAAAAATTAAAAGTAACATGGCTTTCTAGGTCTTCTCTAAAAAAGTATTATTTCAATAATCCTGCATATGCATGCGCTATAGCTGGTATTTGAAAACAAAAAACTAACAGAGTGACAAATTAAAAGCTTATCTTCAATGTTCACATGCTATAACTTCCAAACTTGTAATTTCTTGATTTGCTCATTTTTAATACGCTAAAAATCATCACTCTATTAATTGTTATTAATTTATTGTTTTCTCTTTCCAATAGCGCATTTATAGCAGAAACTCATTATCTGCAATCCTATAATCTACTTATGTAAGTAAAAGAAAATGTAGCAAATGGAGAAAGAAAAATAAGTTATAAGATTGCAATTCAACTTAATTTTTACTTCTTTGGTGTGTATATTGAAAAAATATACATTTGTATGATCCAGTTTTGTAGTAAAAACTTTATAAACATGTAATATACAAATGTTGATACAAAAACAAAAAATGCTTTCAATAGAAAATAGAAACTACTTCTCTTACACGTACTAAGGAATGGTTGTCATCTCGTTTTATTTGCAAATTTCAGGTGGTGTTTATAATACAATAGAACAAATTCATGCTTTGTATTATTTATAAGAAACACAATAAACAAGTTATACACAGAGTGACACAGTAACAATAGAAATACAAATCTTGTAGCCATATACTCATTTCTAATAACGATACACAGACATTTGTTTCGTGTCAAATAAAAATTGTAGAGATCTGTCCAGTAATCTTAGGTGGTGGAGAGAGAGAGAGAGAGAGAGGGGGGGGGTAGGATCATAAGAATAATGTTTTCTATTGTCCTGGTAATATCCAATAATTTCTTTAGCTAGCTTGATTTTTCTTCAAAGCAATGAACTGAAAAAAGTTATCTGTACCTACCTTGAATTTATTGGAGAAATATTACATTTTGTTACATTGTTTTATTAGAGTTATTTTGGTCGTAATCTAGAAGGGGTTTTGACCTTAAACGCTATCTGCGTTTCAAATTTTTTTACAGATAGTCAACAAGCTTTTTAACTAAATCTTGTGGATGTGCAAAAGTTTTTCTTGCTTTTTTTATAAGATTCGAAAATAGCGGGAAGTATATCGAGCATTTACATATATAACACAACTTTAGGAAAACCTTTTATAATATTAAAAATATCTATGACTTGTTGTCCGACTACAAAATAAGCATTTCAATTAGGTCGTCTGAGCGTGCGAATGGGTGACGAGTCAGTGGAAGCTCGTCAGAGAAGGCTTAGTCTCCTTTTCAATTTTTTTTTTTAAATCGACGAAGCATATTTTATAAGCAGGTACTTTTTCAACTTCATGAATTCTCACTACATGCGAATAAAAAACTAATAAAATGAAGCATTTTCGGTTGTTTTCTTGGCGCAATTCACGCCACTGTGTAATCGGCGACACTGCGTTGTGTCTTTTGTGTATGCTAGTACAAAGAACTTGACATCATCTCACAACCATTTCTATTGGGAAAAAAGGGCTATTGGCGAACACCCACTTAAATAAAATGCGCATTGATAGCTACACACGTTTATGAATTTTTAATATATTATATTTATATAGCCTCCTCTCGATCATGGCCGACTCTACTCACTAGGCCGGTGCATTGAAATATGGCAACACTGAATCGAGGACCGAGCTTTTATTTGTTGTTAAGTCATTAGTGTAATCTTCCAGAGCAAAAAAGGAGATTGGAAGGTGATTTTTAATCTGTTTCTGATTATTTACCTGCACAAACGAAACTATAAAGATAAAAAGATGCCTGCAAAGTGTGTAGTACCAAGTTGCACTAGCAATTGTAATAAAGGACATACCAACCATAACATTCCAGAGTAAACAAGAAGAGTGGAAGGTGATTTTTAATGTGTTCGTAATTAACTAGGAAACTATAGGATTGGTTTCAATTAAATTTTCATACAGTATTACTAAAAACTCAATTTTTTGTATTCATAATAGGCTATCCATTGAAATATTTGTTTGGTGTTTTTATGGTGGTTTTTCGCGGTCTGCTAGACATAATCTAATAATACGAGCACCAATAAACTGCAGTGTATCGTTTTGTCACCGTCGGCGTCGCCTACCCTACTGAAAACAAGGAATAACAACATGAACGAGGAGGCCGGCGGCGGCGCGGTGGCTTGCGGGAGCAGCATCCTCGACAGGGCATACACAGGCTTGCGTTGTATCGTATGACGTGTGACGTCACAGCGGCTTCGCGCGGAGGATACGGCATTTCAAACTTTGAAGGACCATAACTTTTCTATTAATGGAGATAATTACAAAATTTTTTCGCTGTTGTTCTCTAACTAATAGACTATCAGACAGTAGTGAATTTTCCAAATTTTATTTTTTGGAAACTTCTCCATTGCCATGGCACTGCATTCCGTATGCAGCCAGTTCTGTCTCTCCCGCTATGTCCTTGTGATTGTAATGCTTGACAAGGACAGGACAGGACCTACTAACATAGAGTTTGGGTCCTTGATGATGAGGATTCACCCGTAGCTGTCATAAAATCCCGATCTGTAAAAAAGAAAATAATAGCTGTATTTTTCAAAGTGATACGTGTTATTTTGATCACACAGAAGACAGTAACAGCTAAGTGGAATACTGAACAGTACCTGATGATCTATGAAGAACATGCGGAAGTCAGGAATGGGGACCTGACTCCTCCTTGGTCATAATGCTTACCGCGCCATAGCCTACACAAGATATTTGACTACGAAAGGACTGAAACTTCTCTTGCGCTCTCCTTACGGTCCAGACATTGCTCCCCTGCGACTTTGCACTTTTTCCACATGTGAAAATGAAGCTAAAAGTGAGGCGACACTTTGCAGACTTGGTTAAAGAATGCTTTCGCAGGAGGAAGAGGTGTATTGAATATAAAGGAAACTACCTTGAAAAATGAAATATATGACGCTGTATTGCCAAACTCCCCTAGTACCCTGTGTATATTGGAAAAACATATATTAAAATTGTTTTTTTTTTGTTATCAGCCTCTAACGTATTCTGTTCCAGGACAAAAAAAGATGGATTCACTGGGATTCAAAACTACAAGAACGGTTGTTTTATGAGCTGCATCTTGCAGTGTATGAAAGTCGTCCCCATGATTAAGGATTTTTATGTGCAGACCAATAAATATGTGATTAACAATAGAAGGGTTCCTCCTGTATTCAATATCGTTATGGGCCAGGTGAGATTTTTTAAACCATAGTGTTTTTTTAGCTTTTCGAGAAAACTAAAAAGTTTATTATGAAAACGGTGCAAACATTTTTGTATGGATGAACATTTGGATATCGGTTGACAAGTGTGTCGCGTTTAATTAATTTTTTGTTACATACATTTTCTTTTATATATTGTGTTACCAGCACACGCTAGGAGACTGTCGATGAAGCTCCTTATATTTGATCTGCTTTCCCTCTTTAGAGACTCTATAACGAACATCGTCTTCTGTTAGAGGTTGAAGAGGATTATGTAGGGCTTGTTTTACTGTACAAGCTCGGTCGTGGGGAACAAGTAGTTCCAGCAAATCCGGCTTCTCTCGTTCTCAACCAGGACTCTATATCCTCTGGAGCCTATGTCAGCACCAGCGTCTCATATAAACCGTATGAGTGCCTTGAATGGTAGTAGGGCCGCGGTATAAGCCGTCCTGGCGTACGTCTTACTCGCCGATAAGAGATGCATAAGCGTCTCTGGGGTCAGATACATTAGGCCTATTACCCTACTGCGGTATACGAAGGTGTTAAATACACCATCCTGGTAAGCCATTATAAAGCACTCATCCTCCGATTTCAACCCATCAGATCTTAGGAAAGAGAAGGTCAACTGCTCAGATAAGCCAACTCTTCTAGATGTTTGTACATTTTTTCCATGCAATGAATTATCTTGTCCTGAAAGAAAGTCAACTCCAGCAGCTTGTTATTATCCTGATTTTTCAAGTTTCTCTCGCATGACTGCGGTAGCAACAGATGTTGACGGGCTATGCCAAGTCAACACCTGATACATTACGGATCGGAATTTAGGAAGGATCGTACAATATTGCAGGTCTTCAGGATTACAGACTTTTGAAATATTTTGTGTAATCTTTCGTCCATGCCCAACTGTTTTAGGTGTGGTGTAAATGTGTTTGGTGTGAGGCCTGAGACAGACATAATTAGGGGGCCAATGGTAACTTTGTTTTGCTTCCAAAGTCGTTTTATTTCCATGGCAAGGTCCGTGTATTTAGATATCTTTCCAGCGTAGGTGTTGTGGATATTAACATCGTTGGGAATGGCAATATCTATCGAATAGGTAATTTTGTCGGCATTTGATTGGAAAACTATATCTGGTCTATTGGCTGGGATAGTCTTGTCTGTATGTATTTCAACGTCCCAGTATAGTTCGTATTGATCGTTTTCGAGTACTGATGTGGAGTGTAATTGTAATATGTATCTGTCTTTTCTATTAGTTTGTTTGCTGTGGCTAGTGCTTGGTGTATGACCTTAGCCGCAGAGTTATGTCTGGCTGTGTATTCGGTACCGGCAAGAGTTTTGCATCCGCTTGTTATGTCAAATTTCAAATTTTCAAATTTATTTATTTATTATTTATTATTGTATTTGTTATGGTGTGGTAAAGTTGAAATTTGCTTGTTATGTGAACTATTGTTTTTTTTGTTGGTGACATTTTCTGCAATTATCAATATTATTATATTTATTTGTCACTCGCCAGATCTTCAAGAAACTATGGGAAGGCACAGAGGACAACCCTAAAATCTACCATCCACAAATGCTACGGGACAAGATAAGCAGAGTCAATACGATGTACGAGAAAGGAAGCCACGAAGATGCCTTCGAGTTCTTCCTATTTTTCTTCGACCAGTTAAGCCAAGACTGTATCGTCGATATGCCAAGACCACCAGTAATGACTGAAAGCGAGAAAGCCTGGTACAGCGCACTCCAAGGCAGGTCTAGCCAGTTGATCGATAGCTTTTTCTATCAACTGGAAAATACTAAGATCTGCTTTCGATGCAAGAAAAAGAGCTCATACTTCGAAACAGAAGGAACACTGAACTTATCTATGAGAACCACGGAGCCGTGCAAGCTGGAAGACTTGCTAGACGATTATATGGCTGACTACCTGGTATCTGACTTTTCGTGCCAACAGTGCAAGTGCACCATGACGATAATTAACAAAACGCATTGTCGTAGACCCAGAAGTCCTAGTCATCGCCTTGAAAAGGTAAGAAGGTTTTTTTGACCGTTGTGATATTTTTCATACAGGGTGAGTTTTTAGTACCGGCTCGGTCGATAACACCACTACTATAGAAGATATCGAAAAAAGTTGTATATAAAAGTTGTAGCCACGGATATGCTCCTTGCTCAGAAAATATTTTGATGTATACAGGGTGATCCATAACTACGTGGTGATGCAAACATGCATTTTTTTAAATGAGACACTCTATATATTATTCCATATTCAAATTTTACTAATGATTTCCGTTCTTTGAATATCGGGTATTGTTACATTATACAGGGTATTTCAAAAGTTATAGGGAGTAAGGACCTCGACCTGGTAAGGATGGGCTCGCAGAGCTTCTCTAGTGTTCCTGGTTCGGACGGCCTGTGGTTTTATTATCTGAGAGAGCTCACTCGAACATCTTCCGTGATAGAATCTGTAAAACAGGGATAGGTCAGCCACCCTCCTTCGATGTTCCAGGCTGAGGTTAGGCGTATCGATTAGTCTAATCGCTCTTTTCTGGATAGTGTCTAGAAGCTTTAGAGTGTGCTTCGGAGCGCATCCCCACACATGGGAGCAATACTCCAGCGATGGTCGGATCTGTGCCTTGTAGAGCAGCAGCAGTTGCTCTGGTGTATACAACTTCCTACAGCGGAACAAAGCTCCAAGCTTCTGGGATGCCGTTTTAACAATACTGACGACGTGGTCGTGCCAGGACATGTTATTGTTGATGTTGATTCCCAAAAGCTTGACGGAAGGTGATTCGACTATGGGGTGACCCTCCATTTCCACGGTTGGTAAGCCATCGTGAGACTTCTTTGTAAGTGTTGTTGCCTGAGTTTTTTTGTAGCAAAACCGTTTCCTTTGAGTTCGTTCTTGATTCTCGGAAAACGGAGTTAGATCATTACTTTAGTGAAGCTGTGGCAGCATTGCCACGTTGTGTTGTCCAGGAACTCATGGACGAGCAGAGAAGTGTGGTTTGGCGCATTGTTGTCATGCAGCACCCAAGTAGCAGCGATGTCCTATCCCCTACACTATTTCTGCTGTACATCAACGAGCTGCTGGAAATAACATCCAATCCAATCTACAGCTTCGCAGATGACAGCACATTAGTGTCGTGCATGGAACCAGGCAAGCCACTAACATTCCAGGAGACGGTACGTCAGCGACATCAGCATGCCTCACAGATCAACGCAGATATCAAAAGAATTGTCGAGTGGGGATTATCAAATAAAGTACATTTCAACGTACAAAAAACTTGTTGTTTCTTGTTGAAGATGTATTTCGGAGTTATGTGGCCCTTCGTGATTGGTTAGTTTATTATTAGATCTTAAACGTAAACAACATTTTGGATAGGTAAATAAGTATCTTTATTACTGTATAGATACATCGTAACACCGGAAGGAGCGATAAAGAAGCATGAAGGTGAAGTTATGTTTCCTGACAATGGACTCAGATTCGGTCGCTCCTTATACAAGCTATATGCTGTCGCCCAGCATGTTGGTGGAATTGCTCACGGCCACTACTTTGCCACTTGTCTTCTCGATCCAGCCAGGTAAGACTAAAATGGACGTTTTTATCTTTCGAAAGATGTTAAAAGGAAAAATCGGCCCAAAAAATATTTTTGCGAACAAATGTCTAAGATAAACTGTCCACAAACTGCATTTTTATATTTTTTTGCTTTTTGAATCCTGACCGTCGGTACCAAATATTTAGTAAAACAATCTTGGGATACGGTCACTTATTATATTTCCAAAATATAAAATTTTACGACGTTTCGAAGCTTCTATTAGGCGTCATCTTCAGGTATTAAAACTAAAATATTTACCTTCCTCCTTCGATATTTAATTGTTAAAAAAAAATTAATTGTAAATGTTAGTCATTTTGTATCTGTTTGACAATTCTTATATTTTATTTTAGTTTTAATACCTGAAGATGACGCCTAATAGAAGCGTCGAAGCGTCGTAAAATTTTATGTTTTGGAAATATAATAAGTGACCGTATCCCAAGATTGTTTTACTAAATATTTGCATTTTTATACGTAGATCTCACCTATTTTTTTTGCAAACTTCATAAATACAAGGAGAATAATGGGGAAAATAACTGTTTTTCAAAGTATTCTTCCTTAAGATCAATTAATTTTATTCGTTCTGTAAAACCAATCTAATGTAACATTTCGATTTTAATGCCGATACCTCATACATATTCATTACCTTCGAGGGACTATATTTGATTCGATACGGTACAAATAAATAAAATGAATAAAATCAATAAAATACATAAAATAAATAAAATAGATAAAATAGATAAAATAGATGAAATAGATGAAATAGATGAAATAGATGAAATAGATGAAATAGATGAAATAGATGAAATAGATGAAATAGATGAAATAGATGAAATAGATGAAGTAGATGGAATAGATGAAATAGATAAAATAAATAAAATAAATAAAATACATAAAATAAATAAAATCTTGAAAGTTTAATCTGTCAATTTTACTCCAAAATATAGTGTTCATGCATCAATTTCATTATCACAAGTTTCAATTTTTTGAGTTGGTCCGTTCAAAAAAATAAAAGGGGGGACATTTAGTTGTATACGAATTTTCACTGTATACGGAATTTACACCTTATGCTGTTGGGTAGTGGGAATAAATAAATACTTGTTTCAGAGATGATTGGATTGAATTCAATGACGAAACCATGACTAGAATCAACACCAGACCGTTGCAAGATCCGGTAGCTATGCGTACTAGTGCCGTCGGATTTTTTTACGTACGCCAGGAAACTCTCGATGATCCTATCAAGGATGACTAAATCGAAATTGTGATAATAGGAATAATTACTCATAACAACGGTAAAATCATTCCGATAGAAAACGCAGTATTTTTCTAGTAATATTTCGTCATGTTCCTTCGAAGTGCCTTTAGTCATAATTTTGTTATTTAGCATCTTGCAAAACATATTTTATAAATGAGGGGGTCAATAATTTACTGTACCACTAACCAATTTCAGACACGGAAAATGATATTTGAAAAGTGATATACACATTGTACCCTATTTAGCGAAAATACAAATGCTTTCAGACGATTTTTTACATAAATGCATACTTTTGAATCTCAAGTACTGTATATTAATTTTTCTTTGGCGCATCTAAATTATGTATCATTCTGAATCATCATCTTGATAGCAGGATGAAACATTATTTTTATTTTATCCATATGGGACAATAATGAGAATATATCTTAATTAACAAAATTAACAAACATATCACTTATTTTGTCATTCAGTTTTTAGAGTATGTTTGGCAAGGTGCTTTTATTTAAGCTTGAGTTAGTATTATTGGGGTAATAATAAAATAAATATTTAATACAAAGGGTTAGCAGATACCTTTTTTTGTTCCAGTGTAAAATATCATAAAAATTAATGTGAAAAACATTTTATTAAAGTAACTAAATAATTGAGGATACTCATTTTTGGCATCATTTAGAATTATTTGAGAGAGACAGTTATTATTAAAATTATGATAGTAAAACGAATAATTTTTTAGTCTGTTTCTCCTGGACTATAAAAATCTTAAAAGAGCTAAAGCTGTCTGCTCATTTTATTTTCAAAATTTTCTTATCAGGCCATTGCAGTGTGCAATAATTGCTGAAATAGCACTACATTCCGGTTCAAATATGCATTTTGGTGTGCCCCAATAATGATATTTATTATTTGAATATTTACTTATCGTTGATTGTTATCAATAATGTTGTCGTATTTTGTAATCGGTTGTCTAAATTATAGATGAAAACTTGATAGAATGCAGATATTTGTTTGTATGACAATTCCAATTATTTCCATAAACATCTTCACTTATAAAATGTTGTATCAATAAATACTTTAAAGACCTTATATAGCAACACAGCATTTTCAAGATTAGGGAATGTATGCTCAAAAATTCATTTTAGGTAAATCTACATGAAACATACAAGAAGTCTTAAAATAATTCAAATTGTCAATCCATGCATTTTCTCAAGTTGTTTGATATCATCTAGCATCAATTAATACTTTGAAGACGTTATGCCACAACATAGCAAGTCCAAGAACTAGGAAATTTATCACGAGAAATAATTGTTTTATTAAAATCTACAGGAAACGTACAAGTCCTAAAAAATTGAATTTTGTCTTTATCTTCTCAAGATCTCTGGTTGGTTTAACTTTCGTAGATAATTCAATATTGTAAACACTTAGACACGATGTATCACGACATAGCCATTGCAATGATATTAAATTCATACAGCAACAAAAACATGGACTAGAGCAGCAGTCTCCAGAAAAATTGCTTTATCATTCTACCTCTCAATAAATATCTCAAGTTCGTATAATTTCTGTTGATATTATCATCCTATCACACTTTGAAGACAACATAACCTAGACGTTCCAAGAATACATATATTCAATCCAAAAAGCAGCAATGTTGACAGACAACTAGCTATATAATATGACACCATTTTGAATTGAATTTTTTCTCTCGGAATTTTAGTATTTGTTTTTGTTTATTTATTTTGATACTTGGGCTCCAAGTGCAAACAGAGAATTCAGCACAAGCTTGCGAGAATAGTGGTTTCCAACATTTGTTTCACACTTAAATCTTAGTAATAATATAAACAGCAATTTTCAGGAAAGCATAGATATGCTGCTTATAGCATTATTATACAGGGTGAGTCCTAAGTTGATACTTTTCTTTTCAGCTGTATACCGGGTGTCCCAGAATTTCCTTGACACGTGATATTTTCGTAACGAAAAACAGTTCAAGCAAGAACTAAGTGGTACTTTTGAAGGTAGTATACGGTCTATCATACCATGCATTCAAAACATTTTTTTTTGTACGTCAACCACTAAAACTCACCCCCAACTTTTTTTTTTCAAACAGCACCCCATAGGTTTTCCTACATAAATGATATCCCCACTTTATTTAAAATCTTGTGGTACCTTTAATTTTATATGCAAACTCATTTTTTCCGTAAAATCATGAGCATAAGACAAACGAAAGTATAATTTGTTTGACGCCTGATATTTATGTAACAAAAACGGATAAAAAAGAAAAGTAAGTGGGTTTTTCAAGGGTAGTGAATGACCTATCATTCCTTGCTTATGAACCATTTTTTTCTTACTTAAACCCCTGGAATCCACCCCTAGCTTGTTCTTTCACATTTCAATCCACAATTTTTCCTGGAAAAATACATTCTTTACTTGAATTTAATTATCGTAGGGCCTTACTTTTTATGCCCCTACTGCAATTTATCGTTAATTTTTTTCGTTTAATCCATGAAATCGTAAGCATAAATTAATTAAAACACCTGTGTTGAAAATATTTTTTTATTACCATGAATCAACTAATAAAAAAATGTGACAACAAAACTAAGTACAAAAACGTGAAAAAGTTTTATGGCTACATCGGGCCGCGCCAACCCCGTGTGGAGGGTGTGCCCCGCACACGGGCGCCAAAATTAACAATAAATTGCAGTAGGGGCATAAAAAGTAAGGCACTACGATAATTAAATTTAGGTAAAGAATTAAATTTTTCCAGGCAAAATTGTGGATTGAAATTTGAAAGATCAAGCTAGGGGTGGATTTCAGGGGTTTAAGTAAGAAAAAAATGGTTCATAAGCAAGGAATGATAGGTCATTCCCTACCCTTGAAAAACCCACTTACTTTTCTTTTTTTCCGTTTTTGTTACAAAAATATCAGGCGTCAAACAAATTATCATTTCATTTGTCTTATGCTTATGATTTTACGGAAAAAATAAGTTTGCATATAAAATTAAAGGTACCACAAGATTTTAAATAAAATGGGGATATCATTTATGTAGGAAAACCTATGGGGTGCTATTTGGAAAAAAAGTTGGGGGTTAGTTTTAAGGGTTGACGTACAAAAAAATGTTTTGAATGCATGGTATGATAAACCCTATAGTACCTTCAAAAGTACCACTCAGTTCTTGCTTGAACCGTCTTTCGTTACGAAAATATCACGTGTCAAGGAAATTCTGGGACACCCGGTATAAAAAAAAAACAACTTTTTCAAATAAGTGTTTTCAAAAAACTGAAAAATAAGCGAGAAACAGCATAAAAAAGTATATGTGGACTTGTATATCAAGACGTATCTAGTCTGTTTATGTTTAGTTTTTGCTCGGACTTTTGACAAAAACCATAGACATTCTACCTGACAGATAGTGCAGTAGTCAGATTTTGTTTGTCTGTTAATTTTAAATTGGTAAATTCTGAAGGTGGCACATTATTATCAGGCAACTTTTAGGATTTACCAATTTAAAATTAACTATGAAAGTGACTAGTGCACTGATTGACAGATACAATGCCTGATCGATAAGACAAAAATCTGAGTGAAAACTAAACATAAACAGACTAGATACGTCTTGATACACAAGCCCAGATTTACTTTTTTTGATTCTGTATCTCGCATATTTTTCAGTTTTTGGAAAAAGTTATTTGAAAAATTTGTTTATTTTAGCGACTTGTATACACAGTTGAAAAAAAGTATCAACTTAGGACTCACCCTGTATATAGAAACCAGCTCCTGCATGATCGCTGCTGATTTTTATTCAAAAGATCTGCGTCTCACATAAAGCTCTAAAAAGGTATATTCCACTCATCACAAGCTTGTGCTCCGTCGAAAAATTCGACAAATATATTTTTATAATAATGTCCAACGAACATTTCATTGTTCATAATACTCTGTGGCCTAGGTTGCTAGTACTGATTGACAAGTACGATTAGCAAGAACACTGATGACACTCTAGTCTGTGCATGCTAAATTCGTAAATAAACATCTCGTGTTCTGCTATAGATATTTGTTAATCATTTTTCTGTTTGTTTGATGTACAATGTGAAATTTTCAGTAAAAGTTAAAAATAATTACCTTGTTTTAATGTCTAGCACAGCAGCTCAGTGCAGTAACTTTTTCTTGTTCACATCTCCTGCCAGGGGTGCTAAAGAACGTTATACAGGGTGAGTCAAGCTCGGCCTATTGTGACAATTTTTTTTTATGGTCGGCCTCCCGCAAAGGCTGAAAGCCTATGGCGCTGTAGAAGCGCTGCGAGAGGATAAGTGTCGGTTCACGTTAGATTTGAAACGCTGCAGGTTGTAGCCGTCGGGAAACAAATTCCCTGGCAGCTGATTTCACAGCGTCGAAGTTCTCCAAAAGAAGGAATGCTGGAGGAGGCTGGTTCGGGGAGTAAGGACCTCGACCTGGTAAGGATGAGCTCGCAGGGCTTTTCTCGTGTTCCTTCGTTCGGGCGGCCTGTGGTGTTATTATCTGGGAGAGCTCACTCGAACATCTTCCGTGATAGAATCTGTAAAACAGACATAGGTCAGCCACCCTCCTTCGATGTTCCAGGCTGTGGAGGTCCTTTGTGAGGTTAGGCGTATCGATTAATCTAATTGCTCTTTTCTGGATAGTGTCCAGAAGCTTTAGAGAGTGTTTGGGAGCGCATCCCCACACATGGGAGCAATACTCCAGCGATGGTCGGATCTGTGCCTTGTAGAGCAGCAGCAGTTGCTCTGGTGTATACAACTTCCTACAGCGGAACAAAACTCCAAGCTTCTGGGATGCCGTTTTAGCAATACTGACGACGTGGTGGTGCCAGGACATGTTATTGTTGATGTTGATTCCCTAGAGCTTGACGGAAGGTTATTCGACTATGGGGTGACCCTCCATTTCCACGGTTGGTAAGCCATCGTGAGACTTCTTTGTAAGTGTTGTTGCCTGAGTTTTTTGTACGTTGAACTGTACTTTATTTGCTAATCCCCACTCGACAATTGTTTTGATATCTGCGTTGATCTGTGAGGCATGCTGCTGTCGCCGACGTACCGTCTCCTGGGATGATAGTGGCTTGCCTGGTTCCATGCACGCCACTAATGTGCTGTCATCTGCGAAGCTGTAGATTGGATTGGATGTTATTTCCAGCAGCTCGTTGATGTACAGCAGAAACAGTGTAGGGGATAGGACAGATCCCTGAGGAACACCGGCGTTTATTGAAAATACGTCTGATGAACAGCCCTCGACTACAACAAACAGACATCGGTCATTCAAAAGGCTATTCAGCCACTGGCGCAGGCCAGGTGGTAGTCCATAAGCAGCAAGCTTGACCAGAAGTCCGTCATGCCACACTCTGTCGAAGGCTTTTGATATGTCAAGTGCAACAACATGGGAATCGCCATGATTGTCGATTGCTCTGTTCCACAAGTGAGTGACGTAGGCAAGGAGGTCACCTGTAGACCTGTGCTTGCAGAAGCCATACTGGCGATCATTTATGATGTTATTGTTGTCCAGGTATTTCAGGAGCTGTGTGTTAATGCCAGTCTCCATAACCTTAGACATGATGCTGAGAAGAGCCACAGGTCTATAATTGGTGGGATCATTTTTTTGCCTTTCTTAGGGATGGGTTGTACGCAGCCAATCTTCCACGAAGCGGGAAACACTCCTTGTTGATACGAAAGTTTGAAGAGTTTGCAAAGAATAGGTGCAAGCTCAGCGGCACAGCGCTTAAGGACAATGGCTGGAATTTGGTCAGGACCAGTAGCTTTATTGGTGACAATGCGATATTTCTGTTCAGAAAAATAACTGTGTGAGTGTACGTCGAGTAGGACTATATTTTTAAAATAAGGACTATACAGCGTATTGAGACACCCAAAAGCATGACATATGAAAGTTGTTTTTTGGAAGGTGGGACTTAAACCATTTAGATGCAAATCATTATTTTTGCTATAAGAAAATATCAGGAAAAAATTGAATACCGCAGCACTTATGGAAGTTAGAAGGCTGTGAATTTTCCATGTGACTAAGCTTGAAATGCGTCAGCTTAGGCTACACAGCATAGAAAACAACCAGCAGAATATCTCTGAGGATTTCCTATACAAAAATGGTTCCCACAGAATTTGACCTTGGGATGATTTTACGGGTGTGAAGTCTGGGTAGAGATGCGAAAGTGAAAATATCGATACCGGTACCAATTCGATATTTTTTAGCAAAGTAGGCGCGTTTGGTTCGTACAGAGAATTTTGCGCAATTGATTATACCCCTCAATAATTATATAATTATTTTCGATATAAAAGTAGCGATACCAGCTTGGAATCGCTCAAAAAATATCTAAGATAAAAATACTCGATATCAGTGCAGAAGTACAAGTATTGAAGTATCGTTAACATCCCTACAAAAAAATCATCCAAAAGAGGGGGATTCGTGTGTAATTGCCGCCAACCTGAGATATTGTGCTGATTGTTTACTATGCTGTGTTAGGCTAGACGGTGAAAATTTGTATAATTTTGAGAAATCGGTTGATTAATCAAGGAAACTTCGTATACCATTTATTGTGAAACTTGATATTCCTTATAATGATATAAGGTTGTGAATATTAGTCTCTGCCAGTTTTCATTTAATTTCAAATTCTCAACCAAATCGGTGTTTCTCAATTTCATTACCTATAAGCAACCGCAGGCGCAAAATATAAAGAAAAACCTGTTGAGATGGAAGAAAACAACTTACTTAACAGTTAGATACAAAACTAGAGTGAGACAATATAAGGTCTGTTTTTACAGCAATCACAAACTAGTCAGCGTCAATTTGATTGGCCAGTACTAGTCAGAAATAGTTTGACAACTGCAATGGGGAATACTGATTGGCTCTGACTGGTTTGTGATTCTCTGTAAAAACAGACCTATAATAAAAATTCCTTACAACAAATTGACGCTTCGCAGAGAAAAAACAGCGGTAATATATTTAAGGTTAAAGAGAAGCTGAAGGATGACAGAACACAACCTATTAGCTACTGAAATGTACTAGAGATGCACAATTTCCAAAACCGTTAGATATTTTGAAATGGTACTTGCTGGCAGTTTAATATGTTGAAAATTGAATTTCACATTTAATGATATAAAAAAGTAGTTTTCTCAAGTTCTCCAGTACCTATTAGCAAGATCACAGAAAGTGAAGAAATTAAGATCTGTTCAAATTATAAATCATAATTGACCTGGCAGAGAATTAAAATCTGATTTGTCAGTTTTCCTTTTTTGTGATCCGCTAGTATAGATACTGAAAAATTTAAACGGCCCCAGTCAGAGATATCATTTCTTGTCACTTTTTAGAAATCACCGATTTTTTATACCATTAAATGTGAAATTGTAATATAAATATAAAGGTAATATTAGATTGCCAGGAAAAATCATTGGTAGGTCTCCTTTTGTTTCAAAATTTTTGGACTGTAGATGTCCTTTTGCCCAATGCTGAGTGGAATCACATACTTTCTTTCCGGCCCTGTCAACTGGTCAAAAAATTCCACTTGTTCATTCCTGATTCTTAATCATTCTCTGAAGACAGTGAACTCGACTACAGTCAATAAATACTACATAGTTATTTATAGTTATTTCAAATTGAGCTGTTTGCTGTTTGATTTTTTTTTCAACACTATTTAACCCTTAAGAACTTTGGAATGGAGCCAATGGAGGAAACCCTAATTTCAGAGGTAAGTCCAAGCAAGTAAACTTGCGGTCGGTTATAATAAAAAAAATCATCAATATTTTGTTTCTCTACGGCCTTAATTTACCCGGGCTATTTATCTGATTTCCTGGAAAAAATGACCGTTTGGGCGGGAGATTCACATCTTTCAATGTCGTCCATATTTGTGCATTTCATATACATTGTCCATTGTGAATTGTGCCCTTCACCTGACTTTTTGGTGATTTGTAATAATCGTACGAATCAATAAGTGAGACGAGAACTGTTTGCTGTTCCTGAAAATCTAGTAGAAAATGGAAAATCTGGCGCGAGCTTATGTGCACGTGAAGGAAAACGATCAAGCTTTGATACTGCGAGATTGAATTTTTCACGAAGGTATATTAGCTTTTAGTGCGTATAAGCAAGATTAAAAATTAGGAAATTATGTTCCAGTTTGTAGAAATGAAATAAATGCATCTACCTATTTCTACAAATATCTTGTGAGTCATGGCCGACTTTACTCACTTGTGAGTGGATATAATAATAAAATATTGCGGGTTAGGTATCACCACTAATATTGGCCAGTTGGAATTTAGCTGATTCTTCTATACAACCTGTTTATTTAAGTAAAATTTTAATTTATCCTATCATGAACACAACTAAACGTTATAATTTATAATATTATACAGAGTACGGATGGCCAACGAGAGGTCCAGTTCTATATTTTGATAATGTCCAGCGTCCAGTAAACTTAGTGAGGGCAGATAATCCCTCATATGCATACACCATACAACTTAAAAAAACCTGTTATGATTTTAAAAATATATAATATGCATTTTTGTCATTGCCAGAGAACAAATAGCATCTCTCTCAAGCAGATCCTTTCGGCTTGCAGATGGCCGGCGAGAGGTCCAGTTCTATATTTTGTTGACGTCGACAGCAATCTTAGTGATTTTATAAGAGTTTAGGTTGGTCACCATATTTGACGTTCTCTGTCACTGAGTGTCACTTGTCTTACGGTGAAATTCGAATTGAAATTTTAGATACTAACCCGAAAATAAGTATTTTGAATAGCCCCAAACGAAAAAATAAATAAAATGCAGACTTCTGTGACCCAAAAGTACGAGTCCACACGTAGAGAAGAAAAGTCAGCTCTAAAAGCAGTAAACCGCCATATTTTTAAGTGGTTTTTGGATACCCGTTTCGACCAGAAACTGATTTCATCCTCTGACTTAATAGACAAGATTCGCCTAGTTACAACGATATATGGAGTGAAAATAGATGATCCAAATAAGTTGCTGAATAAGTTTGTGAAGGAAAACAAACTCTATTTGATGGGCTCCGGCAGTGATCGTACTTATCATTGCGACTATGTAAACACCTATGCGTTGGAGCGAATAGCTAAGAGTCATGATGAGTTATTGGATGAACAAAAGGAAGAAGAAGTTGCAATGGAAACTTCTGAAGCCATAGGACACGTTCCCCATAAACCAATAATGTCAGCACTATCAGCAGTAAACCGCGAGGTTTATAAGTGGTTTTTGGAAAGCCGTGCCGACCACAAATTGATTTCTTTCGATGATTTAAAAGAAAAGATTCGCCTAGTATCAAGGATGTATGGAGTGAAAACTAATGATCTAGATAAGTTAGTGGATAAGTTCGTGAAGAGGAACAATCTCTATTTGAAGGACTGTGGGAGAAATCGTAGTTATCATAGCAACTTCACAGACACATATACAGGGTGAGTTTTTAGTACTCCACTACTGTAGAAGATAGCGAAAAAAGTAATGGTCATTTTTATCTCGAAATCGCTGTCAAATGGACGTATTGTATATCAAAAAGTGATGAATCAAAAATCATTTTTTTTACACAGATGGATAAAAAATATCAACTAGTATTAAAATCAGCTATAAAAAAAGCCCACGACGCATATTCGTATACAGGGTGATGTAGAATGCAAAATCCAGATTTTCTCTTTTTTGTAACCCCCAAAATTTTATTACACCAAAGAATTGCTTTTAATATTCTCTTTCATCTTTGTATAGCACTTGTACCTACGTCCATCAGTTTCCGAGATATTTCGATTTTTCGGTAAATTTAGAATATAGCTTATATTTCTGTACTGAAATTTATTTATTTTGAGAAAGTGCTATCGAATTAGTTTTTTATTTAACGAACAACTAAATCATAAGGTCATGATAGTATTTGATGAAGTCAAAACTCTGAATCATCGAGATAATAAAGTCAAGTATGCTGAGGAAACAATTTTGAAGGGTAATGCATAATTATCAAGCAGATTTATCAGGTATGCTTTTAAAAATCGGCGGTTTTTATAACCGACTCAATAATTCCGTACTGTGTGAAAAACCAGCCTTAAAAATTAATTTTTGCTCGAGGATATTCAGGAGAATCTTTGAGAAATTGCCTACTTGCCTCTAGAATATATCAACTATAAAACAGCAATATCCAGAATGAAGGCGCTCTAAAACTAATGCGTTTGAAATATTTTATTTTAATATTTCATAGCCTACCTGATAGATCTGCTTGATAATTATGCATGACGTCTGTAAAATTGTTTCCTCAGCACACCTGACCTATATTATTTCGTTAATCCAGTGTTTTGACTTGATCAAGTACTATTATGGCCTTATATTTTAGTTGTTCGTTAAGCAAAAATAAAATTTAATAATATTTTCTCAAAATAAATAAATTTTAGTAAACAAATAGAGAAGGTATTTTTAAAATTTGTAGAAAAATCGAAATATCTCAGAAACTAATGAACGCAGCCATAACAAGTGCTATACAAAGATGAAAGAGCATATTAAAAGCAATTTTATGGTATAATAAAATATTGGGGGTCACATTTTAAAAAAGAGAGAAAATCTAGATTTTGCGTTCTACATCACCCTGTATACGAATATGCGTCGCGGGCTTTTTTATCGCCGATTTCAAAACTAGATGATATTTTTTATCCATCCGTGTAAAAAAATATTTTTGATTCATTACTTTTTGATATATACAGGGTTATTCACGTTATTCGACACGGCGCATTATGGCTAAAGTATTTGATAAACAAGAAAATAATAATTTGGGATGGATAGAGACCCGTAAAGGCTACATCTTAAAAATATTTTCGTGTTATACAGGGTGTCCCAAAAACACGAAATGTATCAAAGTTGTTTTTTTAAATGGAACACCCCATATATTATTGCATATTCAGATTCCTTGGTGAATTCTAGTGTGACTTTATGTATCATACATGGTACCTAAAGCGAACCGTTAATGTGTAAATCACCATTTTCGGTATAAGTAGATATCAGGAAAAAATTGAATATCGCAGAGATTACAAAATATGGAAGGCTGTGACTTTGCCGTATTACTAAGCATAAAATGCGTCAGCTTTGATGAGACTGTCAAATTTAAATTACGTTTGTGCTTGGAGAAATCGGTCGATGAATTAAGGAAACTTCGATCAGCGATAACTTGATTTTTTCAAATGGGAATGCCTAATTTTTTTTATACGGTTAAAAGTAGAATTTGATAACCTTTCTAATGATATACGGTTGTGCATATTAATCTCTGGTAGTTTTTATTTAATTTTAAATTTTCAAACAAATCGGCGTTTTTGAATTTCCCTACCTATAACCAACGTAGCAGGCCATGAAATATAAACAAAAACCTGTTCAGGTAGAAGAAAACAACTAACTTAGCTGAAAAATGTACACGAACTAGACTAAAGGGACAAGATTATAAAAATTACTCACAACAAACAAAGTCTAACCAGAAACAACGGCGGTAACATATCTTTGGTCAAAGAGAAGCTGGAGTATGGCAGAAATGAATTTTTTCACGGCCTACTAGCTACTGAAATGTACTACAGATTGGCAATTTCCAAAGCCATTAAAAATTTTGGAATAAATTAAAAACTACTAGAGAATGTTGTAAGCAGCTTATTATTTTCATAATAAAATTTCACATTTAATGATATAAAAAAGTATGCAATTCTGTCAAAACTCAAGTCAAAAGTACCTCTGACTGGAGTTCTGAAAATTCTTCAGTACCTATTAGCAAGGTCGCAGAAAATGAAGAATGAATTAAAATTTGTTCAAATTATAAAACATAACTTAAATGGCAGAACATTTAAATCTGATTTGTCAGTATTCCTTTTTTGCAATATTGCTAATAGATATTGAAAAATAGAAGGGCTCCAGTCAGAGGTATCGACATCGACGCAAATTAGTACTTTTTTACACCATTACATATGATTGATAGTTGCGTGCTGGAGCAACAGTCGCTGGTTGCTTCTGTTTCATATCAGGGTTTTCAATTGTCTTGGAAATTTTTAACCTCTAGTAAATTGCGGTAGCCAGTAGATAGTAAAAATATCTATTACTGCCATACTCCAGCTTCCCTTTGACCTTACAGATGTTATCGCAGTTGTTTCTGGGAGAGTTGATTTGTTGTAAGGAATTTTTATAATCTTGTCCCTTTAGTCTAGGTAGTGTGTATTTTTCTGCTAAGTTAGTTGTTTTCTTCTACCTGAACAGATTTTTGTTTATATTTCATGGCCTGCTACGTTGCTTATAGGTAGGAAAATTGAAAATCGCCGATTTGTTTGAAAATTTAAAATTAAATGAAAACTACGAGAGATTGATATTCACAACCTTATATCGTTAGAAAGCTTATCAAATTCTACGTTTAACCGTATAAAAAAAATTAGGCATTCCCATTTGAAAAAATCAAGTTATCGCTGATCGAAGTTTCCTTAATTCATCGACCGATTTCTCCAAGCATAAACGTAATTTGAATTTGACAGTCTCATCAAAGCTGATGCATTTTATGCTCAGTAATACGGCAAAGTCACAGCCTTCCATATTTTGTAATCTCTGCGATATTCAATTTTTTCCTGATATCTACTTATACTGAAAATGGTGATTTACACATTAACGATTCGCTTTAGGTACCATGTATGATACATAAAGTCACACTAAAATTCACCAAGGAATCTGAATATGCAATAATATATGGGGTGTTCCATTCAAAAAAACATAACATTGATACATTTCGTGTTTTTGGGACACCCTGTATAACATGAATATATTTTTAGAATGTAGCCCTTATGGGTCTCTATCCATCCGAAATTATAATTTTCTTTTTTATCAAATACTTTAACCATAATACTCCGTGTCGAATAACGTGAATAACCCTGTATACAGTACGTTCATTTGACAGCGATTTGGATATAAAAATGGTCATAACTTTTGAAATACCCTGTATAATGTAAAAATGCCCTATATTGGAAGAACGGAAATCATTAGTAGAATTTGAGTATATAATAATATATAGGGTGTCTCATTTAAAAAAATGCATGTTTGCATCACCACGCAGTTCTGGATCACCCTGTATAAATCAAAATATTTTCTGAGCAAGCAGCATATCCGTGACTACAACTTTTATATACAACTTTTTGCGCTATCTTCTATAGTAGTGGTGTTATCGACCGAGCCGGTACTAAAAACTCACCCTGTATGTTTGCGCGGATGGCTAGAAGACAGGCGTATTTGGAAAAACAAAAGGAAGCACTAGAAGCAGTGGACCGCGAGATACTTGATTGGTTTGTGGAGAGCCGTTTTAGAGAAAAAATAGTTTTTGTCAAGCAGTTCAGAGCTAAGTTTCACGAACTAGCAAAGCGTTATGGAGTGCAAAATGTGAGGTCATTTGAGTGGCGGGAAAAGTTCTTGAAGAGGCACAATATCTATGCGACGACTTCTGGCAACCACGTTACTTATCATTGCAGCTACATATACTCTCATATGTTCAAATTATGGTTTAAGGCAAAATGAGACCTGGCCTGGCAGTTATTGATATTTCTTCCGATAGCATCACTTGTAATTATTCTCTTTGTTTGATGTAATAATTTTGCATGTTCAATAAAAGTTATAACTCCAGTTAAGTGTGATGAATCTGAAAATAGTTATACTCTTCAATAAAAGTCAAATGTTGAGACTAAATCATGGGTGCGGTGATAGCTGCTTGGGTAAGTCGTTCCAAACAATTTATTAACCTTTCTAAAAATAGTAAAATTCATTGGCTCAGATGATATCCCACATACTGTCGTCAACTGCAGTTCAAAAGGCGGAGATACACATGCCTGTAGCTGGCACACTGGCATAACAGCTCCTTGCATGTGCCACCTACTGTCATGTGTATACGCTAACTGGCATGCCTCTATCTGGCATGCAAGTAGATAGCACAACATTTGATTTACTGGCATGCACGCTGAAAGAGGGGCGCGGGGGGCTGTAAATCCGGCACGTGTGAACGTACGCGACAGCTAAAAGCATGCCAGTAGCTGCATTTCGCATATGGGTATCTTTTTTTTAATGTTGTCGACAATTTTTTATAATAATTCGTCAAATTTTTGTGGAAGCATTCTTAAATGGTTTCTGTAACCACATTCATCTTCTTGTCGCATTTCTGTAAGAGGATAGCTACTTGCTCCAAAATTTTCCCTTCTACTAATCCAATTTTTCACCCAAATCTGTCTTCTTCTTTTCTTTTTTTTGTCTTATTAACTTAGCCTCACATTTTACACCTAGATGCAATATGATAGTATTTAATTCACCTCGGATATCTTCCATTGCAGTAAAAAGCAATTGACACGCACTGTCTGTTTTGTGAACTGGCATATGTATACGTCTTGGAGAAACTAGCATGCAAGAGCGCAAATTGCATGCAAGTTTGACTTGCAAATGTATCCACAGTGAGCTAGTTACTTGCACATGCCTTCAACTTGCATGCAAGCTACTATTCCGTTTTACAGGCATGTGTATCTCCGCCTTAACGTCAGTTATATGTGATGATTCTGAAAATGTTATACTCTTCAATAAAATTCAAATCTGTAGAACAATTCATGTGTTTGGTGATGGGTGCTTGGGGTAAGTGCTAAGTTGTTCCAAGGATTTTATTAACACATTGTTGGACACTGCTGGCCCGGAGGCTTCGTTATATGGCACCTCAAAACATTTCCATTTTTTTTGCGTTTGTAACATGATTTGCGTTATCAAAATATTTTAGGGGTATTCATTTTTGACTCTTTTTTTCATTTTTGACGTTTTTGGTGACATTAATTAAGACGGTTATATCCGTCGTGTCATATCACAGCAGACTTTATGTTCTAGAATGGCAACCACGGCTATAGCCGTCTGATCAGTGTAATCGTAAAACACATCTTGTGGGAAGAAAAGGACAATTTTCGAGACAAAAGCTAAAACAAAAACAACATTTTATTGTATCAAATTTATAAACAAAAACGCATCTCTCAGAATATAGACGGTATAAAAACAAAAAATCGAATTTATTAGCAAACAGGGGTATCCCCGAACAAAACAGAATTTAGGCACAAATTTATGTTTGACGCCACTCTTCAAAGCAGTCTGTACACAAAGCAGGTTTATTTTCACAACCCTTGCCTCTATAGCTAGTTTCTTTGCATTTTCCAGGTTTGAAACGTTGTTTGCATCTAAGAAAATATGATTTTAATTTATGATCCTCTGGTAGGGGCAGCTTCTCTGGAAAATGTCTCACACGTCCACACGTGCTCCGAGTTTTGTATTGATATGAAACAATATATTCTATATGTATAATAGGTGGACGAAGAATATCTGTTTAGGATGAATATATCTGGTTACCTACCTCCCATCGGTACTGAAAACATGAAAATCAAACAAAAACCCACTTGCAATATGGCAGCTATACACGTGGTCAATGCATCATATTGGAGGTTATGGACGGTTATAGCCGTCGTGCCGTTTTACCCATGCACCTTAAAACATGAATAGTTGGGATAGCGTATAGTGGGTTAGAATTTGGCAATTTCAGAAATGACGAGCTTCACGTTACGGCACTAACATTGCTTAACAAGGCAAGTATACCGACATTCTGACGGTCGTCGCCGTTCTGACGTAACAAGCAGATAACTTTTTGACTGATATAGCCGCCGTGGCGTATCACGATCACTCCCCGCAGACGGCTATAGCCGTTGTGTCCAACAACGTGTTAACATTCGAAAAAAGTAAAGTTCATTGGCTCAGATCATATTTCACACACTCTCGCCCCGTTGTTTAATGTAATTTTGAATGTTTAATAAACACCAACAGGGATCCGAAAACACTTTTCATAAAATTCACATTTGTAAAATAATTAATGGGTGTGGTGATGGGTGCTTCCGAAAATTCTATTAAACATCCGAAAAAAGTAAAGATTACTGGTAGCTTCTTTGTCTATTTTTTGGTCTACCTATACCTTAGCTCACATTATACGTCTTAGAATTGGCTGTCCAACGTTCTTTTAATCTACATGAAATTTTCCTAACAGGTTTTATTTATCTATATTACATTTTTTACTTTGAAGTCGTCAAAATCGTTTTCGCGGCAAAGTTGGAGCATTCAGTGTTCGGTCCAAGGATAGTTACAAACCCACAAACATACAGGCGAAGCTAATAAAATCGTGTTAAGAAAAAGAACATAGTACACAAAAAAAAAATAAGTTTATTCTTACATACACTATTTACAACTATTTATTTACAGTTAATAAATCTAACAGCAATACTAAGTTACCACATTTGTACCACTTTTTCAATCATTTGTGCCCGAAAAAAATTATTTTCCTAATGAAAAGCAAGTTCAGATTTAAAGTTAATAGTGCACTGTGCCAAAATTGAAAAAAATTAAAAGTAACATGGCTTTCTAGGTCTTCTCTAAAAAAGTATTATTTCAATAATCCTGCATATGCATGCGCTATAGCTGGTATTTGAAAACAAAAAACTAACAGAGTGACAAATTAAAAGCTTATCTTCAATGTTCACATGCTATAACTTCCAAACTTGTAATTTCTTGATTTGCTCATTTTTAATACGCTAAAAATCATCACTCTATTAATTGTTATTAATTTATTGTTTTCTCTTTCCAATAGCGCATTTATAGCAGAAACTCATTATCTGCAATCCTATAATCTACTTATGTAAGTAAAAGAAAATGTAGCAAATGGAGAAAGAAAAATAAGTTATAAGATTGCAATTCAACTTAATTTTTACTTCTTTGGTGTGTATATTGAAAAAATATACATTTGTATGATCCAGTTTTGTAGTAAAAACTTTATAAACATGTAATATACAAATGTTGATACAAAAACAAAAAATGCTTTCAATAGAAAATACTTCTCTTACACGTACTAAGGAATGGTTATCATCTCGTTTTATTTGCAAATTTCAGGTGGTGTTTATAATACAATAGAACAAATTCATGCTTTGTATTATTTATAAGAAACACAATAAACAAGTTATACACAGAGTGACACAGTAACAATAGAAATACAAATCTTGTAGCCATATACTCATTTCTAATAACGATACACAGACATTTGTTTCGTGTCAAATAAAAATTGTAGAGATCTGTCCAGTAATCTTAGGTGGTGGAGAGAGAGAGAGAGAGAGAGAGGGGGGGGGTAGGATCATAAGAATAATGTTTTCTATTGTCCTGGTAATATCCAATAATTTCTTTAGCTAGCTTGATTTTTCTTCAAAGCAATGAACTGAAAAAAGTTATCTGTACCTACCTTGAATTTATTGGAGAAATATTACATTTTGTTACATTGTTTTATTAGAGTTATTTTGGTCGTAATCTAGAAGGGGTTTTGACCTTAAACGCTATCTGCGTTTCAAATTTTTTTACAGATAGTCAACAAGCTTTTTAACTAAATCTTGTGGATGTGCAAAAGTTTTTCTTGCTTTTTTTATAAGATTCGAAAATAGCGGGAAGTATATCGAGCATTTACATATATAACACAACTTTAGGAAAACCTTTTATAATATTAAAAATATCTATGACTTGTTGTCCGAGTACAAAATAAGCATTTCAATTAGGTCGTCTGAGCGTGCGAATGGGTGACGAGTCAGTGGAAGCTCGTCAGAGAAGGCTTAGTCTCCTTTTCAATTTTTTTTTTAAATCGACGAAGCATATTTTATAAGCAGGTACTTTTTCAACTTCATGAATTCTCACTACATGCGAATAAAAAACTAATAAAATGAAGCATTTTCGGTTGTTTTCTTGGCGCAATTCACGCCACTGTGTAATCGGCGACACTGCGTTGTGTCTTTTGTGTATGCTAGTACAAAGAACTTGACATCATCTCACAACCATTTCTATTGGGAAAAAAGGGCTATTGGCGAACACCCACTTAAATAAAATGCGCATTGATAGCTACACACGTTTATGAATTTTTAATATATTATATTTATATAGCCTCCTCTCGATCATGGCCGACTCTACTCACTAGGCCGGTGCATTGAAATATGGCAACACTGAATCGAGGACCGAGCTTTTATTTGTTGTTAAGTCATTAGTGTAATCTTCCAGAGCAAAAAAGGAGATTGGAAGGTGATTTTTAATCTGTTTCTGATTATTTACCTGCACAAACGAAACTATAAAGGTAAAAAGATGCCTGCAAAGTGTGTAGTACCAAGTTGCACTAGCAATTGTAATAAAGGACATACCAACCATAACATTCCAGAGTAAACAAGAAGAGTGGAAGGTGATTTTTAATGTGTTTGTAATTATTTATCTCCACAAACGAAACTATAAAGATAAACAGATGCCTGCAAAGTGTGTAGTACCAGGTTGCACTAGCAATTGTGCTTCCAATAAGGGACATAAACAGAAGTGGGTGAACGGTATTCCTCGTATGGGCTGGTTATATTTATAAGAATAAAGACAAAGGATAAGACCTATTTTAAAGCACAATGTGGTACCTACAGTGTTTTCTGGACCTCCCAAATATCACAGAAAAATACAGTTAATATAACTCATCTGGGCATGCATCTGGGCGTACCTACGAAAAGATTTGATAGTGAAAGGGAATCAAGACCAGCAAGAATGGCTTCACAGTGACCTAATAGTAAATTTTTCTAGCTCAAGTGACAATTTACAAAGTAAATTGAGTGTTCATTTGAGTAGAAGTGGCAGCAGGAAACAGGTTGCGTTTATTTTTATTTTGTAGTGTTTGACTACGATGAACCAGACATCAGATGTAAGTGGTATTAGTAGTAGTAGTTCTAAAAAGTATTTTTCTTAATTTATTAACCGAGATGAACTCTAATACATATAAAATGTAATAATTATTCTGAAACTATAGGCCCACTATTTGACAGCTAAGCTACGTTGCCACATCTAAGGCTCCGGCCTAGTTTGATCAAACTTCACGAGCCGCCGCTGAATGTGACGAGTGGTCCAGTTCTATATTTTGCTACCCTAATCCTAGTGACTTTGGAGAGTTTAGGCTTCTCCCCGTTCTTTTGGTTTAGGTTGGCACGCAAGTTGACGTCTGTTGGAGTTGACACTACATGAGATTCGAAATTCGAATTAAAACTTTGTTACTCATCAGCAAAAAACGAAAATGAATTCCGAACACTTGTTCTGGAACTTTCCAGATCTGCCGATAAAATCAGAACTCACAGCAGTAAACCAGGATGTGTATATATGGTTTTTAGAGACCAATGCTCAAAACATCCAGATTTTAAAATGTGATTTAAAAGCCAGGTTTGTCGAAGTAACAACGTCACATGGATTGATGATTGAGGATTTAGAGGAGTTGCTAGAAAAATTCTTGAAGGAGTATAAAATCTATTTGATGGGCCCCGTCTACTACCGTACTTATCATTCCGACTATGCAACCACATATCAGCAGCAGATGTTGGATATACAACACGCCAGGGTAGTAGAAGACCTGAGGTATTTAGAAGAGTGCCAGAATCATGCAGTTGCTCATTCTTCTAGTTCTCATTTACCAGGCGATCTGTGGAAGCACCAGAGTCTTACAGATGCTTATTCTTCACTTCCTAGTTCACCAGTCAGATCGGCGGAATCCTCTGAATCTGAATCCGAATCTGAATCTGAATGAAAATTGTAATTTTATCTCAGTTTTTAATGTTATTTATTTATTTATTTTATTTTAACGACTATTTGGGCGAAATTCACCCTAAGGCTATTCTTACATTTTATCCATATATTCAAGTTGATTCACATTCCACACGCCTATTTGAGTTTACTCTAGCGGACGAATTCGTGAACTGTAACCATTTCTCTCTGTAATTGTAGTAATAATTTTTCTTTCATATCTCAATAAAATATCTTTTAACCAGTAAAATGCCAATTTTAATGCCCTCTGAAAATCTTAATCACAGCATAATAAACAACCAGCACAATATCTCTGAGGATTTCCTATATAAAAATGGTTCCCACAAAATTTGACCTTGGTGAGGGTTTATGGATGATTTTACGGCTGTGAAGTTTGGGTAGAGATGCGAAAATGAAAATATCGATACCGGTACCAACTCGACATTTTTTAGCCAAATAGGCGCGTTTGGTTCGTAGAGAGCATTTTGTGCAACTGATTACACCCCTCAGTAATTATATAATTATTTTCGATACCGATACAAAAGTATCGATACCAGCTTGTAATGCCTTAAAAAGTATCGATGACAAAAATACTCGATATTAGTGCAGAAGTATCGAAGCACCGTTTCCATCCCTACAAAAAACCCATCTAAAAGTGGGGATGCGCGTGTAATTTCCGCCAACTTAAGTTTTTGTGTTGGTTGTTTATTATGCTGTGATCTTAATATGTAGTCATTGCCATGGGTGTGGTCGTGTGGGTGGACCTGGGGGGGGGGGGATCGTGCGACTTTCCAACCCGCAGTCTCGAAGACCGCCGAAGGTTTCTGCTTATTATCCGATGTTTCCGCAATGGCGCCAAATTTAAATCTAAAGGCGCGTTTTCACGGGTCGATCTGGGTTTAACGATTCGGATCGTTCGACCATAATTCGATCCGTGCTGAAATCAAAAAGATTTACACGACAGGAACATTATTATATGTCGTCAGGTTCAGAACCACTCTTCAGTGATATCAGTACTTTGGTCAATTCACGATTGTATGTTGTTCTAATGTTTTTGATTTTATTTTTCAAGTCACTTTCGGACATTTTAGGTTTATTCACATGTTTTAGAATTGCTTGCATTGCTGCTTGTCTTGCCTGTAGATTGCGATAAAGCTCGGTTTGCGGATTCCATAATAAATCATAGTTTTGATAAGTATCCAAAAATCTTGCCATGTTCGCATCTGACCACTTTTGGGGATAGATGTGGAAGGTTATTTGTAACTAAAAAATAATAGATTTGGCGAACAAATTGCAAAAGAAAACTCTGAGTAGTCCAATAAATAGTAAAATTTATCATAAAAAAATAAAAATTAAAAAAACTAAAAGTAAAAAAAAATCTTTGTTCCTAGAGATTACTGTATAAAGAGCAAATGTGGTACATATACCTATCACTGTGCTTTAAATTAGTTGTAAAGGATTATTAGTGAACAAGTTACAAGCTGTCTCTAATAATACAAATAATACAAACGTAATATATAAGAAATGTGGACTCTGCTCGTTACCCTTTGCACCAGCTTTCCCTCATATTAGATATACTTATGTAAAAAAATGGAATGCCTCAAAAAAAGTCTCAATTTTAATTAAACATATGCATGATACCCAAAATGAAATTCAACCCTCACTAGCTAAATTTTCTGGGTTCAATACTGGTCAAGTAATGCCAATAAAAAGGAAATTTTGAGTAAAGGACTTTCTAGACTTTTCTACACATAGCATAAAAGTAGAAAACATTTCTAAAAAGATTATATATTGCTGGATCTGGATGGTGAATGCAGAAAATGAAAACACCACGAAAACACCACGAAATTCTTCCAAAACAACACACATCTTGAAAGTTGCACGCAAGTCCCAAAAATTGCGGTTAGCTATACATATGTTTGAGTTGACACTACACAGATGAGGGATATTTGAATTTTAATCTTTCTCTGTGTCTAATGCTATTTCAAATCATCAATAAGGTTTCTTATGCCTAACCAGTAAAATGTCATTTTAATACCCTCTTTAAATAGTAATAAAAGTCATATGTGTCATGTGCGTGATGGGGGCACTTTTGGGGGGTGAAAGGTCCTATTAATCTCTCAAAAAGTCAAGTTTATTGTCTCACACTGTCGTCTTTTATACTTTAATGCAAAATCGGTTTATTTTTGCATTAATTACAAAAAACGTCTGTTCTTATTTGTCCGACAACACAAGTTTGAATTTTTGCATTTAATTTTATTTTTTTTTTAATTTATTTGTATTAAAGAATTACAAATATTTCCACCTCGAAAGCAGGTGAGGATAGGTATGTATGCAGACTATAATTTAGCTTATCAATGCGTTGGAGCACCGAGGCAAAATCTACGACTAGCCTCAATTTTTTTCTAGTTTATGTATATTTTTCAACACGAATATTTTTTGTGTACCAAACACGTCCCTCAAACTACATGCAGAGATTTCTCGTTCGTTACCACAAGATAGCGAAGATACTTGAATATTAATTAAGGTAAGAAAAGTATAAATCTACAAATTTAGAAGTCTTCATTAATTTCATCCAATTAACGGTCTAGTAAATCTTATGGCGAGACTGTGTTCTAGACATCAGGGAAAATACCAATAATATCACATACACTTGCAATCAGTGTTTTCATTAAGCAAGAATGATCAATGGTCAATGACAAGGTGGACGATGATTTGTTTTTAATTAGAATTTTTGGACTACTGAACAGTTGTCAAATGCCAAAATACTAGATTGTGATACGACACCAGTCGCTCAATTATTTTACAACATATATCCGTATATTTATCACTGGAATCCTGTCCGGACATTTATTTTTCACTATTATTCTCAAACGAAAGTCCTGGCCTTCAGTAGGTATATTGTTACATTAAACATACTGCAAAACTCTTATGAGATTATTTCTTAGTAAATAAGAAATCGATATTCAATAGACAAATACTTGAATATCTATTTTTCCTCTGTCACTCTGTACTCTAACACTCAGTAAAAATAGCAACATTAGCATTTTTCGTTAATATAAAGATCAATCCACTTGTGATGTGTATGACAGGGTTACTATGCCATTATCTCACTTGAATTTACGTTATTCAAGTTAGAGATGAGAATAATTTATTCTTCGGGTGTTATGGGTGTTCCACACAGATCTCTTTTGAGCCTGTTGTTGAAGAGTGGCAAAAGAATTACAAACATTAAATATCAAAACCTTGGACAATGAAAGTAAAGCAAAAGTAATTAGAGGATCCTGACGAAGTAGGAGAAACCAGAAATCCAAACATTCGTGAAAGAAAAACTGGCTGGAAAAAGATCAAGAGTAGGACAAACACAATCGTATATTCCATGAATAAAGCGACAGAATTTGACAGACATGAAATGTTAAAATATAAGGAATTGCCTAGATGATGATAATTATGATCCTTTTAAATGTATTTTATGATACGCTCTTAAAGATCGACTTGCTACCAGAACCTGAAAGATATCAGTGGCTGATAAGGAAATGTCTATACATGAAGATACAACCCTTATTGCTGCTTCTCAGGAAGAATTAGTAGCTCTATTAGACGTTTTAGAACAACACAGTGCAGCTTATGGTCTCGGTATTAAGTACAACAAGACCAAGGTTATTATCGAAGATAAAGAGCATCAATCATCGAGAAGTAAAGTCAATAGGCCGTTGTGAGGTAGTTCAAAGTTTTGTGTACCTCGGTTCTTTGATCGACAATTCAGGTAGCTGTGAGAATGACATTCGACGGCGCATTCAACAGGCACGGGTGGCCATGACAAAGCTTACTAAAATATGGCGTGACCATAATATCACTTAAGCTACCAAAATGTCACTGGTTCAGTCTCTTGTGTTCTCCATATTTTTGTATGCCTCGGAAACTTGGACTGTTAAAAAGGCAGATCGAGCTCGCATAGATGCTTTTGAAATGTGGACGTGGAGGAGAATGCTGAGAACTCCTTATACCGCCCATCGAACTAATGTTTCCATATTGGATGAGCTCGGTAATCCAAAGAGACTATCCTCCATTGTGTCGATGAGAATGCTTACATTCTTTGGACATATTCACAGAAGCGATATGGAGAAACTTGTAGTTCAGGGTCACGCCCCGAGTGGGCGGCGCCGTGGCCGTTCCCCTACACGCTGGGTGGATACGACGAAACAGTTGCTAGATATGAGTATCAAGAGCGCCACTGAACTGACAGTAAATCGCGAACGATGGCGAGCTACAGTTCTCAAAACTATTGATAATATTCGTGTCGGCAATACTCTAGCTCCGACTTAATGCATTTTACGAGTTCACAACATGTCTGTTAAGACATTGTGACTATGATGATGATACATGAAGATGATGGTGCTAAGATCGAGATGCTATCCAGAGTTGGTCAAATATACGACTTCAGGACTACCAGAATCATCGCATCAATGCCAGAAAAACAACACAAGTAGTGAAGAAAGATGTGAGTGAGCTACTTAGAAAGGAAGGGAAGTTTTGGAAAAAATGGGGACAACATTCCAAAAGGTCCTTCTATAACCTATTAGATTCTAGTCTATGGACGTCCAGATATTATATATATTAGACTCACCGCACGGTGAAGCAATGAGATAATGACATATATTTCAATTCTTAACCTTAAAAGTCGGACCAGCCGTATATTATGTTTCAACATACTGAAATTACATGTCATACACACCACGCGTAGTTTAGGTACGTAAAGTCAAATTGAACACAACTTCGGTTAAAAATTATGTCTATGTATAACTACAACATAGTTTATGAGAGATTGTCGAGTTAAACCACTGATTCATAATACTGGATGGATGTATGAAACTTGTTCAAAAATACGTTGGATGTTGAGATGTTTTTCGAAGAACCTGTGTGACCACAGAGCGTCACTTTCATAGTCGAAGGATTTAATGATAATTGGAGAAGGTCAAGAGTTTTCAGAAGTTACCAGGAGTTTTGGAAAACCTGTGGTCTAGTGATACAGATCAGTGGTACTTTTCGTTTAAATTTTGTGCATAACAATCCTTTTAAAATGTAGCTGGCCAGTCAACAGCTTTGTTTTGTTAAAGGCTTTATGAGTAAGGTTTTTAAAAATATTGTTATAGCTTCGGAGACACAAAGAGGCTCGAGCCCCAGAACTTTGTGTCAGTTGGCCCACATGCCTTTGAACTGTGAACTTTGAATTTTTATACAGCAATACCTTCTGGCCTGTCAACAGATTCTGACATTTTTGTATGCGATCATGTTTTAAACAATTGCTTTCGCTGCTGTGGTTATTCCAGATAGCTCGAGTTCAGTTTTCTTCAATCAAACCTTCGTTGGTTATGAGAATGGTTTAAAACAATTTTGAGTGACTACTCATAAAATGGCAGCTGAAACTGATATTATATAAAGTGAATAAACAGAAAACAATTGGAAAGTGTTTGCTAAAATATCTGCGATATCATAGATTGATCCAACTTCCAACATATGTGTGAACATATTCCAAAAACGACGAAACAAGTAGATATAGAGATGTTCATTAGACATGCCCAGTTTTGATTCTTAAAAATACGTACATATTAATTAAATCCATCGGAGTATTTTGTTCAGGCTTCGATAGTGAGAGAATTTGACTAAAAAACATAATAATAGCTGACACATGCTAAATTTACGAAATTAGTGCAATGACTGGTAACCATAGGTCAACAAATAGAACAAATATGTAACATGCAAACTAGAAATGAGAGTATATGGATAAATTATCAATTATAATACAGCCAATTAATGCCCTCTAAGGAAAAACGGTAAATACTATCAAAAAAAAACAGGATAAAACTGAGATCAAGTGTCTGAATATAAGGGGTTGTTTTATTCAACAAGTACTTTATTGCTTGTGTTAGCTAATGACAATTACACTATTGATTAAGCATGTGTCAGCTACAAGTGGAGTTTGATCATTCAACCAACAACTCTATCATAGTCTTAAATTTTCCGTAAACACTAACCTCCAAAGTCAACAACATTGAGGAAATAGAAAGAGTACAATACTTCAGTCACAACAAAAACTTCATAGGATTGTACGCTTTCACATATTGCTCTCATGATGTCAAAAATATTTACGTATTCCTACCATATCCTAGTCCTTTCTAAACATCAAGGTCAACAATACTGAGGACTTCAGCCCCAACAAAAAACTTTATAGGATTCATACACACTTCAAGCTGTTAAAAAAATGTTTACGTATTACTACCATATCCCACATTTCTGGCAGTAGGTACCTATAGAACACAGTTATTGTCTTTTCATAAAATTTTGTTTTCGTATACCTAAATATAACATTATTCACTAATGCATGCAGAGATCTATAACACAATTAGCAATAAGTAACTAGGGTTTCCAATTATCGGGATCCCGCTTCCAGATTCCAGGATAAAGATCCGGATCCCGGGATTTCGAGATTAACCCCAATATTTTTATCTCCAACACTAGTAACAGCAGTGATAAAATGCAAAAATATAGTAAACAAAATTAAGTTTTTATTAAAAAACACATCTTATTTTTAAAGAGTAAATATCGCAAATCAAATCAACTTTGTTTACAAAACATAAAATTAGGAACAGGTACTGAAAGCAAAAAAATAGAAATAAAAGTTTCATTTGAATTTGCAATTAGAAAACATCTACGATTTACTTAGTCATAATAAAATATGACCTTAGAAAACCCAAGAGCCTTTTAAGCGCGATCTAAGCTTTTTCACAGATAAAACAGCTGAATAAATGCTCTTTCAGCGTCCATACTAGTACGTGCATGAGCTTTTTTTTGCTCGCAAAATGTTACGCCACTGTGGTGGGCCCCGGGTAGTTCCTTGCAAGGCAACAAAAAGGCGTAACGCAGACTAAATGTTCATTTAAAGAAATCGAGATTATCGGGATCCTATTTTATTGATGCCAGGATCTTCGGGACCAACAAATTTCCAAGATCCCGAGATTTCGGGATACCGAATTGGAAACCCTATAAGTAACTGTGCATGCGGTATATTCGTCCGTCTTTTTTGGATCAACTTTTCCAATGTTACACCTCAGTGATTGAAACGCAAGGTAGTTGGTCCCTAGTTAATTCGCGTCGCACTGATCGCCAGTCAGTATTATCATTGATTAACATATAAATATGTTAATCAATGGTATTACACAATATCAAGATCGATACCAACTAAGATCGCATGATCCAGTGGCGTACACACGGGGGGGTGTCAGAGTTCGAACCCCCCCTCATGGTCTTGGATTATTAGCTAAAACTATTCGAAACTTCCTATTCTCAATGATTTGGCGTTCTTAAATATTCATTGTGCTATTCCAGTTCCTCCAGAAGCAGTTTTAGAACAGTTTTCTAATCAATGATCAAAGAATGAATATATATTAATAACACTATTACATTGTGCATTACTGTAACCCCTCCCCTTCAGATTAAGCTGTGTACGCCACTGGCACGATAACTCATTAATGAATGATTATTGGAATTCGAAAACAGTGAGTTTTATGTTTATTCTTCAAATCACACATCAGCAAGTTTTGGAGGCTTCAAAAGATACCTTTACATTTCATCCATAAACAATACGCAGCAAAAACAAAAAAAACATGAAAGGTGGCCAGTCAATCATTGTCCTGGTGATTGAAAAACGCGATCTCTAGCTATAGGCATATCAATTCTATCAAGTGATGCCGAATAGTTTCGAACTGCTTAGTAATTATATATTTTTAAACTTGTCAATTTGGGTCTAGATCAAGACCCAGTATTGTACGCTATCAAACAAGAAGTGCCCAAGCCAACACCAGGTTCTAATGAACAACCAGGTTCTGCCAAGGAGTCACTCATTCAAGCTGTTAGGAGTCAACATTACAGAAAATCTGATCTGGCACGAACACGTCGCGTCAATTGCAACAGCTGCTGGTAAAAAGCTTGGGTATCTATTTAGAGCCAGAAAGTATTTCTCACCATGTAACCTCCTCACGCTATATAAAGCCCAGATAAGACCTTGCCTGGAGTATTGCTCTCATGTCTGGGGAACTGCTGCCCCTACTACCCTGTCTATACTAGATGCCGTCCAGAGAAGGGCAATTCGACTAATTGGCGATCCGGCCTTAACGCGCCACCTTCAGTCACTTTCTCACCGGCGTGTTGTTGGTGAACTCTCACTCTTCTACCGATATTCCAACGGAATCTGCTCCTCTGAGCTATCCTCTATCGTTCCGCCGCTCACTGCTCCTATCAGATGTACCCGTGCGACCGCTGTATCTCATCCTAAGACGGTCGTTCTTCATACATCAAGAACAGAGCGGTACAGTCGCACATTTATTCCCAGGGTGTCCAAGGCCTGGAATGGACTGCCAGAAGATGTATTCATTGGGCCTGCGGGTATTGGCCCATTCAAATCTCGCGTTAACAAACTTCCCCTAACATAACCCTTTCACAGCAGCCACGGTACTCTGGTATTTAGGCTCTGCCTGCGCGGTCTGCTCAGTTATAAAAAAAAAATCATGCAGATCATATTATGGGTTAACACCACATTTTTATAGAATTACGTTATATTGAAATCAAGCATTTTTATGGTAAATGTTACTTAATTAATGAGGATTTCTCAGTAGCTATCATCACTAATTAATGTTACAACATTTCTAGCTTTGAGGAAGAACATTTATGGTAACGCTATTATTAAATCCATCTTCAGCAAACGAGAAACAACCTCAGATATATCGAGAGTATCTTCTTTGAATGGATAATTTTTCACAAGTGGAAAAATATATGACAAAATATAGACTGCTATCGGAAATTTGGACTATTTTTATATTCACTGTTTTTTTTCTTCAAAATCTTTCTACACCGGTTTCAACAACTGTTCAAATGACGCGCGAACACAATCATTACTTTTTCAATACCTTCACAGTTGAAGCAAGTAATCGATTGCCACTCAACATCTCATTCAATGATGGGTTCCAATCATTTTTCATTATATCTCGTGAATAATGACCATATTTAGTAGGTAGTATGACGTGGCTCTAAACATCAAACCACTGAAATGCCAGTGATTGATTTCAGTTTTGAAATATTCTCGGTATCGTAAGAAATGATAGTTGAGTGCCATTGAAACACTATTGAATCTTCCTCCTTTGGATCTGGTAATTCAAGGGGAAGCTAGAAAAACTGGGTTCCGTTTCTGGAGTCAGGGTAGCTGGACTATGAATCCAGGCAAAGGACATTCGACGATTCTAGCAGAATTGCATGAGGATAGTCCTATTTTGTTGGCGAGGAGCGATATAGTTTCCTAGGCATCGCTTCAATCGCAAATTTACGGTGGTGTTTCCATCAAGGGAAGAGTGGGAGTCTAGGGAAAGACAGCTCATCGAAGGAGGAGGACAAGTCTGGTACACAGACGGTTCACTCGCTAGAGAGGGCTCGGGCTCGGGAGTCTACGGACCACATACAAGGCTTTCACTCAGTCTTAGGACTATCTGCAAACTTGATTAGGAAAACAACTGGAGGGTGGATCCAGAATCAACACTCTCTGAGATGGAACAACATCTCTGGTCATCTCCGTCAAGCTCGGGAACTATTAGCAGGGCCTGCAGAGAGAATAGGACGATTTTGTCTCTCTCTGGATAGGAGTAACTTGAGATTGCTAGTAGGCCTATTAACGGGTCACAACACCTTCAGGCGTCACTTGTTCGTGATGAGGGTGGTCAACGACCCAACGTGCACGTGGTGTGGTGGAGAGGAAGAATCCTCGGCACACATCTTGTGTCGCTGTGAAACCCTGGGTTATCACAGGCAGACTATGCTGGGCTCAAGAACCTTGGAACCAATAGAGATAAAACGGATAGGACCTAAGAATGTACTTGCCTTTGCCAAAAGGGCAAGTCTTAGGAACTAGTGCGGATAGAGGCGCAAAAGGGTCCATCGTGTGGCCTATGCACCAGCCACATTCCGTGCTGGATAGCCTCTGGTCCTTATTCATTCATTCATTCAAGAAATGATAAAACCTGAGGGGATAGTTCCCTTAACTCATTTCTTTGGCAACCGTATGACTATATTTCAACCGTACTATGACAGAAATGTCAACGTTTTACTGCCTTGAGGGAAGGTAGGCGCTTCAGACAACTACCTTTGCTTTACTATTACATGAACAGTGGTTTTGAGCAAATGTAGTCAATCTAGACTCATCACTCTACTGAGGCTTTCGCGGCCGTCATCATTCGGGTTTTTAGGCCGTCATCTGTTTCTTCTTAATGTTTCACTAGCGCGAGTGGCTTACATATTCAGAGGTGGGTAGAGCTACCTAACATCTCACCTTATCTTATCACTCTACGTACGCTGTATCACCGCGTTCAAGCCTTTGGACTTTCATACGGTCCACGAACTAGTAGGTACAACCTTTGACTGCGGACCACTGTCGCCAACGTTTGAACTGATGCAGAGAATGGTAGCATTTGAAGGCAGAATGGCATGATGTGGTATTAAGTCACAAATAGAGTAAATTGAAACACTTTGGGGAACAGCCCCAGATATCATGAGCTGGAAGGTGATCTTCCACAGACATCTCTTACAGTTGAAATTCACTCAAGAGTAGAGGAAACAGTTAGCTTAGCACCCTTCTCAGACAAAGGATGCCTCGTCTGGTACAGAAGGTTTGTCCAGCTATGGAGTGTACAGCAAATCTTCCAGGACGGAGTTCTAGGCTAGCCTCGGACAATACTGTACAGTCTTCCAGGCCACTTGGACTTGTGCGAAGCTGAACCTTGATAGGCGATAGTGCAACAAAACTATTGTAACCCTCCCAGACTCACAGACTACTTCAAAGGTTTTGGATTCTGGAGAAATTACATAAAACATGGTATGGGACTGTTCAGCACTCTGAGCTTAGTAGCTTCACACTACTCTGTACATCTCGGTTGGGGACCAGGCCACGTAGGTTTTGGTGGCAATGCAAGAAGAGGTGTGTCCATGCCATTTTTCGGTGCAGACCCTAGCTATGGCATAAGCAAAGTTATCGTCCACAAATTTATCGTTCAATGGTCCAACGAAGAACATCGCCAGCGATTTCGAGTCCACTTTACAAGTTGATGATCTTCACCAACAGAGAAAAGGAGTGTAGACTTTGCCATCAGTCTCAAGATATTGCTTGTCATATCATTTTGGACTGCGAATCACATAGAGCGAGGAATAGGGCTCTGTTTGATGTGACGTAGCTGACTATAGTACTGGGAAAAAGCCCATGACCTGGTCAAGGGCACAGAAATTAGCCTACCATAGACTAATAGGTACGGGGAGTGAGGATCAAAGTCCACGCCTAACAAATAGTAGTAGTAGTAGTGATGGGGAGGCGAAGCCAGGCAAGTGGGCCACCTTTGGCCCTTTTTGCCAAACCCACTGAACCAATCACTGAAAACACTAAAATTCTACACCCTAGGAAGCTCCTTGTCGAACCTAACAGACCTCCTGACGAAAGTCAGTATGTCCGACTATTTCGCTGAATATAGTGGCTCCTCTCCAAACTCCGTCGTGCCGAATATCTGAACCCTAAGGTTGCGATAAACTTCACATCTGCCCAGGAAGTGGAACGCTGTCTCGTCCTCCTCCCAGCATCTGGAGCAAATGGGGTCCTCTACCACTCTCATGAGTGACAAATGTCTATTCAGCCGGCAATGGCCAGTGAGAACCCCCACCAGAAGGTTGAGCGTCTCTCTGCCTTTATCCAAAAGCCATAGCGTTCGGCCCCTATCAGGGCCTGCTATGAATCTTTTGGCTTGCCTGCAGTCGTCTTTCTCTAACCAGGCTTTCGTCAGTTCCTTGTAGGCCCAGTTTTCCAGGGCCACATTGACCTGGCGTCTGCACACCAAACAAATAAATTGGTCTTCGATCTATTCAATGTCTTCAATAAGCTGGCTCTAACGTTTAATGTTGGACATAACACTTCACACCATCCTCTACCGACTTTGGTGCAGTGCACCACAAGTAAACATGGATACTAGCATTTTGTCTAGATCTAGAGGATCTTATACAACTAGTAGGTCATCAAAAATATTTTTTTTAGATAATTTGTTTAAATCCTTATCATTCCATCACATTACCAAAAAATCGAGTTCAATAATGATTCATTTTGGGTCTCACACTGAGAATATTTAGGAGTGCCGAATATAGAATGATGTCAACTACCTACAAAATATAGTCTATTTCAATAAATACCTAATACATATATTACTATAAGTAAGTAAACTGGCCTTAGGGGATCCAATTATACCTTGCGTCAATGCGGAAAATTACAGAAGGCACTGAAAGGTTCAAAATATCACAAAAATCAAATATGAGGTCGTCCCAAAAATCTTGTTTACGCCCTCACTGGTAGATTAAATGGAATGTTACATTAGAGCCTACTTAAGCTCGTGCATGTTTTTACTTAGCAACAAGTTATTATGAGGTCCGGATAAATGTCTGATCAACTCTGGCAGAGATTCAAAAGATAGCGGACAGAAACAGCAGTTGAACCTGCACGAGTTACCGTCATTCGAAGATATCACGTTCCTGTGCACAGAACACAAATGTTTCAGCAGATGCGCTTTTTGTTTGAACATAGCCACACATAACCTACAAGCGAACGGTTTCTCCCCGGTGTGGACTCGCAGGTGAGTCTTCAGGTTCCACGACATCCCGAACTGTTTGCCACAATATTCGCAACGGTATTCGCGCACTTGCACGGCCGGTAATGTCGGTTTACTACTGCCCGTCGCATGGGAAGAACCTTCCGCATTGGCGCTGTCATCGTTGACACTCGCTGAAAATGACGGCGGGGGTTCCCTCAACTCTTCACTGCCTGTTGGAGCATTCACTTGAGTTTGACAGAGAGACCAGGCGCCCCATGTGTGCTCAAAGCTCTGGTATGTCTCTGAGCTTAGCCCTTGGTCGGCACTTGGGGGTCTGCAAACAAAAAAATATTAATTTCATTTGTCATATTTAGGAAGATGTATCAGGTAATAACGGCACTGGTCTCGGGAGTATACATAGCGTAAAGAAAAGCATATCAAGAAAAAATATTTGCAAAATAAAATAAGGATATATTCAAATTTTTCCACGTGACTTAAAACAAGGGCTGAGGTCACAGGTATCTTATCGATATCGACAATCGATACTGCTACAGCGCAGGTCAGTGAGATTCAACTGCAAACTAGAGATGATCTGAATTCTTTAACAATGAGACTCAATTTATTGATACTTAAACATATTTGAAACAGGCAATTAACCCACTAGCATTTTCGTTGCAATACATTTTTATATCTGATAATTATCACAGCTCATCCTGTTTGTGACCGAGATTCGCAACTAATGGAAGCCATCATTTTATTTCGGCGCATCCCATTATGAATGAATCCAAAGATAGAATTTAATTCAAGCTCATCCCTACAAAGTGAATTAGTAATCTAGCCTAACTTTTATTCTTTTGACTTTTGTACTTTTGTGTGTGACTGTGTTTTGTGGTTATAATGATCAATGTCAAAATGTTAGGTTAGCACTAGCTATCGATATCGAATATCAATACTTTATATCCCATCACTATAGGATATCACTGACGTCAGAGGTTGTTTGCGCGGCATTTTCCGGCATTTGAAATAATTTTTGGAATATCTCTTACAGTCGGTTCCAAAAAACCAAACAAGTGATTTTGTCACGTTTACTAGGCTCTAAGGAACGCGTAAACGACATAATATCTTTTTCTGCAAGTACCCTATTCAAGTAGAAAAGTTCTTATAGACATGTGTCTCTTTTAATTGCTTAATCCAAAAAAGAATTAAAATTAGAAAAAAATTCAGAGGCATATATTTTTTCTCGATAATATTGCACAAGGTGCTCCTCAAGATGCCACTGGACTTGATTCTTTTCATATATTTATGGCGAAATAAGCCTTTGATAACTTCAAACAACTGTACCAAAACAATAGGATAGGTAAAATAAAAATAAAAGACCGATTTTGAAATATATTTTGAACACCCCGTATTTTGAAAACTAGGTTAGGTCAGGTTCACATAGCTTGAAACGACAGTCCGATGTTTGTTCCACTAACCAACTAGAATGCGCAGAATCGTTCCTGCTCCATTCTCGGATACTAAGGGGTGCTTGACTAGTCATCATCATAGTCACAATGTCTTAACAGACATGTTGTGAACTCGTAAAATGCATTAAGGTGGAGCTAGAGTATTGACGACACGAATATTATCAATAGTTTTGAGAACTGTAGCTACCATCTTTCGCGATTTATTGTCAGTTCAGTGGCGCTCTTGATACTCATATCTAGCAACTGTTTCGTCGTATCCACCCAGCGTGTAGGGGAACGGCCACGGCGCCGCCCACTCGGGGCGTGGCCCTGAACTACAAGTTTCTCCATATTATCGCTTCTGTGAATATGTCCGAGGAATGTAAGCATTCTCATCGACACAATGGAGGATAGTCTCTTTGGATTACCGAGCTCATCCAGTATGGAAACATTAGTTCGATGGGCGGTATAAGGAATTCTCAGCATTCTCCTCCACGTCCACACTTCAAAAGCATCTATGCGAGCTGGATCCAAGTCCAAGTCCAAGTTTCCAAGGCATACAAAAATATGGATGACACAAGAGACTGAACCAGTGACATTTTGGTAGCTTTAGTGATGTTATGGTCACGCCATATTTTAGTAAGCTTTGTCATGGCCACCCGTGCCTGTTGAATGCGCCGTCGAATCTCATTCTCACAGCTACCTGAATTGTCGATCAAAGAACCGAGGTACACAAAACTTTGAACTACCTCATAACGGCCTATTGACTTTATTTCTCGATGATTGTCATGCTCTACAACTACGATAATCACCTTGGTCTTGTCGTAGTTAATACCAAGACCATATGCTGCACTGTGTTGTTCTAAAACGTTCAATAGAGCTACTAGTTGTTCCTGAGAAGCAGCAATTAGGGTTGTATCGTCACCAAATCTTAAGTTAGATATTTTGCTTCCGCCAATAGTTATACCGCCATTCCAGTTGTCCAATACCTGTCTCATCACAAATTCAGAGTAAATGTTAAATAACATCGGAGATAATACGCATCCCTGACGAGCTCCTTTCCTGGTTGCTGTTTGACCAGACAGGTTACCATCAATTCTTAACTTGGCTAGTAGGGTATGGTATGAACTTCTCCGAGTGTAGTAGCTCTGGTGAATCTCGAGTGTAGAGTAGTTTCCTGGCAGTGCCTTTGCAATGCCTGCAAAGGGTTCTGGCATTATGAACCCAGATTTATTTCCTCCTCTTGCGAGTGTGTCGGACAATGAATTGCCTTCCACTCCGCTATGACCTGGAACCCAAACCATGTTCCAAGTTCATTGAGGAGATGTATACAGTTCCATACGAGTCTTTCGCCAACCTGCTTGCAGCTCAGTGCTTTCAGGGCAGTCTGGATATCTGAAAAGATTTGTATAGATTTGTTTGGGTTGGGTTTAGGGGTCTTTTGACTCCCAAATCCAAGGCTATCATTTCTGGTTGGAAGATTGTGGTATACCTTCCAAGGTTTACTGATATTTCAGCTCTTGGATTAATACCAGCTACTCCCAGTTGCGCCCAGTTCTGACTTGGAGCCGTCCGTGGGAAAAGGACGTTGTAAGATCTTTCCGAATGCGCTTGGGGAACAATAGAGTCCGAGACCATTTCGAGTATATAGTGGTTTATAGTTTTAATCATAATGCCCATTGACTTCAGTCTTAGTTCTTTTTTGTCCTGTCTGTCAGTTGATAGCGGTCTGTAGAAACCTCTCTCTACCTCAATGTGTAGAGGGATAGAGGGGTTAAGTTTAGCAGGGTCTCCATGTCCAGTGTTGGTGTTAAGTGAAGATTCATCCCATTATTGTTTGAAAGCGTAGGAAACACCCTATCCTGTGTACACTGAAAATTCATTTAAATCCAATCCCCACGGGTTTGGCTAACCTTTTACACCCTCTATGTCTAAAATGTAAAGCAACCCACCTGTACTTCACGACAACGTTTTCTGGAGCTCCCGAAGTGTCTGGGTGCTGACCTGGTGTTGGGGTATGAGTCCTATCAACTAAAAATGGTGGGGCTGAAAGAGAAAGAGGATGATGGGCAGCTAATAAGGGAGGAAGAGTTTTATATCGATGTTGGTGAAGAGCTGTGTCATCGATATACGAAGGAGAGAATGGAACGAAGGGAGGATTTTGAGCGGGAGAGTTGTGAAAGCCGGGCCTACGCTTTCTGTGAGGGGTTACCACGTAGTTATCCGGACTTTGCACAAGTGATATGAGTTTCTGGTCGCCTATAGGCGGTTTCAGTTGTGAAAAATCTTCCTGTTGCTTTAAATCCATGGGTTCTATGTAGGTGTTCTTCCGTTTCATTCGCTGTTGGTATTGAGATAGTTCGTGGACTTTCGTTGCTATTTTCACTGTCGTCTTGCCAATTTTTAGCATGTCCGATTCTTTTTGTTCAGATTTCTAAAAAAAAAAAAAATAGTTTAGCTTTTGTTGTTTGAAATTTGTGAACGATGTAGAAGTTTTGTCAGGTCTACTTCGAACTTCCATTATTTATACAGTTTTTGAGTATCACAAAGATTGGATTGATTTACTATCTTTAGCTGAAAATTGTCCCCACGTGGAGACGATTGAAGATAGTTAGTCAATCGAAATGTTGTGCTGTTCAAAATTCATAAATATATCTTTTGATTTAGCTTCTGAACCTTATCTTGATTTTATCTATTCCGTATTTCTGGTAGCCCAAACATACTGCTCTGAGGAAAACATTTTTTTAGTTACTGTATCATTTTTGCAAATTCTTATGTTTTGTAAGAGCTAGAGAAGTAAAAAGCTTTAAAGCATACACATTTGCAGCAAATATAAAGATTTGGTTTCTTGGTTTGTGCTTGCAATTTTTTTTACTTTTTTATAAGGATTTTGGCTACAGCCCCCATTTTCCTACATACACTCCCAAAAAATTAAAAATATAATAACATCATTTTCCAATTACATGGTTAATCCCAGAAGTACCTGACTCAACATAGAAAATAAAATAATAATAATAAGAAAAGACTTCCACCTCACCCAAGATGAGCTCAAGGATAGATAGATAGATAGATAGATAGATAGATAAATATGCTTTATTGTCTAAGAATTTACAAATTTCTTATTGACAAAGCTGTAACAACAAAATGTGTAATATTCACTAAAACTCCTCATAGAACTCATCTAGTGTGTAATAAGGTTTTTGAAATAGGAAATTTTTAAGTTTTTTACGAGAATTTTGAATTTTAAAAGAAATAGGAAGTTTGTTGTAAATCTTCAATCCATTGTATATAATTGAATCTTTAACCAGTGCTGATTTGGGGGTGATTAATTTGAAATCATTCTTTTGTCTTATATTATATTCTATATTTATGGTTTCAAATTTTGTTTTATTTTTGAATATTAATGTAGCCGTTTCCAAAAAAAATAGTGCAATTACGGTTATAATTTTGTATTCTAAAAATAGTGGCTTGCATGAAGTTCTAGGTCTACTCTTGACGATGCATCTAACTGCTCGCTTCTGTATGACTAACAATTTATTTAAGTAGGTATGAGAACAGACACCCCAAAATGGGATGCCGTAACTCAACCTACTTTGGAATAATGCAAAATAACAATTTTTGGTGGTGTTTCTTTCAAGAGTTTCTTTAACTGTTGTTAGTATGTAAGTTACTTGAGCTAACTCATTAATTATCAATATGATATATAAAATTCAATTTTTGATCAATAATTAGACCTAAGAACTTCATGCTGTATGTTTGATGTAATTGTTCGTTGTCTAAGTAAATCACGTCAAGTAAGCATTTGAAAGTCATGAATTTGGTTTTCGAGATATTAAAAGATGAAAAATTGCTGTCACACCATCTTTTGATTACAATTATATCATTTTCAATTTTTCTTTTTAAATTGTGTATGTGATTATCATGCCAGAGTATTGTAGTGTCATCTGCAAATACAGTGAATTGACCACTTATTTCTAAAGTCATTAGGTTATTAATGCATATCAAAAATAAGATGAGACCTAACACAGATCCCTGTGGTACTTCATCCCGTATGTTCAATTTTTCTGAAGTTACATTTTTAGACAATTTAACAATTTGAGAACGATTACTCAAATAAGAGGTAAACCATTTTAGTGCTATTTTAGAATATTTTAGAACAACCATATTTATCTAATTTTTTGATCAAAATATCATGATTGACACAATATATCACAATCCTTGTTTGGAACGTGCCCTGAATTACATTAGGCTAGATGTCCCTAGTCTTTGGGCAAGGTGGAAATAATGTTCTTTATGTTATCGTTCTTTGATTTGATGTACATTTCTAAAATTATCATGTACTCTTTCGTTCAGTATTATATTTGCTATGATTTTCTTAAATTGTGTCTAGCTGACTTGTTATTAACTACGTAATTTCCAAGAATTAAATGTCTTCTGCTACGCCACTGGACTGAAAATGTTACGTTTAGCAACCATTCAGAACTGAAGATATGAACACAATGTACAATGACTCAAAAAGTGAACGGATTAGATTGTTATATCGCGTGTTTCCAGTAAAATAGCTGTTCTGAAAATTACAAAAAGCTTGCTTGAAACAACACTGTTCTCTATGATACCTTAAATGAGAATGACCTATAAATGTGATAGGCCAGTTCACAGAGTCATGAAATACGAAAAAATTAATAATAATTGCAGAAGTTTTAGAAGTTTGCTTGTTGACGCGTCTAAAAACGTACCTCTGAATTGGTTTTGAATTCCCCTTCTTTCTCATCATTTTCCGAATTTTTCGTATTGAGTGATAAATTGACGGGATTTGGAGAGCCAGAATTCTGTTCGTCATTATTTTCATCAGCCGTATCTTCTTCATCGTCATCCTCATCATCTTTAATTTCGCCATCCTCTTTTTCATCGTCATCCGTTTCTTTTTTCACCGATATTTTTTCTGCGTTCCCGTTTTCAGTGGCTGTCCAGTTGCTTTCTTCTTCCGACTGACTCTTGGCCTCTTCAGTTGTTGAAGACTGCCACATATCAGACTTGATTTGGAGCAACTCGAACAATTCCTGGATGCTATCCAATTCGCTGGACTGTAATAAAATGCGGAATAAGAGATAACGGGACGATTCGTTGTACAGACTACAATCACGATCCCAATACACAGTTTTGAGGTCAACAATGAGCGAAAATTAATTGACTGGTGTATGTATGCTCAGCGTTCACAGAAAAAAATTGACTGTGATAAAACGCAATTCATAAAAACAGTAATCAACAAATTTGCCCAAGACCGAAGGAAGCTAAAGTTATTATTATATAGTTATTTTTTCAGATGTACTTTTTTCTTGTTCTTTTATTATTTTTGTTCTTTATTCATTATCGTGTTATTACAAAAAAAATGGGGTCAAGTTAATCGACTCAGTACCTCTCCATATTCTCGATTTTCATAGCGTATCGTGATATAGTTTTCACCTTCAATTTAGAAAAATTAGAAAATTCGGGTGATTGAGAAATTCAGAAGACTCAGAAGATGCAGTACATTCAGAAAAATCAGAAAAAGTTAAAAAATTCAGCAAGTTCAGAAAAGTCAGACAAACCAGAAGATTCAGAATATTTAGAAGCTTCAAGCGATTCATAAGATTCAGAAGATGCAAAAGATTCAGCACATTCAGAACACATAGAAGAAGAAGTTAAGACGATTCAGAAAATTCAGAAGACTCAGAAGATTCAGATGATCCGGAAGATGCATAAGATTTTGAAGATTCAGAAGAATTCAGAAAATGGAGGAGATGCAGAAAATTCATAAGACTCAAAAGATTCAGAGAATGTTGAAGTTTCGGAAGATTCAGAGCATTCAGGAGATGCAGAAGATGGAGAAGACGCAGAAGATGCAGAATAATTCAGAAACTAAAGTTGATTTAGAGGATTCACAGGGTTTAGAGGAATCAGAAGATAAAGAAGAAGCAGAGGATTTAGAAGAATTCAGAAAATTGAGACGATTCAGAGGATTCAGAAGATGCAGAAGATGAAGAAGACGCAGAAGCTTCAGAATAATTCAGAAAATTAAGAAGATTCAGAGGGTTCGGAGGATTCAGAAGATGCAGAGGATTCAGATCATTCAGACGATTGAGAAGATGCAGAATTTGAAGAAGACGCAGAAGACTCAGAAAAATTCGGGAAATTAAGAGGATTCAGAGGTATCAGAGGGTTCAGAGGATTAATAAGATGCAGAAGACGCAGAATATGTAAAATATTCTGAATAATTCAGAAAATTAAGAAGATTCAGAGGATTCAGAAAAAATCTGAAAACCAAGGAAAATCTGAAAATTCACAAAATTTAGGGATTTTGGAAAACATAGATTTAGAAAAGTTTTAACATTTAGAAATTTAGAGAATTTACAAAAATAAGAACATTTAAAATTTGGAAAATTTTAAAAAATTCGTATAACTGATAATTTTGAAATTGTTGAATAAGTTAATAATTTTGAATGTCTTGGAAAATGAAATGTTCACAGAATACAGACAACCCTTATCATATTGACTACAGCCCTGAATCACTTTGAGTTGTCTACATTGGAGTCCAGGAGAACACAGCGTTTTATATATTTTTCATTTCAATTAGTCGTAGATCATATTAATTGTGGAACCATTGAGTTCCATATATTTTGTAGCGTCTCGTACAACACGAAATAACTGCCTGTTTTTCATACCGACACTTCCTACTGATTACGCTATACACCCTCTCACATGGATGTGCAGAATCTTGAATAGTATCAACCTTCGCACTTTTGTATTGTATTTGTTATATATGGTAAGTTTGCCACTATGTTAACGCTGCTCCTACAATCCGGAATAGTTTCTCCGGAAGATGCGGGGAGCTGAAAAGGAACCGACGATGGGCGTGATAAATAAACAGGTGCGCGCTACATTAGAAAGAAATGGAAACAGTCATGTTAGCGCGTCGCCCGAAGTTTGTAAAATTGGAGAGGAAGGCGATTTGCAGATATTTTTTATCCCAATTCCTGACGCTTCATTTTCCAATATTTTTACATGAAATTTTCACATGATGTTTAGAAGGAAATTGCCCAGAGTGAAGCACTTTTTCATTTTTGCTTCTGGGATTTTCTTAAAAAAATTACAAAGTTGACGAAGAAAATAGGCAACTTCAAGCGATCATATTTCATGTTCAATCAATTTTTTTCAAAAAATGCGTCGATAGCCCGCTGTGTAATTTCCTTTTAAACTTCATGTAAAAATTTCATGCAAAAATATTGAAAAGTAGAGCGTCAGGAATTGGGATGAAATCACTTGAAAATGACCGTTTATGCTCTCCGTAGGAGCCGCCTTAAACTTGTAATGTCTATAATAATTGTAAACATGGAGTTTCCGTTAAATAAATAAATAAAACGAAGAACTGGCCACACGTCATTGAACCCTCCCAAAGAGTAAGGCCCTTGGACTGACCTTAATGCAGGCTTGCCCGTTATACAGGAAATCGAGGAGGTGTCTCAGATGGCAGCTCTTGATCCCAGGTATCAGCACGACGCTAGGCCCATGTGCATGTACCGTTTCGCCCAGGATGCGCCTAACCAAGGGGCTCGCCGACGCCATAACCAACTTGTGAGCACTGAGGGTAGTTTTGTCGTCGCATATGAACGTCATGTCTGCGAAGTTTTCCGATGCGAAACAAGTCCTGATTTCGTCTACGATTGTGGCGTGGTGTTTCCCATAATGCAAGGTTAGCAGTCCGTGAGATTCTTGTTCTTCCGAGTACATGGCGGATTTCGGTTGTAAGGAAGAAAACGATCTGAAATCAAAAAACATGCATTTAGCCTAGCTATATCACAGTGTACACTCGATCATCCGGATCTTAGACATACGATTATCTGCGAGAATACAAACATGCATGTTTCGAAGCATAAATATACGCGATCTTAGCTTGTGCCTCTGTATTCACGAAATTACGGACTCCCTCTTGGGGGGCACACCACAGTATTCCAGGCTGAGGTCTATGCGATACTTGCTTGTGTAAATCGTATTCGGGAAATTGACGGGTCTAGGAGGCGGATTACTACCTGCTCTGACAGTAGGGCAGCCATCAAAGCACTGAGTGCTTGGAAAATAACGTCGGGACTGGTCCTGGAGTGCAGGAGGGCTCTTGACGACATCTCAGCTAAACACAAGGTATCACTGATGTGGGTACCTGGGCACGCTGGGGTAAAGGGCCACGAAATGGCGGATCATCTGGCCAGGATGGGATCCGGCAACAGTTTTGTGGGCCCGGAACCAGCCTTAGGACTATCTGCAAACTTGATTAGGAAAACAACTGGAGAGTGGATTCAGAATCAACACTTTCTGAGATGCAACAACATCTCTGGTCATCTCCGTCAAGCTCGGGAACTATTAGCAGGGCCTGCAGAGAGAATAGGATGATTTTGTCTCTCTCTGGATAGGAGTAACTTGAGATTGCTAGTAGGCCTACTAACGGGTGACAACACCTTCAGGCGTCACTTGTTCGTGATGAGGGTGGTCAACGACCCAACGTGCACGTGGTGTGGTGGAGAGGAAGAATCCTCGGCACACATCTTGTGTCGCTGTGAAACCCTGGGTTATCACAGGCAGACTATGCTGGGCTCAAGAACCTTCGAACCAATAGATATAAAACGGATAGGACCTAAGAATGTACTTGCCTTTGCCAAAAGGGCAGGTCTTAGGAACTAGCGCGGATAGAGGCGCAAAAGGGTCCATCGTGTGGCCTATGCACCAGCCACATTCCGTGCTGGATAGCCTCTGGTCCTTATTCATTCATTCATTCACGAAATTCAGGGGCCTGGGAGGCAGATTACCATCTGCTCTGACAGCCAGGCAGCATTGAAAGCATTGAGTGCTTGTAGGTTTACATCAAGGCCCGTTCTGCAATCTAGAAACGTCTTGGATGGCATTTTGGCAAGTCATCAGGTGTTGCCATATGTGTGTGCCGAGTCATGCTGGAGTTTGCGGTTATGAAACGGAGGACGCGCTTGCAAGGCGAGGGTCGTGAAATCATTTCCTGGGTCCTGAGCTGGCTGTGGGGCTGGCAGCAGGTACCATTAGAAGGAAAACAAAGCAATATCTTATGAGATGGAGAGGAATCTCTGGACATCTGCGTCAACCTAGAGAACTTATTTTAGGACCTCTGGCCAAGGTGGGGCGGTTCTGTCTCTCGATGGATAGAAGCCGGCTAAGGTTACTTGTGGGCCTGCTATCTGGCCACAACACCCTCAGGCGTCGCTTTTATGTGATGGAAATGGCAAGCGACTCGACGTACGGACGGCCTTGGCACACATTATATGTCGCTGTGAAACCCTTGGGTATCACAAGCAGACTATACTAGGTTCAAGCGTCCTTGAACCAGAAGGCATCAGATGGGCAGGATTTAAGACCATCTCATCAACCGATCTAATCAACTATAGACCTGGACAACAATGACATCATAAATGATCGCCAGTATGGCTTCCGCAAGCATAGGTCTACGGGTGACCTCCTGGCCTACGTCACTCACTTGTGGAACAGAGCAATAGACAATCATGGCGAATCCCGTGTTGTTGCACTTGACATATCGACAGCTTTCGACAGAGTGTGGCATGAGGGATTTCTGGTCAAGCATGCTAGTTATGGACTACCACCTGGCCTGCGCCATTGGCTGAATAGCTTTACAAACGACCGATCTCTGTTTGTTGTAGTCGAAGGCTCTTCATCATACGATTTTCAATAAACGCTAGTGTTCCTCAGGGATCTGTCCTATCCCCTACACTGTACATCAACAAGCTGCTGGAAATAACATCCAATCCATTCTACAGATTCATAGACGACAGTACATTAATATCGTGCATGGAACCAGGCAAGCCAGTATCATCCCAGGAGACGGTACGTCCGCGACAGCAACATGCCTCACAGATCAACGTAGACATCACTCACTGTGGAAATGGAGGGTTACCCAATAGTCGAGTCACCTTCCGTCAACCTTTTGGGGATCAACAACAACAATAACATTTCCTGGCACGACCACGTCCTCAGTATTGCTAAAACGGCATCCCAGAAGCTTGAAGTTTTGTTCTGCTGTAGGAAGCTGTATACACCAGAGTACTACTGCTCTAAAAGGCACAGATCCGAACATAGTTAGAGTATTGCTCCCATATGTAGGGATGCGCTCCGAAGCACCCTTTAAAGCTTCTGAATACTATCCAGAAGAGAACAATTAGACTAATCGATACGCCTAACCTCACAAAGAACCTTCACAGCCTGGAGGATCGAAGAAGGGTAGATGACGGACCCTGTTTTACAGATTCTATCACGGAAGATGTTCGAGTGAGCTCTCCCAGATAATAACACCACAGGCCGTCCGAACGAGGAACACGAGAGAGGCTCTACGAGCTCGTCCTTGCCAGGTCCAGGTACCTACTTCCCAGATCAGTCTCCTCCAGCATTCCTTCTTTTGGTGAATATCGACTCTGTGGAATGAGCTGTCGAGGAATTTGTTTCCTGTGAAATTCAATACTTGGGGGTGTTTGAACATACAGAATTAAAAAACGCTAACATCAGTGTTGCCAGATTTACCACTTTTAAGTTAGACTTCATAAATAGGGCATTCCATTCAAAATTATGACGTAAAATTGGTAAATCTGACAACACTGATGTTAGCGTTTTTGAATTCTGTATGTTCAAAAACCACCAAGTATTGAATTTCACACCTCTCCAGCTGTGGCTGTTTTGGAAATATTTAAGCGTTCCGTTACCGTTTACTGAAAAAGCGGTGTTGCCGTATCTCAATAATTAACTAAAACAAAACTTTGAAATTGTGAGATCTTACTAAATTCGACATGCGCAATTAATTGCAATAAAAATAAGTAGAGGATTCTATTTAAAATAAATTAAAATCGGTGATATTTGTTTGAAAATTTGGAAACATAATTTATAACGTGGCAACGTTGCAAACGCGAAAAAAATATTACAAGGCGAGATGGGGTATTAGTAGATACTTCGATTTAAAATAACAGGGTGTTACATTTAAAAAAACAAAGTAAAATGACCTTCAAGTTGCCGTAATTCAAAATTCTGCCAAAAACAGCCTGTAGATACGAATTTTTGGTAACATTCAAAATAATATCCACTTAATATTCAAATAACTCGCTGTATAATATTATTGAGAAAGGTTAAAGGAGTATGTCAATTTGGACGTATTACTTGCGACCCTGCAAATCCGGAAATTAATAGAAATTAAATTATAACTTGGCAACGTCGCAATCGATCCCAAAAATATTTTAGGGTTGAATAGAGATCAATTAAGGACACTAGAAGAATTTAAGGAAAAGAAAAAAATCAAGTTGATCACTATCCTACTTTCCCGCAAGACCCTGTATATTTCAACATTTTTTAGAATATGCGTCTCAAGTAACCAAATAACTTTTGTTTTTGACATTTTCTTCTATCAGGTATACCTTGCGAGATATTGAAGAATCACACACTAACTGGACACCCTGTATTGGCTGACGAGATGACTGGAGCATATCTAGTAAGCGCTTTCGAGGCTGGGCAGGTATAACGACCTTAGCTCAATCGGCGAGAGTGCGGGAGTTCCAATCTGAAGGTCGCAGGTTCGCATCCCGTCGGCCCTTGACTTTTTTTTGATCGGAATTTAAATTGAGAAATCCACATGCGGATGAGAGCATGAAGATGAACCAGTTCCCCCTATACAGAGGTCTCTTTGGCAGCCCGAACATTTGATATCTGGGTCGAACGTGGTCGGAGATTAATACCGACACCACATATTCCTCGATGACGAGAGCGCCGGAGTACTAATCTGGAGGGCACGGGCTCGAATCCCGCCGACCATGAATGAATGAATGAATAAGGACCAGAGGCTATCCAGCACGGAATGTGGCTGGTGCATAGGCCACACGATGGGCCCTTTTGCGCCTCTAGCCGCACTAGTTCCTAAGACCTGCCCTTTTGGCAAAGGCAAGTACATTCTTAGGTCCTATGCGTTTTATCTCTATTGGTTCCAAGGTTCTTGAGCCCAGCATAGTCTGTCTGTGATAACCCAGGATTTCACAGCGACACAAGATGTGTGCCGAGGATTCTTCCTCTTCACCACACCACGTGCACGTTGGGTCGTTGACCACCCTCATCACGAACAAGTGACGCCTGAAGGTATTGTGACCCGTTAATAGGCCTACTAGCAATTTCATGTTACTCCTATCCAGAGAGAGACAAAATCGTCCTATTCTCTCTGCAGGCCCTGTTAATAGTTCCCGAGCTTGACGGAGATGACCAGAGATGTTGTTCCATCTTAGATAGTGTTTATTCTGGATCCACTCTCCAGTTGTTTTCCTAATCAAGTTTGCAGATAGTCCTAAGGCTGGTTCCGGGCCCACAAAACTGTTGCCGGATCCCATCCTAGATAGATGATCCGCCATGTCGTTACCCTTTACCCCAGCGTGCCCAGGTACCCACATCAGTGATATCTTGTATTTAGCTATGGAATAGGAGATTCTACGTGGAGTTCCAGGGACAGAAGAGTCGATGGAGGAACCAGAAGTATGGTTCTCCAGTGGTTTTCCTAATCAAGTTTGCAGATAGTCCTAAAGTTGGTTCCGGGCCCACAAAGCTTTTTTCGGCATTTTCTTGTAGGAGTGAATTGACGCAGTAAAATAGTGTATTTTGCGTATGCGCGTCTAAAAACCTTATAGATTAGTGATGCTACTGTATAATATTTACTACATTTTGCTTCTATATCAGTATCTTACCCGATGTAGAATGCACCATTCGTCGGCGTTGAATTGTCTTCCTCTATCTTCCACGGGCCCAAAAAGGGGCAGAGGCTGAACCAGTCTTGTAGATACCTGGAAGTAAAGGAAACATATACAGTCAACCTTCATCAGTTTATTTGCTTCTTCCAATATACTAAATGAAACTGGGATTTTTTTATAGAAAGAATGCGAAATACCAAACAGAGCTGATCAGCCTTTATATATTATCTCTACTAGACCATGGAGTAAAGTCAATAGAATCTTTTAATTCTAAATCAATGCTATGTTTTTAATATTTATTAATCTGGATAGTGTCGAGAAGCTTTAGAGAGTGCTTCGGAGCGCATTTCCACACTTGGGAGCAATACTCCAACGATGGTCGGATCTGTGTCTTGTAGAGCAGCAGTAGTTGCTCCGGTGTATACAGCTTCTTACAGCTCAACAAAACGCCAAGCTTCTGGGATGCCGCTTCAGCAATACTAACGACGTGGTCGTGACAGGACTATTCGGTGACTCTCCATTTCCACCGTTGGTAAGCCAACGTGAGACTTCTTTGTCAGTGTTTTCGCCCGAGTTTTCTGTACGTTAAACTGTACTTTATTTACTCGACAACTGTTTTGATATTTATATCTACGCTGATCTGTGAGGGATGTTACTGTCGCCTGGTATGATAGTGGCTTGCCTGGTTCCATGCAAGATATTGATATACTGGCGTCTTTTTTTTTTTTTTTAAATGGCAGTAGGAACTTGTCCCATTAGCCAGAAACTGTGATTTACTAAAGAAATTACAAGGTTACAAGCCTTAGAAGCAATCGTAATGGTCCAGCACAAAGAAACCTATGGGGTAGAGGATGAAGTAGTATTATTCCGGAAGCAAAAGCTGGTTACAGAAGAAAAAATATGTCGGTGAAGAAGAAATAGTAAACCACGCCCTAACTTGGGAAGGATATAGGATAAAGGAGTACACAGGGTCACACGCTTCTCGCCTAAGGGCCCGTTAAGGCATTTTCGTTTTCACACACACGTACAAGTTAGGCCACGGTAAGGGGGTTACTATTGAACAGAGGTTGTGAACAGAGGTAGTAGCTAGAACAAATCATATTTTAGTGCCAGAGTTTTTAACGAATGCAATAAACTGATGGATAACGTCTTTCCTGTTTAGAGTAAGGGCATGTAATGTGTTCATGGGAGCAGTAACACCGCATCTAATAAGACTGGAGTAAAGGTGATTGCAGTGTGTGTTTCTTGAACAGCCAAAAAATATATGATCCAAATCACCTTCGCACTCACAATGTGGGCATAAGCTTGATGGTATGATGTGTAGTCTTGCTAGGTGGGATGGAAATGAACCATGTCCAATTTTCAGCCTTATGATGGAAGATATATACTTCCTCGGGATACTAAAGTCGTCATGCCAGTATGTACAGGGTATATTGGGATGAATGAAAGTATACCTAGTAGGATGAGTAAAACAATATTCTCTCCACTCGGATGCCCATTTCTTTTGTAGAAGTTGCTTTGAAAGTGAATAATATTCCTGCTTTGACAGCGGTACAGTCAAATCAGTGCCTGCTACAATACTTTCCTTTGCCAGATGATCTACTTTTTCGTTGCCTGAAATTCCACAGTGTGCTTTTACCCAAACAAATTTGATATTGTATCCTTTCTCCTGCATCTCACATATCTTATTCTTTATGTTGACTATGTAAGAGTTTGAGTCTTTTGTCAGATCTAGGTTCTTGAGGGCAGTAAGGACTGACAGAGAGTCAGAAAAGATGATAACATATTTGAAATGCATGTCGTACACATACTTGATAGCCTGAAGAATTGCGACGGCTTCGGCAGAGAAGATGGATATTTGGTTTGGCAGCCTATACATGAAACTTGCTCCTAAGCACGGTATATAGAAGGCACAACCAGTTCCCAAAGACTGCTTTGACGCATCTGTGTATATATGCATACTGTTTATGTGACTTTGGCAGATGTGTGCTAGGATATTGTTATTGACAGATGGCACGTCACTGTATGATGGAATGATAATGCCGCTGTAAGAAATCAGTTGGAAAAAGTTAGCAATCTGGAGTTCATGGTTTTCCAACATTTGACATGTTTCTATACTAAATTCTTGGATTGCTTTACAAAGAGGAGGAGAATTTTTCTTCACCCAGTATTTGTTAGTAAGGTCTTGGACGTTGAGATTATATAGGTCCTTCAAGAAGCTTGTATTTTTAAAAGTTAGTTTAATGAGGAATCTAGAAGCTAACATTCCTCTGCGTAGATGAAGGGGAGGTTCTAGTGCTTCAACCCTCATTGGTTCTATAGGGGAGGATCTCATAGCGCCTAAACAAATTCTCAGGAACTTATTCTGTAATACGTCAAGCTTGCGTAGTAACGAATCACTGGCTGAGCCATAGAAGATGCTGCCGTAATCTAAAATGGATCTTACGTAAGAGCGGTAGAACACTCGACAATTGTTTTGATATCTGCGTTGATCTGTGAGGCATGCTGCTGTCGCCGACGTACCGTCTCCTGGGATGATAGTGGCTTGCCTGGTTCCATGCACGACACTAATGTACTGTCACCTGCGAAGCTTTAGATCGGATTGGATGTTATTTCCAGCAGCTCCTTGATGTACAGCAGAAACAGTGTAGGGGATAGGGCAGATCCCTGAGGAACACCGGCATTTATTGGAAAGGCTGATAGTTTTGTCGGAGCTTGTATTTAAATAAGGATGACTTTAGATAGTCAGAGTCTTCAATCCTTCATAGCGCTTATCAAATCGAAAGCTTCATAGAATTATTCCGTTGGCCTTTTCAGACCAGAATGAAAGACTCTGTAATAAAATCAAGGGGGTGATTTTGCTAGCTTCAATCATATCATTCAAAGTTTAACTTCCAGCCAGAGAACAATTGAAGGGCCAAACCCCTTGCCAATTATTTATTTTTCACATTTGATCAATTTTAAAATTCCGTCGCTGTATTCAAAAAAATTAAAGAGAAAACTTTTCAAGTACAGGTAACATTAGAATTAGTGTCCGACCGAAACTACTTTTTACGGCCGAAACAGAAACCGAATTTCGGCCTCCGTCTCAGTTTCGGCCGAAACCGAAACCGAAACACCAATATAACGTCAGTAATTTTTTCGTGGATTTAAAAATGAATAACGTTTCATCAGCATTATCACACTTATTTCAAATAAATCATTTATACTGTTTGAAATAAGAAGTTAATCTGAACCAAATATCAACTACCTTATATTTATATTATATTTTGTATCTACTAAATAACATTCCAAACTTTGGTCAATATTTATGGCTCTGTTATCAATTAGCTGCCTTAAAACTAAATTTTTGAAGTACCTATATACGTGCTAAGTACAACCACTAACTATTTTTGAAAGTAAGGAGTTTTCTCTGAATTTGAGAAACTGTTCTGAGCTTCATTGAGCTACAGCTATTATTGACTATTAGTATTCATAACTGAACAATCTAATATTGTAATATTGTAAGCGAGAAACAATAATTTATCAACTTTCTTTGCAAATAGCTTCCTCAGTCTGAATAAATTTGACTAGTAGCATTAAGTAGTTGTTCAGTGGAAACAGTCGCTGATAAGGCAGACGTGAATTTTAAGGGAACCTTTCTCAAAGACAGAAATTAACTGAAATTCTAATGAGAGTAATATCTGCGTTTCTTTGCAAGTTTGGCTCCGATAAGTAGGCTTCTTAACTTGTGATAAGTTATTACATCATCTACCCAGCAAAATGACACTTCTTCGCTTGAAGATTAGTGCTCCGAGGGCGTCCGATCGCAGCGCCAAATCCATCAAATTTAGTTTCGGTTTCAGCTGTAGTTTCGGCTGGATGGCAGCCGAAACCGAAACTAAACCGAAACCCGTTTTTTGGCCGAAACTAGGCCGAAACCGAAACCGAATGTTCGGCCGGACACTAATTCGAATCAAACGCTTCATTCCTAACAATCAACCGCATGTTTTGGTTTATAGCATTTGCCGTGCCTTCTAATTCTTTGTTAAAATCGCTTCAAGCAATTTTATATTTACATGTTACATGTTGTATGCGGAAATTATAGTTACCTTGAAAACTCACAGATATCAAATTGCGTAATAACAGCTTCTTTCAAGAATTTACTGACTAGGCAGAACAAAAAACATATTATGTCGCAATCAGGGCCGGACTTGTATGCATATGGATGGACAAATACAGGTCCAGTGGCGGCGCGGCGCTTGAAATGTTCAAGGGTATGTCCTGCTTTAAAATCACCTCAAAAAATATTCAAGCTAAAATTTTTTATTAACGCTGCTCCTACAATCCGGAATAGTTTCTCCGGAAGATGCGGGGAACTGAAAAGGAACCGACGATGGATGTGATAAATAAACAGGTGCGCGCTACATTAGAAAGAAATGGAAACAGTCATGTTAGCGCGTCGCCCGAAATTTGTAAAATTGAAGAGGAAGGCGATGTTTAGAAGGGAATTGCCCAGAGTGATATCGAAGCTCTTTTTCATTTTTGCTTCTGGGCTTTTCTTAAAAAAATTACAAAGTTGACGAAGAAAATAGGCAACTTCAAGCGATCATATTCCATGTTCAATCAATGTTTTTCAAAAAATGCTTCGATAGTCCCCTGTGTAATTTCCTTTTAAACTTCATGTAAAAATTTCATGCAAAAATATTGAAAACTAGAGCGTCAGGAATTGGGATTAAATCACTTGAAAATGACCGTTTATAGCTAGCTCTGGTACAGATACGTACATAGTTTTTTGATAAGGTACAATGGGTACTAGGAAAGTTTTGGAATACAGCTTTATTTACTTCATTCTTTCAAAGTCACTTCTACACTCAATATAACTGCGCATTCCTCAAAAACCACCATTTAAACCAGTTCTGCCAAGTGTTACTAGGCACTGAAGCACATTCACTATCCCAAGCTCGCAGAAGATCCTAATCACCAGAAAACACCCTTCTTTTTGAGTTGTAAGTAACATCACTTCATCATCATAGTCACAATGTCTTAACAGACATGTTGTGAACTCGTAAAATGCATTTACTCATTTTACGAGTTCCTCTTGGGATATCTTTAAGATCTTTAATGCAGTAGTTTTCCATTTACTTTCTGCATCCTCATGCCGTTGAGCAGATGGTATCTACTGGTTCATCCGCCTTTAGGGGCAATTTCTCACCCCAAGGACAAGAAGGTGTCCTGACTCTTGAGAAGAGGTTACTGCTTATACCGACAGTAGTTCGGTTCCTTTTAGTCGCCTTTTACGACACGCAGGATATACGATGGGAGATAGTCTAACCCGTCCCCTCATTTATTCAAACGAAGGATAAAAAGTATCCTACTTAAATACTGTTTTTATTCCTGTAATGAGTTTATGACTGCAAACGGCAGGAGTTTTACTTTGACGTAATACTCGCATGTTTTGTTTTTATACATTTTGCTGTTATCATTCAATATTTGTATATCTGACTCACCATAAATACTTTATCTTGTATAATGTGGTTAAATAAGTATTTTTTCTATGGTCAGCCTCCCGCAAAGGCTGAAAGCCTATGGCACTGTAGAAGCGCTGCGAGAGGATAAGTGTCAGTTCATGTTAGATTTGAAGCGCTGCAGGTTGTAGCCGTCGGAAAACAAGTTTCCCGGCAGCCCATTTCCACAGCGTCGAAGTTCTCCAAAAGAAGGAATGCTGGAGGAGACTGGTTCGGGGAGTAAGGACCTCGACCTGGTAAGGATGAGCTTGCAGAGCTTCTCTAGTGTTCCTGGTTCGGACAGCCTTTGGTGTTATTATCTGGGAGAGCTCACTCGAACATCTTCCGTGATAGAATCTGTAAAACAGGGACAGGTCAGCCACCCTCCTTCGATGTTTCAGGCTGTGTCCTTTGAGAGGTTATGCGTATCGATTAATCTAATTGCTCTTTTCTGGATAGTGTCCAGAAGCTTTAGAGAGTGCTTCGGAGCACATCCCCACACATGGGAGCAATACTCCAGCGATGGTCGGATCTGTGCCTTGTAAAGCAGCAGCAGTTGCTTTGGTGTATACAACTTCCTACAGCGGAACAAAGCTCCAAGCTTCTGGGATACCGTTTTAGCAATACTGACAACGTGGTCGTGCCAGGACATGTTATTGTTGATGTTGATCTCCAAAAGCTTGACGGAAGGTGATTCTACTAAGGGGTGACCCTCCATTTCCACGGTTGGTAAGCCATCGTGAGACTTCTTTGTAAATGTTGTTGCCAGAGTTTTTTGTACGTTGAACTGTACTTTATTTGCTAATCCCCACTCGACAATTGTTTTGATATATGCGTTGATCTGTGAGCAAGCTGCTGTCGCCGACGTACCGTCTCCTGGGATGATAGAGGCTTGCCTGGTTCCATGCACGACACTAATGTACTGTCATCTGCGAGGCTGTAGATTGGATTGGATGTTATTTCCAGCAGCTCATTGATGTACAGCAGAAACAGTGCAGGGGATAGGACAGATAAAATAAATAATAACCCTCGGTTGACGTGTGAGGACTAGAGTACACCCCAAACAATTAAATCCAATTTAAACTAATCTAATTTGTGAAGTAAGCGTGTAAAAATATAAGCAATATCACTCTGTATAAAGTGTGTTGTCATGCGCTAATACAAAGCAGTGCGAGGTGTTGGAAATCGCAAGAAAGCTTGAAACAGTTTTGCAATTTCCAATACTTTTTGTACAGCATATTTTCATTGCAAAACAGAAAGAATTCGAGTTGAGAAATTATAAGTACGCGAGTTGACTTCACTTTCACAGAGAAAAGATTTATAGCAATATTGATAATAAACCGAATGCAACTATTTGGGAGCAATTTCGAAATGTATGTGTAACTAGGGGAACTAACTGTTAAAAGACATACCATTAATACATTTATTAAGTACTTTCGAATCAGACTGAATGCCTCAACTGGCGAGAAAAATAATTAAGACAATATTGAAAGATATCATAAAATCTATGTCACTTGGTCTTTGGTCTTTCATTTGTCTACCTCTCAAATCAGTAATTAAGACGTTTAATGATGTATATGTTGCGCCCAATACCCGAATTCGGGCAATGCCCGAAAAAAATACGCAGAACTAGATTTGAGCAAGGAATATTTCCCAAACCCGAAATATTAATTTTATACGGCTATTGAGCATTACCAAATAGACAGAACTAGTTTTGTGCATCTTGAAATACACAGAACTAGTTTTGTGCAACTTGAAATGCACAGGACTAGTTCTGTATATTTTCTGATTGACAAGCAGAAATTCTGCTTCTTCACTTAGTCAACGCCAGCGACGGACTCAAATAAATATAAAGTTGGAGAAGTTAAATATATTTTAATGAATACCAATAAATAATAAATCGCCAACTGATGTTTATTTGATTGTGTGAGCATCAAATTGGCTTGTGCTTCCAAACCTCTTTTTACGTTGTTTATGTTTATTTGATTGTGTGAGCATCAAATTGGCTTGTGCTTCCAAACCTCTTTTTACGTTTTCACGATTCGTACTTAGGTTAAAACCTCCAATTGTTGGCACCTCGCTAATCGTTGGCATCTTACGCAATTTGTTTAGAATTTAACGAATTTCAGAAAGCGGCAGCTAATTGTTGTGCTACTAGTAGAAGCGGCAACAGCATATTGTAGTATTGATATAATTTTTATAAAAGTGTTCTTTCACCAGTAGATGCTTGTCAGCAGAGAAGTGAGGGTGTCACGTGAAAGACTGCAGAATCAGCGCTAAATTTAGATCGGTAGGTATCACAAAAGTACCCTCTATATCGAAATGATTGGTGATACACCTACATTTTTGACGGAAATAAATCATGTAAGGTCCATTCAAGTATATTCAGGATGTGCAACTTTTTCTTTGATCATCTGTTTTAGTAAAAATCGGAGTGCCAACGATTGGAACCTATTTTTGCGAAGTCACGTAATGTTGTCACGGGGTGCCAAGATCTTTGGACTGCGGACTAAATAAAGTTCCAATACTTGCCACTGCTCTTTTTTTCAATTGTGTTGCTTCCAGTACACTATAAGTACTTCAAATTGAAGCAAAATCATCTTCGTGTTGATCGTAATGGCCTGGAAGGCTAGTGAAATGGGTAAACTTAATATTCTCCATATGTTTATGCTTGCTATCTGCTTGCAAATTAGGTATGAAACACACACACTATTCAGGCAGTCAAATCATTCTATTACAGCCAATACAAGTATGTAGATGATTTTTAATAATAGTTAGTAATCTAATATAGCTATTTTCCGATAGTACTGCCAAATTGTATCAGCTAGTACGTAGCATTTCAAGGTGCCAATAATTGGAACACTAGGCAGTCCCACATCTATTTGTTGGCCCAATGATAAATATCAGTTCAAAAATAGAATTTTGTTTTTGGTTTTCATGGAAAATCAACCCCTTTATGAACCGCACGAGCAAATTGATTTACAGTATCATTTTTACCTTCCCGGTACGCCGAAGATATTTTGCAAAAGCCATTATACGAGGTGCGCACCAGAAACTCAAAAAAGGCTGTTTTCAAAAAATTTGGGATGCCTAGGTCAACCATACAGTTCAGGCTGGAATACTACTTCAAAAATAATGGAAAAGAGCTACTTACCTAGTATCCGATGGAGAAACTAAAATTGTAAATTGGGTCTTGGAAAATTACAGGAAGAGGCTTCCTAGGGTCCAGTCAACCTTCAGATAAAGAGCTTATGGACAGAGAAACGCTGCGTTCAAAAAAATATGCCTGGTAAGGATTGGTTGAAGTGCCGTCCAGAGCTGATTGAAGCACTTTTGAAGGAATAACCTCCGCTTCTTCTTGCATTGCGGAGAAGGACATCAGAGGCTGGTTCATGGGCATCGAAGGGTACTTAAAAGAAGAAGGGGACAAAACATATTTCCAGTACAACCCAGAACTGGGAAAAGTAAACGCTCCAAAAGGAAAAAAGGCTATGAAAAAGATGTGTGCAAGGCAAAAGAAAATTCTATGGAGGATAAAAAACTTGGCAGAACTTGAACTTATGCGTTTATTAGCTAGAACAATTTAGCTACCAATAATTAATTATTACTGTATTAGGTACTTATTTATTTTGTGCAGTACTGGTAGTATGCTGTGAATCTGATTGGGCTTAAATTGGTGCTCAGAATGTCGTTTATTTTTTGTAGATAACTATACTGAACTGTTTTGATTGAAGTTTTTGTAATAACTACACTCGTTTCTTCACACAAAGTTAAAATCAATCTGATATCTATTTTAAACCACTACATATAATAGAAAAAGCGTAGTGCCAATAATTAGCATCAGCCAGTGCCAACCATTGGGAAAAGGGTGCCAATAATACGGAATTTGCAATTGTCTGTATTTTTTGTCTTACTCCCTGGTTTCTCAGCTTGTTGAGAAATTATTTCTCATCAGTGCAAAACTACAGTGATTTCTGGCTATATAATCATAAAAATCATACGTGTATTGCATTTATGGAAGCTGTTATCGTTATCTTCAAGGAAACGATACCTTAAAGTGCCAACAATTGGGGGTTTTACCCTATATTGCAGGAACGTTGGCAAAGAAACCTAACCTAACCTAAACGATAGGTTTTTGCTGGTTTTTTGACACACGAATGTTTACTTTGGTTGTCATTCCGTACCACAGAACTAGTTCTGTGCATTTCAAGTTGCGCAAAACTAGTTCTGTGCATTTCAAGATGCGCAAAACTAGTTCTGCCTATTTGGTAATGCTCAATAGCCGTATAAAATTCATATTTCGGGTTTGGGAAATATTCCTTGCTCAAAACTAGTTCTGCGTATTTTTTTCGGGCATTGCCCGAATTCGGCTATTGAGTGTAACATATACATACAGGGTGTTCATTTGAAAATTTCCCACCTCGGGTTTCTCAAAAACCGCCGACTAAAAGAAAAAAACGAGGAATCACGTTAAAAGGTTTGTCAAGGGGTACAACTTTTTAACCAAAAACCATTTCATCCCCTTGTACCCTCCTCCCCAGGATCATCCCCTTAAAAATTCTAAACAATAAGTGGTATCGAGTAATACCTTGTTTTAAAGGTCTATCCAAGTACTTTATTTTGACGTTTGGTTCTATAAAATCAGTCCATTAGTTTTAGAGAAAATTAGAATCTTTATGTATCTTAACTTGTTCAAATAGTATACGAAAACACATGAAAATATCACTTTTAATTGCAATGCGTGTTCAAATGTTGCCCTTTATTGGCCAAATAATGATATAGGCGATAATACCTTCGGGTTTAAAATTTTACATGTAAAGGTCGTTTCTGTGTGTTTGTAATTTACAATTATATGTTGTTTGTTTCCTGACCTGTTAGTGGAAGACGCCATGATAGCATAGTTTCTTAAAAAATTTTATGGAAAAATTGTGACGATTATTATAGCTGCATTAAGAAGTCGTTTGCACTCAATGCAATTGCTGTTTTTAAATTGGCAAACCTCAATGTTAAGGCAATAAGCATTGCCGAAAGCTTGTCCGTTAACACCAAAGTCTCCTCTATGCTGTGACCCAGCCCCCTTTTTCAAAATTTTGGCCACAACCTCAAGATTTTCTCATCTAAAATATTTTCGAAAGGGCCCACGAAGTTTGGCTAACCCTCTGCCAAACACCCTGTATACTGAAGACAAATATGTCGATACATTTTTAGGCTACGATTTTCAGGTTCAGCAATCAGTTAATGTTCGGTTCATTCACCATTTCTAAAAAAAATAGGCAGATAATTTGGCCTGCACATTCACCATTATTTCAGTCCCAAAGTTACTATGGCAGGGGTTCCCAGCCTGTGCGCCGCGGCGCCCTGGCGCGCCGTAGAAAGTAAAGAGGGGCACCATGAGTCGATCCTCGTCTTACGCTAGTTGCACACACACCGATTTTGGACGGCCGGTAAAATATCGGCCGATATTTTATCGTTGGAGCGTTGCTTTCATACAAGCCGGATTTTTGTCGGTCAAACGAACAGTTGATTGGTTATCGTCGTCCAGTAAGTTTGATTATAGCGACTATCGGTCGGTAAACAGTCGATACGTGTGCAAGGGTGTATCTAGCCACGTATGTCACTGTGTCGCCGGGACGTCCTGGTACCGGCGGTCTGCAGTGGCAGTGGCCGGCTGCTCGCCGATATTTTACCGGTAGTATTTTACAGTCGGCGTGTGTATAAGGTCCCATTCCATCCAGTGGTTCACTATTGGAATTTGGACGGCCGGATTAAAACCGACCGTCCAAAATTGGTGTGTGTGCAACTAGCGTAAAGCACAAATATTTGCGGGTGCCTGAAAAGCAACAGTACCTATTCTGACGCTCGCCAGTGGTTAAGAACATAGGTATTACGTACTTTCGTCGCGTTGCCGTCGCCGAAAATTATAAACATAGACCTACGCGCTTGAAAACCGTGTTTATACCCTCACCTGCCCCTCCTGCGCCTTTAACGGGTCCCAATTACCAATTGATAGAACAAAATGAAAAGCAAGGATTTTGGTTTGCAGCTTGATGAGACTACTGAAAGTAATAATGATGCACATCTTACTTGCTACGTACGCTTTCTGGCTGATAATATTATTTCCGAAGAGCTTTCATTCTGCAAAAGCATTACCGAAAGTGGGAAGGCCCAAGACTTGTTTGAAATTCTTGACAAGTTTATTGCAGAAAATGGTTTGGATTGAGAAAATTGTATCGGTGCATGTACTGATGATGCTTGATCCATGTCTGGCAGATATGGGGTAACATCATCTTTATGTGAATCTGTGTTTTTAGCCGTAGCTGTAATCAAGAACATTATCGCTCAAGGATCAATGTGGAGCAAGAAATGAGAGTCGCAGTGTCGAATCTTATTCCCCGCTTTGAACAACTATGCTGAGATCACCAAACTCAACCATCACATTGATTTGGCTGTAGTATTTTATTTTTGTTTTTCTTGAGTCTGTTTATTTTCTGTTTCAATTCTGAATTATCATAAATATAATGAAAAAACTTCATTTCGTATTGAGGACGTTTTTATTGTTTTGTCTACTATTATTATAGGTACCTATTTCTTTCGGCTGTATCTATTTAAAATAGCTATCTAAGGTAGGGCGCCGTGACAAAATACTAAACTTGAAAGTGCGCCGCGGGCTGAAAAAGATTGGGAACCCCTATACTAAGGATTTGAGTTTCTATAAGCAGAAAATAATAATAGCTTGAAAAAATAAATTTACAAGCTATTATAATGACGATCTGGCACTTGTTACCGTGGAAAATGAAGAGACAGAGCTGGTCCACAAAGCAAACGCATCGGTGTGCAAGATTGACAGGTGAATGTGCGATCACAAGCTTGAGTTGGGTCCTGATAAAATAGATGAAATTATAGAGCGTGGCCCAAGGAACAAGTGAGATAACGTGGCCTTCCAACTGGAGGGAGTGAAAGTTACAACAAGCAAGGCAATAGTGTAGCATGGAGTTACACTGGGTAACAAGAGGTGTTACGGAGGACACCTTAAAAGAGTAGTGGCAAACTACTAATGGCAAATGTAGGAGGGCCCAGCAGCAATAAAAGGGCACTACTGTGCCAGGATGTATATAGTCGGTCATCCTATACGGAGCTCCTGCGTGGTGTAAAGCCACGAAAAGTGAAAAGTATCAGCAGGACTTGGACAGCTTGCAGAGAAAGTCTCTGCTAAGGGTGGCTAGCTTTCGCACGGTGTCTACAAGAGCCTTGCAAGTGATAACGGCAATACCACCATTACATTTTCTGCCTGACGAGAGGACATTGATTCGCCATGGTCAAGCAGACAATGTGATATGCTGCCCTGAAGCTAAAAGACTGACCGCAAGTAAGTGGCAAAGCCTATAGAACGAGACTACTGATCTCGCACAGTGGACGAAACGACTAATACCGTCGATAAAAGAATGGATGGAATGCAGTCTTCGACAGACGTCCTATTTCCGCAGGCACTGTCTGGGCATGGACCTTTTCGAGTGTATAGAAAAAGAATAGGACGAGTGATGGACGAGAGATACCTCCACCGCAAGGCGAGCATGCCCTGTTCCTGTGCTACAGATGGGGAACATACAGACAGGAGGCAAGCCGAAAACTGAAGGGGGAGCTAACTCCAGAGACTAGGTCCCGCTGATGTTGTTCAGCGTAGAGGCATGGAGGGATTGTAAACAAAATACTCTCTGCAAAGGCGAAGGAGGAACGACAGCAAGATGAGATGCAGATAAGTGGATATTCCAAAATGGTATAATCATTACCTCATCTCACACTGCGAAGAATATCGTTCACGATGACGCCCGGTGCAAATGGATATAAAGCAGAGGTAAGAAAGAGAGAACGGGTTTTAGCCGGTAGGGCCGTGGTGGCATGTCGGATGGACGCGTTTGCGTCCACCGGCCAGAGGATTCAAGCTGGTTTAGGACAGACTCTCTTTCACACCTTCGTGTGTGCGAGTGCTTCTGTCCTTGCGATCAAGCCGATTTTCTAAACCCTCTATAATGAGAAAAGCTATTAAAAAGTGAAAAACTAATTGAAATTTTGTCCAGAGGGAATAGAATGACAACTACTTTCATCACTCACTCACTCACTTTGTTGTTTGACCCATGGGGACATGTCATCTCTTGGTGCTATAGCGGCGTGCTCGATAGCAGTGAAGAAGGCGTAAAATAAACGCAGAAGCGTCAGTTTTTTGAGTAAAGAATCCTCTGCAGTTCTTTATTATCCCAAAATCCGAAGAACTTTTTCTACTAAATAGTAAAAAAAGCTGGGATAGCATTTACTTCTACTGTATTACTAAAATATGTGTTACAATAACAGCTTGCATCCAGCCGGTGCCAAAAAAGGGATCCAAAACTGATCCGACTAACTACAGACCTATAGCTCTGCTTTCTGTAATCAGTAAAGTGATGGAGAGATGCATCAACCAAGAGCTCATTAAATACCTAGAGCTCCATCATTTAATCAACAACAGACAGTATGGATTCCGACACCAAAGATCAACTGGAGATCTCCTGGCTTACGTCACACATGTGTGGAGCAAACTCGTTCAGTCATTTGGCGAGGCTCACGTCGTTGCTCTCGATATTTCAGAGGCATTCGATCAACTGTGGCATGCCGCTCTCCTAAACAAGCTCCCGTCTTATGGGCTCCCTGTTAAGCTTTGCGGTTGGCTCGCAGACTTCCTCTCAGGTCGGAAAATCTCTGTCGTGGTAGACGGCTTTTCCTCTTCTTTCCATAGTATCAATGCCGGAGTTCCGCAGGGATCGGTATTGGCTCCGACATTGTTTCTGCTTACATTAATGATCTACTCTCTAGCACTACAAACTCAATCCACAGTTTTGTGGATGACAGTACGCTGCATGCAGGCATTATGAACAATAGACCGATCTCTGTGGTCGAGCTGGAACGCAGAAGACTGGCAGTGGCAGCTTCACTTTCAAAGGATCTCGATACCATTACCGCTTGGGGGCTTAAGAATATGGTTAAATTTAATGCTTTCAAGACCCAGAATTGTACGCTATCAAACAAGAAGTGCCCAAGCCAACACCAGGTTCTAATGAACAACCAGGCTCTGCCAAAGAGTCACTCATTCAAGCTGTTAGGAGTCAACATTAAAATCTGATTTGGCACGAACACGTCGCGTCAATTGCAACAGCTGCTGGTAAAAAGCATTGATTAACACATTTATATGTGTTAATCAATGCTAGGGTACCTATTTAGAGCCAGAAAGTATTTCTCACCATGTAACCTCCTCACGCTATATAAAGCCCAGATAAGACCTTGCCTGGAGTATTGCTCTCATGTCTGGGGAGCTGCTGCCCCTACTACCCTGTCTATACTAGATGCCGTCCAGAGAAGGGCAATTCGACTAATTGGCGATCCGGCATTAACGCGCCACCTTCAGTCACTTTCTCACCGGCGTGCTGTTGGTGACCTCTCACTCTTCTACCGATATTCCAACGGAATCTGCTCCTCTGAGCTATCCTCTATCGTTCCGCCGCTCACTGCTCCTATCAGATGTACCCGTGCGACCGCTGTATCTCATCCTAAGATGGTCGTTCTTCATACATCAAGAACTGAGCGGTACAACCGCACATTTATTCCCAGGGTGTCCAAGGCTTGGAATGGACTGCCAGAAGATGTATTTATGGGGCCTGCGGGTATTGGCCCATCCAAATCTCGCGTTAACAAACTTCCCCTAACATAACCCTTTCACAGCAGCCGCGGTACTCTGGTATTTAGGCTCTGCCTGCGCGGTCTGCTCAGTTATAAAAAAAATAAGCTCGCAAATAAAAACATACAGATATTTACAATGCAGAAGAAAAAATTGCAATTTATTAACAACTTCTGAGTGGAAGCAGCGCTTCCATTGCTTTGATGGACCGCACGTCCCTGATGGGGAATCCCCTCTATCCCTGACGGTGAGTAAAATTTATAGGACGCCTCTCGTAAGTGCGAGTAGCTGAAGTGACGGTAAATGGCAATTTTGTTCCGAAACGTTACACCTATAAAAGCGACAGCTGCACGTTGTTGCCGATTTGCCAGCAATTTTTATCCTTTACGTATGTAGCATGTATGCATCCGAGGCCACGAGTGAAAGGATTGCAATCAATTTCTCACAGGCTGCCAAAATAATTATACTCAGTGACATTAGAGCTGTTGCACTCCGACTGAATTATGTCTTGAACTTAATTTTCTTGGCATTTCAGTAGTTTTACTTCAAGAATGAAACGATGACGTTAATTGATTCAATCCACCACATACAGTACAACCATTATCGGTGAAATTAACACACAGAAAACAAACACGTACATACATAAGATATAAAACAACATTTAGAGATTCCTAAGCCAAAACAGTGTTCATATCAACTGAACATAGAAGTAGTAAACAACTAATTCTAATAGGCCAACATCTTTTCTTACATTGTCATATCGACCACCAGATACGGCAATCATAATTGTTTACTATCGTCTTAATTGTATAGTATCCAGAAATATTCCATTCTACGTTAAAAAAGACGGTATTTTGATGGTTCAGAAATGATTACAGCAAAATCAATCGATATGTTGACCTCTACTGCGTTACTGCATGTTTCTTCACCATTAACGCAAATTCTGTCTTACATAAATTTTGAGGAGTTGGCAACGCCTATGTAATTTTCATGCGATTTGTTAACGGTAACCTCCGACTGTCAAACGTTTGTTTTGTTTGTGCGTCTTTTATGCTCGGTCAGTAAAATCGAATTCGCTATTTGTTGGTAACTGTAGTGAAGCTTTACGGACTTGCTGTGCTATATTCGAGTGTAGTTTAAAAGTTTTTCGAGATAGGACAGTGCAGAGCATTGTTTGTAACATGGGTTGCATTGGTAGAATTTTCAGGTTAGTTGGCAATGTTTGGGTCTGAAGTGTCAAAAGATGATGGCTTTGAGCACGCCATGCTGAAGTGGTTTGTTTACTACCTCTATGTTCAGTTGTTGCTCTGAGGTTCATATCCACACGCTTTGGCATATTGTTATAGCACTTGACATTGGAGAGTGGAGCAGAGGTTAGTTCTGGGAAGATTTAGATAAAATGTATGGACGGTCGCTTCGCCTCGGGACTTCGATGCTTTGCCTCGGCGTAGAGATCAACAAACACTGGAAGTGGCTCAAAGCGGAGTGAAGTAGTCCGAAGCGGCCACTCACACTGCCGTACCTAACCTAACATATTTTTCCTTCTCCGACGTATGCGGTAACATGTCCTTTTTTTGGTCAGCCTTCCGCAAAGGCTGAAAGCCTATGGCGCTGTAGAAGCGCTGCGAGAGGACAAGTGTCTGTGCACGTTAGATTTGTAACGCTGCAGGTTGTAGCCGTCGAGAAACAAATTCCCTGGCAGCTCAATTCACAGCGTCTAAGTTCTTCAAAAGAAAGAATGCTGGAGGAGAATGGTTCGTGAGTAGGGACCTCGATCTGGTAAGGATGAGCTCGCAAATCCCCTCTGGTGTTCCTCGTTTGGTCGGCCTTCGATGTTATTATCTGGGAGAGCCACACTTATTCGATGTACCAGGCTGTGGACGTCCTTTGTGAGGTTAGGCGTATTGATTAGTCTCATTGCTCCCTTCTGGATAGTATTTGGAAGCTTTAGAGAGTGCTTCGGAGCGCATCCCCACGCAAGGGAGCAGTACTCCAATGATGGTCGAATCTGTGCCTTGTAGAGCGGCAGTAGTTGCTCTGGTGTATACAGATTCCTACAGCGGAACAAAACTCCAAGCTTCTGGAATGCCGTTTCAGCAATACTGACGACGTGGTCATGCTAGGACGTGTTATTGTTGATGTTGATGCCCAAAAGCTTGACAGACGATGACTCGACTATTGGGTGACCCTCCATTTCCACAGCTGTTAAGCCAACGTGAGACTTCTTTGTCAATATTGTTGCCTGAGTTTTCTGTACGTTAAACGGTACTCCATTTACTATTCCCCACTCGACAATTCTTTCCATATCCACGTTGATCTGTGAAGCATGTTGCTGTCGCCGACGTACCGTCTCCTGGGATGATAGTGGCTTGCCTGGTTCCATGCGCGATATCAAAGTACTGTCGTCTGCGAAGCTGTAGATTGAATTGAATGTTATTTCCAGCAGCTCGTTGATGTACAGCAGAAACGTGTAGGGGATAGGACCGATGCCTGAGGAACACCAGCGTTTATTGAAAATACGTCTGATGAACAACAGAGATCGGTGGTTCAAAAAGCATAAGCAGCAAGCTTGACCAGAAGTCCCGTGCCACACTCTATCGAAGGCTTTCGATGTGTTAAGTAATAACACGGGATTCGCAATGATTTTCAATTGCTCTGTACTACAAGGAGTGACGTAGGCCAGGAGGTCACCCATGCTTACGGAAGCCATACTGACGATCATCTATGATGTTATTGTTGTCCAGGTAATTCAGGAGCTGTGTGTTAATGACAGTCTCCATAACCTTAGACATGATGCTGAGAAGAGCCACAGGCCTATAACTGATGGGATCGCTTTTTAACTAACTTTGGGTAACTTGGCGAGTAGTGTGGCTGTGGCTTAACTGAATACACTTCTGAACATGTCTAGGTATCGACAAAAGCTGATGGTCCATGTCTGTTTCACATCTCATCTCAACTTCAACTTTGTAAATAAACTGGGCCAGGGTCTGTGGAAGATGGTATAAAATGCAAAATCTTCTCCTCACCATATCCCACATATTTTGAATGGGATTTAAATCGGGTAAAAGAGGTGGCTAAGGTAACGCATTAAGGGTCTAAGGTATAGTGCGCAAAATTGAGAACCTAGAAAAGACGTATTCCCGTGTTAGCGAGGAGGCGTGGCCGCCTGTTCCCTTTCTCCAGTGTGTGTGTCTAAGATGAGGGGAGATAAGTCCAAAAATCCAAAGGTAAGGTCAAAAGATCCAAAGGTAAGGTCCAAAGGTCACCATAAAAATGAATTTCGCATTTCCAAGCTCCTGAAGTTACCTTTGAACTTACAGTGATGACTCAAAGAGCAAATTGAAGCAGAAAGCTTGCGCTTGTGCAACTATTTAGCCTCTTTTGATATCGTGCTTGGTTGTTAAATTACAGGTATTTATAGAATGTATGATTTTGCATTGCGAGTTTTTTTGCACATTAAAAAACTTTTTTGAGAAAATCGAAAATAGTTGTCATTCATTAAGGTCTTAACTATCGCCTTCTGAAATATTATATATGTAGTTTGAAAATAGAGTGAGTTATGCGAGAAATTGTGAGTTCGTGTTTTACATGGCAAATACGTATGTAGGTATAAATGTGTGTATCCAGGCCCCTTAAGAGAAGGTTGGCTTAACTAGCAACTAGCGGCATATGTACATGGTCTTGCAAATAAAGGGAAAAAGGGTGGTGTTTGTCAAATAGTCTGTAGGAATATATGATAATGAGGCTTGAGCAATGAAACGTTATGGAAGAGAAACATAGAACAGAAAGATGCAGCTGGAAAATAATGGTGGATAGAATCTAATGATAATGAAGATGAATTTTTTGTATTATGGGGGCCCCGATCAGTTCACCACCCACATTTTGGAAGGAAAATTAGAAGGAAAGAAATAAGGAAGATACGCAAGTCAATGGGTTTATTCTGACAGGGCAGCACTTAACGTAGAATGATTAGAAAGAAAGCCGGAATCATAAAATATTAAAAATGGTGAAAGTTCTATGAATGTGTATGAATTTAAAAAATGTTGAATATGTGAAATGAATCAATCAATTATCCTGGTCAGAATACTGAAACACCTGTATTGAATTATTATGCTGTCGGTTTTCAATACATCTGCAAATTTACTGTGTAAGGCTTTCGCGGCCATCGCCCAATGAATTTGTGGTTCTTGGGTTTTTAGGCCGGCGTCGTTTAGCGTTAAAGCTTGACGTTTCGCCAGCACGAGTGGATGGCATCTTCAGAAGCTATCTCACTTCGGCGACTTCCAAAATCCACCGCTCCATCAGCCGTCAGTATTTTGGAAGTGAAATAGCTTCTGAAGATGCCATCCACTTGTGGTGGTGAAACGTCAAGCTTTAACGCTAAACGATGCCGGCCTAAAAACCCAAGAACCACAAATTCATCTGCAAAATTTTTGGTTAAATCCGACAATTTGAAGCTACCTTTATTTATTTATCGCAAGGCTATACACATAATAATAGAACAAAAATATGGCGTATATAACAGATACTCTTTTTATCATTTTTTGTGATTAAGTGATTAATGTAGTCCACTGCACTTTGAGAAAATCCGTCATCTCACCAGTGTAGGTAGGTACTCTTCCACGATATGTACTACAGTTTATCTGTCGGCTTCTCAGTCGCACTGTGGGGATTTATTTTTCCCCCATCTATAGACTTTCTGCATACTCCATGATTTGTCTGGATTCTGTTTAATGAGCTCCCGGTTTTATGTGGCAGTTCGAAACCCTGTGATTTATCTGTGTTACATGGTAGCTCAAGGTTTAAATCCATATTAACAGGAAGCTAACGATTGTGCTACATAAACACTCCTTTCTTTTTATTTTTTTATTATAGAACGAACTACTATTGAAGCGCTTCGAACGTAAAATACCGAGAAGGATCTATGGCCCTAAAGTGGATGAGATAACCGGACAATATCGAATCAGAACAAATGAAGAACTGGAAAGAATGTTTAACAAACCAATCATCACTAATGAAATACAAGCTCAAAGGCTTAGATGGGCAGGACATTTCCTGAGAGCCCAAAACGACCGCCTTATTAAACGAGTATGGGAGGAGAATCCAGCAGGTAAGAGACCACTAGGAACACCTAGATGGAGGGACAACATCTAAAGAGACATAGAGGCCCTATGAATACAAAAATGGAGAGAGAAAGCTATGGACCGCAATAGATGGAGGCAGATCGTGCTTGCAGAGAGGACAGAGAGAGACAGACAGAGAGAGAGAGACAGAGAGAGACAGAGCGAGACAGAGCGAGACAGAGCGAGACAGAGAGAGACAGAGAGAGACAGAGAGAGACAGAGAGAAACAGAGAGAGACAGAGAGAGACAGAGAGAGACAGAGAGAGACAGAGAGAGAGACAGAGAGAGACAGAGAGAGACAGAGAGAGACAGAAAGAGACAGAGAGAGACAGAGAGAGACAGAGAGAGACAGAGAGAGACAGAGAGAGACAGAGAGAGACAGAGAGAGAGAGAGACAGAGAGAGACAGAGAGAGAGAGAGAGACAGAGAGAGACAGAGAGAGAGAGACAGAGAGAGAGACAGAGAGAGACAGAGAGAGAGACAGAGAGCGACAGAGAGAGACAGAGAGAGACAGAGAGAGACAGAGAGAGACAGAGAGAGACAGAGAGAGAGAGAGAGAGAGAGAGAGACAGAGAGAGAGACAGAGAGAGACAGAGAGAGACAGAGAGAGACAGAGAGAGACAGAGAGAGACAGAGAGAGACAGAGAGAGACAGAGAGAGACAGAGAGAGACAGAGAGAGACAGAGAGAGACAGAGAGAGACAGAGAGAGACAGAGAGAGACAGAGAGAGACAGAGAGAGACAGAGAGAGACAGAGAGAGACAGAGAGAGACAGAGAGAGACAGAGAGAGACAGAGAGAGACAGAGAGGCAGAGAGAGACAGAGAGAGACAGAGAGAGAGACAGAGAGAGACAGAGAGAGACAGAGAGAGACAGAGAGAGACAGAGAGAGACAGAGAGAGACAGAGAGGCAGAGAGAGACAGAGAGAGACAGAGAGAGACATAGAGAGACAGATAGAGACAGATAGAGACAGAGAGAGACAGAGAGAGAGACAGAGAGAGACAGAGAGAGACAGAGAGAGACAGAGAGAGACAGAGAGAGACAGAGAGAGACAGAGAGAGAGAGACAGAGAGAGACAGAGAGAGAGAGAGACAGAGAGAGAGACAGAGAGAGACAGAGAGAGACAGAGAGAGACAGAGAGGCAGAGAGAGACAGAGAGAGACAGAGAGAGACAGAGAGAGACAGAGAGAGACAGAGAGAGACAGAGAGAGACAGAGAGAGACAGAGAGAGACAGAGAGAGAGACAGAGAGAGACAGAGAGAGACAGAGAGAGAGACAGAGAGAGACAGAGAGAGACAGAGAGAGACAGAGAGAGACAGAGAGAGAGAGAGAGACAGGGAGAGACAGAGAGAGAGAGACAGAGAGAGACAGAGAGAGAGACAGAGAGAGAGACAGAGAGAGACAGAGAGAGACAGAGAGCGACAGAGAGAGACAGAGAGAGACAGAGAGAGACAGAGAGAGACAGAGAGAGAGACAGAGAGAGACAGAGAGAGACAGAGAGAGACAGAGAGAGACAGAGAGAGACAGAGAGAGACAGAGAGAGACAGAGAGAGACAGAGAGAGACAGAGAGAGACAGAGAGAGACAGAGAGAGACAGAGAGAGACAGAGAGAGACAGAGAGAGACAGAGAGGCAGAGAGAGACAGAGAGAGACAGAGAGAGACATAGAGAGACAGATAGAGACAGAGAGAGACAGAGAGACAGAGACAGAGAGAGACAGAGAGAGACAGAGAGAGACAGAGAGGGACAGAGAGAGACAGAGAGAGACAGAGAGAGACAGAGAGAGACAGAGAGAGACAGAGAGAGACAGAGAGCGACAGAGAGAGACAGAGAGAGACAGAGAGAGACAGAGAGAGACAGAGAGGGGCAGAGAGAGGCAGAGAGAGACAGAGAGAGAGACAGAGAGAGACAGAGAGAGACAGAGAGCGACAGAGAGAGAGAGAGAGAGAGAGAGAGAGAGAGACAACAACAGGCACTACTGTGCCAGGTTGAATAGTTGGTCGTACTACGTATAGAGCTCCTGTGAGGTGTAAACCCACGAAAAGGCGAACGTATCAGAAGGTCTTAGACAGCATGCAGAGAATGCCTTTGCTAAGGGCGGGCGGCCTGACAAGTGTAGCAAGAGACTTGGGAATTTCGCCGCTGTCTCACACGCACACGTTATTTCATATCGTTTCGTCTCTTGCTAACCTTGTCTGTCTCATATTTCTCAGGGCTCTTGTTACACTTGTCAGGCTGTACTCGTAGATAGACAGTTGAAGGAAATATAATCGTGTTAAAAATTAGTTTGGCGAGTTTTCAATGGTATGTGTGCCATTTAGAATTAACAAAAGAATATTTATTTTACGAGTCGTATGATCACTATGAGTGTCCTGGAAATATTCTAAGCGCTTTAGTTTGGAATAGATAATAAAGCAGCTGTACATCCTGTAATTATGCTATTTTTTGTTCCTTACCTATTATAGATTAGCAATCTCCGATTTCTCGTCTATAAAATGGTGAGAGGTAACTGTGACGAATTATATTAATAGATTCAAATGTCAACTGGTCTTAATTCGAGGACATTCGAGATTTTGTAAACAAACTGCACCGATCAAAGCTGTCATTAACAAATTACTCTAGTTAGAGAAAAAGGACGACAGTATACACAATTTGTTGCGGGCTTGAATTTGAATTATATGTAGATATGCATACCGGGTGTCCCAGAATTTGATTTGCATGTAATACTTTATACTTTCGTTGGAAAGAATATTAAAAAAATATTTTTTGGACTTCTGTTATCCATTAGACGAACAAAGTTCTTACTTTTTTTTATAGCTGAGCAGACCGCGTAGGCAAAGCCTAAATACCAGAGTCCCGCGGCTGCTGTGAAAGGGTTATGTTAGGGGAAGTTTGATAACGCGAGATTTGAATGGGCCAATACCCGCAGGCCCAATAAATACATCTTCTGGCAGTCCATTCCAAGAATTGGACACCTTGGGAATAAATGTGCGGTTGTACCGCTCAGTTCTTGATGTATGAAGAACGACCGTCTTAGGATGAGATGCAGCGGTCGCACGGGTACATCTGATAGGAGCAGTGAGCGGCAGAACGATAGAGGATAGCTCAGAGGAGCAGATTCCGTTGGAATATCGGTAGAAGAGTGAGAGGTCACCAACAACACGCCGGTGAGAAAGTGACTGAAGGTGGCGCGTTAAGGCCAGATCGCCAATTAGTCGAATTGCCCTTCTCTGGACGGCATCTAGTATAGACAGGGTAGTAGGGCAGCAGCTCCCCAGACATGAGAGCAATACTCCAGGCAAGGTCTTATCTGGGCTTTATATAGCGTGAGGAGGTTAGATGGTGAGAAATACTTTCTGGCTCTAAATAGGTACCCAAGCTTTTTACCAGCACCTGTTGCAATTGACGCGACGTGTTCGTGCCAGATCAGATTTTCTGTAATGTTGACTCCTAACAGCTTGAATGGGTGACTCCTTGGCAGAGCCTGGTTGTCCATTAGAACCTGGTGTTGGCTTGGGCACTTCTTGTTTGATAGCGTACAATACCGGGTCTTGGAGGCATTAAATTTAACCATATTCTTAAGCTTCCAAGCGGTAATGGTATCGAGATCCTTTGAAAGTGAAGCTGCCACTGCCAGTCTTCTGCGTTCCAGCTCGACCACAGAGATCGGCCTATTGCTCACGATGCCTGCATGCAGCGTACTGTCATCCGCAAAACTGTGGATTGGGTTTGTAGTACTAGAGACTAGATCATTAATATGAAGCAGAAACAATGTCGGAGCCAATACCGATCCCTGCGGAACCCCGGCATTGATGCTATAGAAAGACAGACGACAGAGATTTTCCGACCTGAGAGGAAGTCTGCGAGCCAACCGCAGAGCTTAACAGGGAGCCCATAAGACGGAAGCTTGTTTAGGAGGGCTGCATGCCACAGTTGATCGAATGCCTTTGAAATATCGAGAGCAACGACGTGATCCTCGCCAAATGACTGGATGAGTTTGCTCCACACATGTGTGACGTAAGCCAGGAGATCTCCAGTTGATCTTTGGTGTCGGAATCCATATTGTCTGTCGTTGATTAAATGATGGAGCTGTAGGTATTTAATGAGCTCTTGGTTGTCGCATCTCTCCATCACTTTACTGATTACAGAAAGCAGAGCTATAGGTCTGTAGTTGGTCGGATCAGTTTTGGATCCCTTTTTTGGCACCGGCTGGATGCAAGCTGTTTTCCAGTCTTTTGGGAAAATGCCGGAATCGTAAGACAACCGAAAGAGGCGGGTAAATATGGGAGCGAGCTCCGGGGCGCACTTCTTGACAACAATGGAGGGGATCAAGTAGGGCCCATTCGCCTTTATTACGAATCTTACGGAAGATGTGGCTGTGTCCACATTATTTTATTTATTGTATGGCATTCTGCGCATCGAAACTATTTATTTTGTTATTTTATTTTAATTCCCACAATGTAAAAATCTGTAGTTTATTTACATGTCTTTTATCTGGACTATTTTTTTGTCAAACACATTGAGTAATATTTTTTCAGTAATAGTTCAGGAAAATTTGAGATAATGGTTGAATTAATAAACAACTAGATGCGAGCTAGTAGAGTAGATAAGCATAAATATAATCATAAAGAAATGAAGTCAAGCTGATTGACTCAGCATAGCAGTACTCGTATGTTTACATCAGAAAAAATTGTAAGTCCTTGGGTTTCTGCAATAGGCAAGGCAATGTTCGAATTGACCTAAAAAAATTATTTATATCGCTAGGTCTTCTTTTACAGGTCACTGGATAGTCTATTACGAACACAACAAATTTTTAAATTCTACAACCCCCACCCCATAACCACCCCAAATTTCACCCCCACTAAAAAAAAGTAGAAAATGATCAGGAACACCTAAAACGCCTAAAAACAAAGCTTGGGGAATATTTCAATTTTTTCATTTTTTTCTAATTCCTCCGCCGCCCATACACCGATTTTCAAAATTATAGCAGCATTACCTACTACGACCCCACAGCATATTGCTGCCCAAGTTTCATCAAAATCCATGCAGCGGTTGCTGATATTACGAGGCTAGAAAAGCTCCAACACCGACAGACAGACAGACGGACAGACCGACGGAAATGAGTGACGTGGAGTTTCGCTATGTAGGTATCATAAAACGCCCAAAAAGCGTGTTATCTCAAAATCTAAAATTTTCTCGATCGCAATACTCCCCTCACCTATTGGTGTGGGAAGTAAAACAAGGATCCTAAGATGCGGGGGGGGGGGGGGGGGCGCTCAAAAGACTGACTTATCTTTTCAGAGAACGATTCGTTCGCTACTGTTGCCAGACCGCTTACAAAAGCTCTTGTTTACGTATACAAGTACTTATCATAAGCCAGGGTTAATGATGAGTGAATAAATATAACAATTAGATGTTGCTTACAGTTCCGTTTTTTGATTCTTAACTTCCAATCTTGTCCAAATTCAAGTTAATGGGGTGCTTAATTTTTTCTTTATATACCTTGTATCGTTGTTCAATGATGTCAAGAAGTTCTTGATTAATTAGTATTCAAGCTGTAATCTATAAAGATTAGGTAAAAAAATAAAAAAAGGTAAACTACATTTTCTAACGCTTTACACATTCAGGATTGGGAACATTTTTTATTCGTATGTAATTTGAAAGTATGTCTAACGTCTGAAAAGCAAGAAACTACGTGCATTGTTACCATCCTAATACTCAAATGATTTTTTAGACACAAATACCTTGTTTATTTGAGACTAAAGCAGTAAGATATAATAGGATTCGATAAGACGCACCCTAGAGAGACATGGAATTGCTCCAATCCTAGTGGAGTGGATTCTCACCACTCTAGAGTGCCAAGTGGCTTCTGCAACGCTTAATGACATAAACTATAGCGTTGCAGTGGCGCGAGGCTGCCTACAAGGCGGTGTTCTTTCACCTCTACTATGGTGCTTAGTGGTGAATGACCTACTCGTGAGGCTAAGTAACACAGGGGTCTACGTGCAGGCCTATGCCGACGATTTTAGCATAGTGGGCAGGGGTAGATTCATTAATACAGTCTCCGAGGTAATGCAAGGCGCGCTGCGCGTTGTGGAAACGTGGTGTAATGAGGTAGATCTGTCAGTGAACGCTGAAAAGGTGGAGCTCGTTATGTTCACTAGGAGAAGGAAGATGGAAGGCCTCGTGAGGCCTACCTTCTTCAGAACGACACTTGAATTGTCTCAGTCAGTAAAGTATCTAGGATACTGGACTGGATCACAGGCTGACTTGGAGGCAGCACGTGGATTATAAGGTAAGCAAGGCTCGAAACTCATTATGGGCCTGCAGAAGAGTTGTCGGTAGTAGCTGGGGCCTGAGCCCAAAAGTGGTGCACGGGCTCTATACTACAATAGTCAGACCGTCATTAATATATGGCTCCATAGTGTGGTGGATCTGTATAAAGACCGAGGCAATAAGAGTCAAACTTAATAAGGTTCAACGTTTGGCATGTCTTAGTATAACCAGTGCAGTGCGCACGACACCTTTGAGTGCCATTGAAACACTATTGAATCTTCCTCCTTTGGATCTGGTAATTCAAGGAGAAGCTAGAAAAACTGGGTTCCGTCTCTGGAGTCAGGGTAGCTGGACTTTTATGAATCCAGGCAAAGGACATTCGACGATTCTAGCAGAGTTGTATGAGGATTGTCCTATTTTGTTGGCGAGGAGTGATACGGTTTCTCCTACGCATCGCTTCAATCGCAAATTTCCATCAAGGGAAGAGTGGGAGTCTAGGGAAAGACAGCTCAGCGAAGGAGGAGGACAGGTCTGGTACGCAGACGGTGCAATCGCTAGAGAGGGCTCGGGCTCGGGAGTCTACGGACCCCATACAAGACTTTCACTCCCTCTTGGGGGCACACCACAGTATTCCAGGCTGAGATAGATGCGATACTTGCTTGTGTAAATCGTATTCGGGAAACTGACGGGTCTAGGAGGCGGATTACTATCTGCTCTGACAGTCAGGCAGCCGTCAAAGCACTGAGTGCTTGGAAAATAACGTCGGGACTGGTCCTGGAGTGCAGGAGGGCTCTTGACGACATCTCAGCTAAACACAAGGTATCACTGATGTGGGTACCTCGGCACGCTGGGGTAAAGGGTAACGAAATGGCGGATCATCTGGCCAGGATGGGATCCGGCAACAGTTTTGTGGGCCCGGAACCAGCCTTAGGACTATCTGCAAACTTGATTAGGAAAACAACTGGAGAGTGGATCCAGAATCAACACTCTCTGAGATGGAACAACATCTCTGGTCATCTCCGTCAAGCTCGAGAACTATTAGCAGGGCCTGCAGAGAGAATAGGACGATTTTGTCTCTCTCTGGATAGGAGTAACTTGAGATTTCTAGTAGGCCTACTAACGGGTCACAACACCTTCAGGCGTCACTTGTTCGTGATGAGGGTGGTCAACGACCCAACGTGCACGTGGTGTGGTGAGGAGGAAGAATCCTCGGCACACATCTTGTGTCGCTGTGAAACCCTGGGTTATCACAGGCAGACTATGCTGGGCTCAAGAATCTTGGAACCAATAGTTATAAAACGGATAGGACCTAAGAATGTACTTGCCTTTGCCAAAAGGGCAGGTCTTAGGAACTAGCACGGATAGAGGCGCAAAAGGGCCCATCGTGTGGCCTATGCACCAGCCACATTCCGTGCTGGATAGCCTCTGGTCCTTATTCATTCATTCAAGATATAATAGGACGCACAGCATGCCTGAAATGTTACCTACAATGCCTGCACTATCAGAATATATTTGAAAAGCATAAATATTTGAAGAGTAAGCCGTAACGCTGCCGTGAAAATTATGTCAGAGGTACCTTAATTTACAGATGCTGATAGTAGGTTAAATGGAAAAAGAGGTCATTCGTAGCATGTGTTGAAGATGGCAAAAGTCAACAAAAGCTGCTAATATGTAGAGGGTGTCATGATTACATTACTCCATAGTTTTATCTAGGAAATTAGGAAAGACAAAGAGATATTAAATAAAGTGTTTCTAATGATACAGGAGTTTAAGGTAGTGTTTAGTGAAATTACTGCTCAGATTATTGTGGGTAATACATAAAAAATCTCCTCGAAACAAGTACTACGTACTCATAATTTTATTTACTTATGGCAGTTTGCTCATAGTACCGATACGCTTTTTTTAATTATTCTTGTAGTCTTTATCTTAGACAACACAAAACAGTACCTCAATGTATCCAACACTTTGGCAAGAAAACCAAAACATTCAGGCAGCTATTTTGATTTGTTGGTGTTTTCTTCAATTTTCTATATAGAACCATATTATAACGGATAAAAAAATAAAAATGAGTTTTGAAAATACATGCAAATTAATTGAATAAAGAAGACGGGTCATTATAGGACGCCCTGACTATAAAAATCACCATGAAAAGGCTGAGGCTTTAAGGGTCTAGGGTATAGTGCGCGAAATTGGGAATCCAAGAAAAGACGTAGTCCCGTGTTAGCGAGGAGGCGTGGCCACCTGTTCCCTTTCTCCAGTGTGTGTGTCTAAGATGAGGGGAGATAAGTCCAAAAATCCAAAGGTAAGGTCAAAAGGTCCAAAGGTAAGGTCCAAAGGTCACCATAAAAATGAATTTTGCATTTCCAAGCTCCTGACGTTACTTTTAAACTTACAGTAATGACTCAACGAGCAAATTGAAGAAGAAAGCTTGCGCTTGTGCAACTATTTAGCCTTTTTTTGATACCGTGTTTGGTTGTTAAATTACAGGCATTTATAGAATGTATGATTTTGCATTGCGAGTTTTTTTGCACATTAAAGGTCTTAACTATCGCCTTATGAAATATTATATATGTAGTTTGAAAATAGAGTGAGATATGCGAGAAATTGTGAGTCCGTGTTTTACGTGGCAAATACGTATGTATAAATGTGTGTATCCAAGCCCCTTAATGCTTTTAGCAATTTTCAGGATTTTCACTCAGTGTGTGTATATATAAATATTTCCTTTTGCTATGTGCCTTAGAATTCATTAGTACCTACTGCTTCAAAACACTAAAAAGCAGACGCTTTATGATGATAATGTGGGGTCTCGAAGAGGGAACCTCAACCCAAAGTTCAATTTTTGCATAATTTTTGTTGTAGTCTTTCGATTATTTCGAGACTGATGCCGCATAAACTAATTAGGATATTTTTTTGATAATCTTGAGTAAAACGTGGCAATAAGGAGCTGACATTTGATAAATTGGAAAAACTGGTCCATTCCTGTCAAAATTTAGTTGGATATATCAAGTTTTTTTGCCAACAAATGCAGCGTAACACATATTTGAACTTTACTTCCTTTACCTAAGGCAAAATTACTAGAAATATTTTCAGATCCTTACATTTGACTTAAGGAAGGGCTAAGGTTCTGCCGGTGCGCCATCTGGTACCCGAAAGTAACTGCAACCAAAGAAAATCGCTACTAACAGCAGCAGACTTCTTGGTGGAACCCCACGGCGCGTCCGCTTTCGCCACCAGAGAGCGCGCGGAGGGTCCTCGTACTGGTGGATTGACGGAGATATAGAGCAACCCTCGTATATCGACTTTAAATATGCAGTCGCATATAGAACCCGCGCTCTCTGGTGGCTAAAGCGGACGCGCCGTGGCGTTCCACCAAGAGGTCTGCTGCTATTAGCAGCGATTTTCTTTGGTTGCCGTTACCTTCGGGTACCAGATGGCGCACCGGCAGAACCTTTCTGTCTCTGCTCTCACATGTTTCACATGTTTAGTAAACATGAAGGGCCTATTTCCGTCAATCGACCTATGGCGCACTGATGATCGCTAAAAGCGTGAAAGAGTTGTCTGCGTACTGGCAGATTGACGGAGATATAGAGCAACCCACGTATAATAACATTTAGAGTTGTTGCAACTTGGACTTCGAACGAAGGTTTAAATGTTAGCCCTTCCAGAACGTCTACAGTTGCACTAACCAGAAGGAAAAAATGGAGGTACTAAGTCTCTACAACTTTTGACTAGTCAAATGTACCTGTCAAGAGAGGTTAAATGCTTACGGGTGATACTAGACTCTAAGTTAACCTAGAACCCCCAGGTCAAACGAGGCAAAAGGAGAGCAGAAGTGACATTAATGTTATCAAGACGCTCTCATGATGAAACATGAGGTATAAGCCCATCGGTCATGTACTGGATGTATATGATGATGGTAAAAGCCATGATTTTATATGCATCATTGGTTTGGTGGCCAAAAATGAAGCAGCTAGCTGCTGTTGCAGAGTTAAGCAAGTTTCAGATGGTTGCTTACGTGTCTATAATAGGTGCAATGCAGATCACACCAACTGCAGCCCAAGAGACCATCCAGGGTTTGTAATGATGGGGGGGGGTCGAAAATAGGCTACTCTAGACCTGCAGATAACTAAGAGGAGTTTATAAGCATCTTGGACACAATCAAATCGCAGAATACGTGGGGCATACTACAGGGTTATTCACGTTATTCGACACGGAGCATTATGGCTAAAGTACTTGATAGAAAAGAAAATAATAATTTGGGATGGATAGGGACCTATAAAGGTTACATTTTAAAAATATTTTTATGTTATACAGGGTGTCCCAAAAACACGAAATATATCAAAGTTATGTTTTTTTAAATGGAACACCCAATATATTATTGCATATTCAGATTCCCTGGTGAATTCTAGTGTGACTTTATGTATCATACATGGGACTTAAAGTGAACCGTTTAGGTGTAAATCATAATTTTCGGTATAAGTAGATATCAGGAAAAAATTGAATATCGCGGCTATTATAAAACATGGAGGGCTGTGACTTTGCCGCCTTACTAAGCATAAAATGCGTCAGCTTTAATAAGACCGTCAAATTTAAATTACGTTTACGCTAGGAGAAATCGGTCGATTAATTAAGGAAACTTCGATCAGCGATAACTTGATTTTTTCAAATGGGAATGCCTAATTTTTTTATACGGTTAAACGTAGAATTTGATAACCTTTCTAATGATATAAGGTTGTCAATATTAGTCTCTGGTAGTTTTTATTTAATTTTAAATTTTCAAACAAATCGGCGTTTTTCAATTTTCCTACCTATAAGCAACGTAGCAGGCCATGAAATATAACAAAAACATGTCAGTTTACAAACTTATTGTTGTCACCTATGGTGTTTTAACAGCTCCGATGATTATTTACTTAAGATTGTCAGTTAGTTGTTTATTGACTTTTTCAATTGTAAGTCGTATTAGAGGTAACAATAGTTTGTGATCTCTTTAGTAAAAATGTTGATTTATTCAAAAGAAGAACGGATCGACATGATCCTTATACTGGGAGAATGTCTTCAAAACTGCCTCCAGGCATCACGAGTTTATGCTGAAAGATTTTCCAACAGAAACCATCCCTATAAGGCAATATTTAAGAGAGTGTTGACACAATTTAGACTCACTAGAAGTGTTCACTATGAAAAACCCATTAGAAGGAAACCTGTGACAGAAGATGAAGAAACTGAATTTGCAGTGATCACCTCTGTAATCCAAAATCCCCTGATAAGTCGAAACCAAATTGCGAAAAATATCAACATAGGTCAAGCAAGCGTCTCAAGAATTCTTAAAAAAAACATTATTACCATCCTTATAAAATTCAGCTTCATCAAGAACTTTCCGATGACGATTATGGGAAACGAATTGAATTTTGTATGTGGGTACTAGAAAAATTTGCAGATATGAAAACTTTTTCAACTTAGTTCTGTTTACTGACGAATGTAAATTTCATAACAATGGAACTGTTAATCGACATAACTTCCACTACTATTCTGATTGTAACCCACATCAATTTAGAGTTGTACATAATCAACACAAATGGTCAGTAAATGTGTGGGCCGGAATAATGGGTCCAGATTTGATTGGTCCTTACTTTTTTGAAGAAGAATTAAATGGGAGGTTGTTTTTAGAATTCCTGGTCAATCAATTATCTCCTGTCTTATTACAAGATATTCCGTTAGAAGCAAGAGAAACTATGTGGCTTCAAATGGATGGAGCTCCTGCGCATTTTCATCATGCGGTGAGAGAATTTTTAGACGATCGTTTCCACAATCGGTGGATTGGAAGAAGTGGTTTTCGAGGTTGGCCCCCAAGGTCACCCGACTTAACGCCACCGGATTTCTTTTTGTGGGGATACATAAAAGAGATCGTTTATGATGCAGCTCCAACAACACCAGATAATATGAAGCAACGCATCAGAGAAGCTTTCCGACGCGTAACCCCGCATATGTTGGCAAACGTTGCTAATGGTTTTAGAAAAAGGATACGTTTGTGTCTAGAGGCAGATGGTCGTCATTTTGAACACTTGCTATAAAAAATTGTTTGTTGTATTTCCACCATGTTTATATCTTTTTTTATAATTTAAGCTGTTATCTAAAATCACTTTACACAATGTAAGACTGAAAACCTGAAGAGTTAGCTATAGGAATGAATAATAATATTTGATAGACAATTAAATTTTGCATCTGCTGTTGACATAAAATGTAGGGTATCCCATTTGAATTAAACAAGTTATTACCGTTTAAATATAGTAATTATTTATCCATAATTTTTAGTTAGTAAAAATTTCACAAGTGTCAAATAAACTTAAACCCGTTGATGGAAATGGGTATTCGTTTTTTGAAAAAAAAGATGAATTCCTGCAGAGAAATTAAGCATTAAAGTGTATACTACGAATTCCCGATATTTAAAAAACCATAAGGTTTAGATACATTAAACCTTAATTAAACTCATTTTGACCATACAAACCAAAAATGAAATAATATATAGGGCGTTCCATTTTAAAATTATGATTTTCTTCTTCATCTGATACTTTAGCCATAATGCTCCGTGTCGAATTACGTGAATAACCCTATATGATTGATAATTGCATGCTGGAGCAACAGTCGCTGGTTGTTTTAGTTTCATATCAGGGTTTTCAATTGTCTTGGAAATGTTTAACCTCTAGTAAATTGCGGTAGCCAGTAGACTGTTAAAAATATCTATTACTGCCATACGCCAGCTTCTCTTTGACCTTAGAGGTGTTGTCGCAGTTGTTTCTGGGAGAGTTGATTTGTTGTAAGGAATTTTTATCATCTTGTCTCTTTATTCTATTGCGTCTGTATCTTTTTTCTAAGTTACTTGTTTTCTTCCATCTGACATGTTTTTGTCATATTTCATGGCCTGCTACGCTGCTTATAGGTAGGAACATTGAAAAAAACACCGAGTTGTTTGAAAATTTAAAATTAAATGAAAACTACCAGAGACTGATATTCATAACCTTACATCATTAGAAAGGCTATCAAATTCTACGTCTAACCATATAAAAAAAATTAGGCATTCTCATTTGAAAAAATCAAGTTATTGCTGATCGAAGTTTCCTTAATTAATCGACCGATTTCTCCTAGCATAAACGTAATTTAAATTTGAAGGTCTCGTCGAAGCTGACGCATTCTGTGCTTAGTAATGCGGCAAAGTCACAGCCCTCTATGATTTATAATAGCTGCGATATTCAATTTTTTCCTGATATCTACTTATATCAAAAATTGTGATTTACACCTAAACGGTTCACTTTAAGTCCCATGTATGATACATAAAGTCACACTAGAATTTAACAAGGAATCTGAATATGCAATAATATACGGGGTGTTCCTTTTAAAAAAACATAACTTTGATACATTTCGTGTTTTTGGGACACACTGTATAACATAAAAATATTTTTAAAATGTAGCCTTTATGGGTCCCTATCCATCCCAAATTATTATTTTCTTTTTTATCAAGTACTTTAGCCATAATGCTCCGTGTCGAATAACGTGAATAACCCTGTATAATGGATGAAAGAAAGGAACATACAACTCCAAAAATGTGTCTTAAAGACAATAATTAGAGATCAAAAAAATGTTTAAGACCAAAACCTGCAACGGAAAATCATCTGGTACACAGATGGATTAAAGGACGAACAGGAGACAGGTCCGGGAATCTTTGGAAGAAGGCAAAACTCTGGACACGGCGTTCCTTTTAGAAAATACACTTGTATGCCATCTTACAATGTGCAAGAATAAACAATGAGGGAGCGTTTAAAAAAAGGATCGAACTACCCCAGCTAGTCAGGCTACCCTTAGGGCATTATAAAATCTAAAAGTGTAGTCTGCACTAGCCCAGTAATGCCACAAGAACTGAGTAGGCTGGAGAAACGCAAAAAAGTTTTTTTATGGTCAGCCCCCCGCAAAGGCTGAAAGTAACATTGGAGAGGGTACCAGGACACTCAGGTATAGCTGGTAATGGAAAGACAGATAGGCTTGCAATTAAAGAATCATCTACCCGGTATAGTGACTCAGGAACTGCCATAGGGGTGTCCAGGTTGGGGAATGGTCAAAATTCCAGTACAAAGAGTATTGGGACTTGATGCCTCAATTTAGGTGTGTGAGGCAATTCATTAAAAGCCCCTGCTCAAAATTGAGTGAAAGACTGCTTTCTTTGAACACGAATCAGCTTCGAATATTTTACCATCCCGCCATGAAATACGCCACGATACAGTATGTCCAGAGTCGTGGACAGTAATAGCGTTTTCGACTTATTACCCTATCACTGCACTCATAGGAACTGAGTGTCAAAATTATGTTCGTCTTAGATTTGAGTGCAAAACTAGTGTGGTTTTTTGTTTTCAACCTATCCGCTTAATTGCACTTGAGTGCAAATTATCGCCACGGACTCTCTGAGCTCGTGGAGATTTCAGTGCATTTTTGACGTCTATAAAATATTAATTATAACCTGTTTTATTTGTCAGAGAAAATAATTTTTTGAATTAAGAACTGGGTAGTGGGGTAGTATACATAGTAAGTAGCATGAAATTTTGCGAAAAATCTAGTTGGAAGAACTGCGAATATCGTTATCACTGACAGTAGATCCATCGTTATCTTTGGATGAGGAAATTGAAGCATATCTAGTAAAATTGCAATCAACGGCTGTGGGTGTCCCAAAAATACGAATATTTGTTGAAGATGTCGTTCATAAACTGAAGGAAGAAGAGATACAACAAGATATACATAAGTATTTACCGATATAGATAGAGATTCATTTTTAGTGCAAAAGCCATATTGCACGAAATGCTGTTAGTTTTTATGTCGATAAATAGAATAAATGATTGAATAAGGCGGATTCAAACTATTCAAATTCCAAAACCACCACAGAATGAAATTGAGCTCTCGGGGTGCAAAATGACATCAAACTGTCATCAGTTGGTTGACAGAACAGTTAATTGAATTGCACTGAAATTTGGTGTATGTTCGACTTACCAGTTCAGATTTATTGCACTTCTGGGCACCAGACGAGTTTTCAATGTGTACTGTAGTGCAATCGTGGTTAAAATCAGTGCAGTAGGGCTCTAGGAGAACCTCGACATATGTCCAGTGGTATCACCTGGTACAGTGATGGCTCAAAAAATTCATCAGGTTCAATAGGAGGCATATAAGGTGGTAGGTATGTATCCACCTAGGTAAATTGACCACTGTTTTCCAAGGTGAAATAGCCGCATTTATAGAATGTGGCAGAATATGAATAGATATATGATAGAGTAAGGCTCTAGAGTAAGGAGTAAGTAAGGATTAAGGCCGGGCGGCTCTGATGGCGTTGACAAGTAACCACTATACTTCAACAATAGTGTGGAACTGCCATGACGTACTCTTGGCCAAAGCAAACTTTCGGGGAAAGACACTGGCGAAGACCAACAAGGAAACAATATCTTGGGTGCCTAGTTACAGCTGTGCCAAGGAAGGTGCAGAGCTCCCTCTCATAGGGTCAGAACCAGCATGTGGTGTATCATACAACATGTATGAATAACTGTTACCAGTTGGGTGTCAAATAGGCACCAGAAGCGCTAGGACAGGAGTAGTGGGAAATGTTCAGCACAAGAGGATGACGAAGGTACCCCTGTGTTCTAATAGCACAGATGCTCTCAGATTGAGCAGGAAGGAATTACGTAAGGTGGGTGGATTTATAAGTGGCAGTTGGATGTCCAGTGCAGATCTGAAATCGTTATGTTTGATGTGACAAATCCTTCATGCAGGAAGTCCTGCCTTGTGTAAAAGCAGGAACTTCTATTTCAATGTAGGCCACGAAGAAAGACAAGAGAACATAGTCTAATGCATCTCAAGGCTCGCAAAGAACTTAGGATCCTTTTGACCGGGGGTACACAATAACCAAGGCTGAATGGCAACTATTAGATTGACTTAAGCCTAACTACCTAACTTGTAACGATAAATGCGCTGCTTGGTGATGAACCACCAACCAACATATTGCCCATAGCAACCAGCAGCTCAATCAGATTGCATGAAACAAGGGCCTGTGGGTGCGTGCGTGCGTGCGTGCGTGAGTCTAGCTAGCCGCCAAGAAATGAAAACAGGACAACAATGGTTTAATAAAGATTTATTTCATATAGTATATGAATGCAGTCCATATGTATATTTTATCTATTTCTTTCAAAAACAAGAACTTAGCTTCGGTGGTACCCCAAAGAAGTGTGGTGATGGCATCACAAAGAAGTATGATTATCCGGAGAAGTGCTGGTGGCACCCCAAAGAAGGGTGATGCCCCGGAGAAGTGGTAGTGTTCACATGGTGGCACCCCAAAGAAGGCTGGCTTTCTTCAAAAGGAGTTTTGGTGGTGCCCCTCCGGAGAAATGTGGTGCCCCTTCAAAGAAGTGTGGTGCCCCTCCAAAGAAGTGTTCATGGAACCCCAAAGAAGGGTGGTTTCCTTGGTTACAACATAACTTGCACAAACACAAAAAATTGTCTTACAGAGGCATAGCTATTTTATGTGTTCACTGTTCGAGTTCAGAAGTGCAAAGGGGAGAAATATGTGTTTCGATACAAAAGGAAACATTGGTAGAGAGCGAGAGCATACCCCCCACTCATTAGATTTTCCCAAAATTTGTGCGCACTTGCGCAGATTGTATAATATAATAATATTTCCAGCTGAAATATATAGAGATGGGAAAAGGAAGAAGTAGATCAAAAGAGACAATAACTCTTTGGGAGACCCAGTCGAGAACTAATAGAGTTTAACCGTAAACTGCTGGCATGGACACTGTAGAAGATAAGAGTTATAGTATGATAAGCCTTAAGGCCTTAGTATTAACCGGACTAGTTTTGACAGACGGTTCCTAATGAAAAAATGTCAGACAGACAACGACAAAAAGTCTGACTTTGTCAGATTCGATTTTTTTTTTGTAATTACACTTCTTTCGCCTATTCACGAGAAAAGTAAAAGTGGACGTTTCATGATGGTATATGAAGTGACACGCATCACATGTTTGTAGCTAATTTTTTAAAACTGTGTATAAAATAAGCTGGTTTTCTATTTGCATAAAGAATACATAGACTTCCTTTTGTCAGCCTTCAGGTGTGTACTGAAGTTTGACATTGAAGATTTTTTCGACTAGCATCCTGAATGAATTGTATGCTAAATTTTTAACGACTAATTTCGTTGGTATGTATGTGTAATTTTAGATAGCGCTGGTTTTTAGGATACCTTATTAAGAATCAGAGTTAATTTACACGATTTGAAAGGTGATGTAATCAACTACGCAAATGCTTAGAAACGACCTTCAGCAGAGAAGAAAATGAAAGATGACATTGCGAATACAATGAAATTAAAAAGTAACTGGAACTCCATTACTTTGTGTCTTGCAGAACACAATAGAAACTGCTTGAGGTATGTTGATGTACAGGGCAACTGCGATCATTACATAGCATTATTGGAACATTTGAAGGTTGAAATCAAGGAAAAGTCGCCCAACATAAAGAAGAAAATTTGCCTTTTTATCACGATAACGTAACCCGTCACAGTTGGATGAAACTGAAAATAAATTTGCATGAATCAGGTTACGAATTTCTTCAACATCCACCATATCGTCCAGATCTGACTCACAGTGACTTTTTCCTGTTTACGGAATGCTCGCTGGAAAGAAACAGAAACACTGAAGAGCTAATCGCCGATTTTGAGGCCTATGCCTATTTTGAGGCTGAAGACAAATCGTATTGTAAAAATGGTATTGAAGTAAAGCTTAACATTTTATATTCGATACTAAAATGTTACGGACTATGTAGTGAGTCGGTGGAACATTCAAAATCATATCTCACTAATTGCACACAGACTGTTAAATTAGACTTTTAAATATACTGTGTAAGGCTTTCGCGGCGATCGTCCAATGAATTTGTGGTTCTTGGGTTTTTAGGCCGGCGTCGTTTAGCGTTAAAGCTTGACGTTTCGCCACCACGAGTGGATGGCATCTTCAGAAGCTATTTCACTTCGACGACTTCCAAAATACTGAGTATCTACTTCACTCCATCGTGGTGGCGAAACGTCAAGCTTTAACGCTGCAGGAGCAGTGAAGTCAGGAGTTTTGCAAGGCTCTGTGCTTGGACCATTGCTGTTTACGTTGTACACTAGCTAGTTCAACAAGTTTGCGGAAAGCTGTTGTGTCCATATGTTTGCTGACAACACTCAAGTTTATGAATCTTTTTCAATTAATAATTTAGACACTGCAAAGAGCAAAATTATAATAATGACCTGAATAAACTAGCTAACATTTCTAAAGAACATTCTCTTGTATTGAATCCAAAAAGGCCAACCGCTATGATATTTGCCAGGAAATCAGACTACTCTTCAGTCGGCATTAGAATATTAATTAAAGGTAAAAATATACATATTATTGATACAGTAAAAAAATGGGCTTGATAATTGATAATAATTCAAGGTATCGGGAACATGTGTATACGTATAAAGAGCTTCTCTCAGGCTTTTATACCCTTATACGACATATCTCTCCACTGACACTAACAGAATGCTATGTGACACTCCAATATTATCTCATTATCTCATAATAGTTCATTTATTGTTCACCATTATACGCACCATGATAGAGATAGAGATAGCTTCTTTTTATCGTCATCATAATCATAGTCACCATGTCTTAACAGACATGTTGTGAACTCGTAAAATGCATTTTCTCACTTTACGAGTTTCTCTTGGGACATCTTTAAGATCCTTAATGCAGTAGTTTCTCATTTGCTTTCTGCATCCTCATGCCGTTGACCAGATGGTATCTACTGGTTCATCCGCCTTTAGGGACAATTTCTCACCTCAAGGACAAGAAGGTGTCCTGAATCTTCTCAACTCGTCCACCCAAATCTGTTGATTGAGAAGAGGTTACTGTTTATACCGACAGTAGTTCGGTTCCTTCTAGTCCCCTTTTACGACACGCAGGATATACGATGGGAGATAGCCTTCTGCAAATACTGAAGTCTATGGCGCTGTAGAAGCGCTGCGAAGTGTCGGTGCACGTTAGATTTGAACCGCTGCAGGTTGTAGCTGTCGGGACACAAATTCCACGGCAGCTCATTTCACAGCATCGAAGTATCTCCAAAAGAAGGAATGCTGGAGGAGACTAGTTTATGGGAGTAGGGACCTCGACGTGGTAAGGATGAGCTCGCAGCGCCTCTCTAGTGGCCTTTGGTGTGATTATCTGGGAGAGCTTACTCGAACATCTTCCGTGATGGAATCTGTAAAACAGGGACTAGTCAGCCATCCTTCTTCGATATTCCAGGCTGTGGGTGTCCTTTGTGAGGTTAGGCGTATCGATTAGTCTAACTGCTCTCTTCTGGATAGTGTCCAGAAGCTTTAGAGAGTGCTTCGGAGCACATCCCAACACATGTGAGCAATACTCGAGGCCAGTTCCGATATATTGCTTGTTTTAATCGTCGTGGAACACCCTGTATGTCCGTTGGAGCATTATATTCTTCAGATGTGATTATTACGCGTAAATGCATCTAGCTGTAACCTTAAAATGCGTTCACTTGATAACCAGTAGTAGTGCTATTACCAAGTCAGTTAAAAGTATGGGTTTGCTAAGTATAGGTGCACTAGAATGATTATAGTTATTTAAAACTAGTTGGTTATTGGAATCGACATTGTCTTTTATATAGAAGATTGTTTGACCGATTATTTACTACAGTTTATTTATTAAAATGCTGTTTAAACTTAAAACGCATAATATGGCCTCTGCAGTTGATATTTTTTAAACGAAAGGGTTGCAAATCTTTAAAAGGCACTGTCGATTGACTGTAATGCGTCTAATACCCAAAGGTGTGGAGTGTAGTCGATAATTATTATAGTAGAAGTAGTAGTATCAGTATGAAGCCAGACCTTTGATTCTTTTTGGCTGACTCCACTGAACCAGCACTGAAAATATTAATGGCCTAATGGAGTATTGCTTCTTGAACCTACCACGTCTCCTGGTGAAGGTGAACCTTCAGGTTCATTTATCCAGAAAGTCCTTTCCCTTCAAGGTAGAAGCTTGTCTCATGGGAACTTGACTTCTTAGAGCGTGATTCGTCAGTGAAGCACACTAAATTAGATTGTGTTGTTTGCGGTGGGCTTTGGTTATCACACGTATCTGTTCGTCGGGTAAGCCAATTCTTGTGCCCTTCACCTGTCAGTTGTTTCATTTGGCTGCTCACACCACCACGCCACCACGCCACCTCTTGGGGGGCACATCACACTATTCCAGGCTGAGGTCTATGCGATACTTGCTTGTGTAAATCGTATTCGGGAAATTGACGGGTCTAGGAGGCGCCGGATTACTATCTGCTCTGACAGTCAGGCAGCCATCAAAGCACTGAGTGCTTGGAAAATAACGTCGGGACCGGTCCTGGAGTGCAGGAGGGCTCTTGACGACATCTCAGCTAAACACAAGGTATCCCTGATGTGGGTACCTGGGCACGCTGGGGTAAAAGGTAACGAAATGGCGAATCATCTGGCTAGGATGGGATCCGGCAACAGTTTTGTGGACCCGGAACCAGCCTTAGGACTATCTGCAAACTTGATTAGGAAAACAACTCGAGAGTGGATCCAGAATCAACACTCTTTGAGATGGAACAACATCTCTGGTGATGTCCGTCAGGCTCGGGAACTATTAGCAGGGCCTGCAGAGAGAATAGGACGATTTTGTCTCTCTCTGGATAGGAGTAACTTCAGATTGCTAGTAGGCCTATTAACGGGTCGCAACACCTTCAGGCGTCACTTGTTCTTGATGAGGGTGGTCAACGACCCAACGTGCACGTGGTGTGGTGAAGAGGAAGAATCCTCGGCACACATCTTGTGTCGCTGTGAAGCCCTGGGTTATCACAGGCAGACTATGCTGGGCTCAAGAACCTTGGAACCAATAGAGATAAAACGGATAGGACTTAAGAATGTACTTGCCTTTGCCAAAAGGGCAGGTCTTAGGAACAAAAATGCGACAAAATATAGAAAAGAAGTAAACAGAATAGATCATAAAAAATTCATCTCAAAATTTGAAAAGAATATTCCAACTACAGAAGTTCAATCATTTCAGGAACTAATTGACTTAATCACTTCTTGTAAAAAAGATTCGGAATTCAAAAAGGCGTATAAGATACGTGAAAATAATGACTGGATAAATCAAGAAATTCTCGAAATGATTGAAAACCGAGTCAAAATTTATAAAGAAAAAGTGAAAGAACCGGGAAACACGAATTTGGAAAATGAATTTAAAAAACTTAAACATCAAGTCAATGACAAAATTAAAGTATTAAAAACAGATATTTTAAAAATCAATGGGAATAAGTAGGCACAGATATAAAAAACAATGGGGCCATATACACAGCATCTCGCCGGAATTTTTTTTTGAAATACGCGAAAAACACTCAATAACACACCAACACTACTTATTTAGGCACCCCGGTAGATCCGACCGATTGTATCCCGTGCACCCTGTCGCGTGTTAGGTGGTGTTAGGTGGACTGACCCTGTAGACCACAGTTGTCAGCGTTCGGCTACTGCTCGAGATCGCCGGGCGCCAGAATCCGCCAGCTTGCGTAGTATCCGAGAGCACAGCTGGAAAGACCACATTGGGGCGGAGCTTAGAGTGACCCTACCTGTCTTTGTTAATGTACGGTGCGTAGGTATACCACCAGCCAGTCCCACTTTGACCCTCTAGATGAAATTCTTAGTGACGCCTCTGCCTCGCAGCTTGTGAACATTTTCTCAATAGCGCCAGCGCAGCGTTCCGTTTTTGTTACGTAATGATTGCTTCTATTATTTTTATTGCATCTTTCATTAAATATCGCTTAGCCATTCGAAAAAATCGTTTTATTTCATAAATAACCGTGGCATTTGGGAAATACGCGGACCAAATAGCTAATTATTTCGACGACAAAAATTTGGTAAAAGTATTTTTGGAGCATTGGAGATATATATAGGGAGCTCAAGAATGACAGTATATTGAGGGGTTCTTAAGGCTCATCTAGACTATGCTACAAGATTCACAAACTTTTGTTTCAAAACAAGTTTGAGGCGACAATGAAGACATCGTCATCATCATCATAGTCACAATGTCTTAACAGACATGTTGTGAACTCGTAAAATGCATTAAGTCGGAGCTAGAGTATTGCCGACACGAATATTATCAATAGTTTTGAGAACTGTAGCTCGCCATCGTTCGCGATTTACTGTCAGTTCAGTGGTGCTCTTGATACTCATATCTAGCAACTGTTTCGTCGTATCCACCCAGCGTGTAGGGGAACGGCCACGGCGCCGCCCACTCGGGGCGTGACCCTGAACTACAAGTTTCTCCATATTATCGCTTCTGTGAATATGTCCGAAGAATGTAAGCATTCTCATCGACACAATGGAGGATAGTCTCTTTGGATTACCGAGCTCATTCAATATGGAAACATTAGTTCGATGGGCGGTATAAGGAATTCTCAGCATTCTCCTCCACGTCCACATTTCAAAAGCATCTATGCGAGCTCGATCTGCCTTTTTAACAGTCCAAGTTTCCGAGGCATACAAAAATATGGAGAACACAAGAGACTGAACCAGTGACATTTTGGTACCTTTAGTGATGTTATGGTCACGCCATATTTTAGTAAGCTTTGTCATGGCCACCCGTGCCTGTTGAATGCGCCGTCGAATCTCATTCTCACAGCTACCTGGATTGTCGATCAAAGAACCGAGGTACACAAAACTTTGAACTACCTCACAACGGCCTATTGACTTTATTTCTCGATGGTTGTCATGCGCTCTATCTACGATAATAACCTTGGTCTTGTTGTAGTTAATACCAAGACCATATGCTGCACTGTGTTGTTCTAAAACGTTCAATAGAGCTACTAGTCCTTCCTGAAAAGCAGCAATAAGGGTTGTATTGTCAGCAAATCTTAAGTTAGATATTTTGCTTCCGCCAATAGTTATACCGCCATTCCAGTTGTCCAATACCTGTCTCATCACAAATTCAGAGTAAATGTTAAATAACATCGGAGATAATACGCATCCCTAACGAACTCCTTTTCTGGTTGCTGTTTGACCAGACAGGCTACCATCAATTCTTACACGAGCTGAGCTAGACTCATAGAGTTGCTGTATGAGAAATACTAAGTGGTAAGGGACTCCCATTGAGATAAGGATTTCCGACAGTTTAGGCCACTTTACGTTATGAAACGCCTTAGAATAGTCCACAAAGCAGATAAAAACATGAAAATAATGCTCTGGCTTTTTCAATCATCGTAGACATCGTAGCTGAGTTAAAACATCTGCATATTATGTCTGTTGGAACATTATATTCTTCAGATGTGAATATTACACGTAAGTGCATCTAGTTTCAACCTTAAAATGCGTTCACTTGATAACCAGTAGCAGTGCTATTACAAAGTTAGTTAAAAGTATGGGTTTGTTAAGTATAGGTGCATTAGAATGATTATAGTTATTTAAAACTAGTTGGTTATTGGAATCGACATTGTCTTGTACGACTCTGGAAACAAAACAAAGTTATTATTGTTGCTCTCATTATGTCGGTCTCAGTCCTTATGCCAAACACATTTACACCACACCTATAACAGTTACACAAAATATTTCAAAAGTCTGTAATCTCGCAGACCTTCCTAAATTAAGAACAATAACAGGGCAGTTGTTGATTTGGTACACGAAGGTTGCTCTATACCTCCATCAATTCACCAGTACGCAGACAGCTGTTTCACACTTATGTGGAGCATGTTGTAGCAAGTGACAGAAAGGTTCTGCCAGTGCGCCATCTGGTACCCGAAGGTAACGGCAAACCAAGGAAATCGCTGCTGAACAGCAGTAGATTTCTTGGTGGGACGCCAAGGCGCGTCCGCTTGGCCATCAGAGAGATTTGGTACAACCTGTCAATACTTGTTGCTACTGCAACTAGGTGAGAAAAATTTAGAAAAGCAGAACGATAATAAACTTTATTCCAAGAGACCATAAGCGTAGTATTGGAAGAGTCAAATATCCTCAAGTCTATAATTGGTTAATTCACTATGAAGACAATTGATACACACACTTCATTCACTTCTAAAAATGCACACACAGAATAAAAACATTTTACACATTTCTTCCAGTTTTGACTTAAAACTGTCTAAGGGGTAATATATCTTCTTCTAGTGTCAATTTTATTATACAATTTAAAACAAATCTAATTAGGGATTTTTTCATAGATGCTAAGTTTAAATGCTGGAACTGTCAGAGCAGAACAGTTGCGTGTAGTGTATTTGTGTATCGGCATTGGCTCCGACATTAATATCTACTCTCTAGCACTACAAACCTAATCCACAGTTCCGATCTCTGTGGTCGAGCTGGAACGCAGAAGAATGGCAGTGGCAGCTTCACTTTCAAAGGATCTCGATACCATTACCGCTTGGAGGCTTATGATCAAATTTAATTTTTATAAGGCCCAGTATTGCACGCTATCAAACAAGAAGTACCCAAGCCAACACCAGGTTCTAATGAACAACCAGGCTCTGCCAAGGAGTCACTCATTGAAGCTGTTAGGAGTCAACATTACAGAAAATCTGATCTGGCACAAACACGTCGCGTCAATTGCAACGGCTGTTGATAAAAAGCTTGGGTACCTATTCAGAGCCAGAAAGTACTTCTCAACATCTAATCTACTCACACTGTATAGCGCCCAGATAAGACCTAGCCTGGAGTATTGCTCTCATGTCTGGGGAGCTGCTGTCCCTACTACCCTGTCTATATTAGATGCCGTCCAGGGAAGAGAAATTCGACTAATAGGGTACTTGCAGAAAAAAATATTATGTCATTTACGCGTTCCTTAAAGCCTAGTAAACATGACAAAATCACCTGTTTGGTTTTTTGGAATCGGCTGTGAGAGATATTCCAAAAATTATTTCAAAAACCGGAAAATGCCCCGCCCAACAACCTTTGACGTCAGTGATATCGTATAGTGTTGGGATATAAAGTATTGATATCCGAGATCGATAGCCAGTGCTAACCTAACATTTTGACATTGATCATTATGACCACAAAACACAGTCACACACAAGAGTACAAAAGTCAAAAGAATAAAAGTTAGGCTAGATTACTAATTCACTTTGTAGGGATGGGCTTGAATTAGGTGGATTCATTCATAATAAGATGCGCCGAAATAAAATGATGGCTTCGATTATTTGCGAATCTCGGTCACAAGCAGGATGAACTGTGATACGAAAATGCTAGTGGATTAATTGCCTGTTTCAAATATGTTTAAGTATCAATAAATTGAGTCGCATTGTTAAAGAATTCAGATCATCTCTAGTTTATTTCATTTAATTGTGTTCTTTTTTGTTGTTTTTTTTTGTATTTTTATTCTTATTTTTATTGTATACAGATCATATTGTATACAGATCATTTCATATTCATTTATAGACACCTGAAGATGGTTTAGATTAAAATAAACCGAAACGTAGTGAAAGAAAGTTATAGTTTCAATCGTTGACCGAAACCCATGAAAAACAACCATAACATATTGGTATAACGATGATGAGGATTAAACACTTTTTGAATTTCCTCACTGGTTACGGTCCTGTGCTCACCACATGTAATTGGTGTTATTTTAATTCATTACGAGGCCTATTTTAGACGCTGCTTCTTCAATGGCTGGTGAAGGTTTTTTTTATTGCGCAAGGTGTACTGCTGATTATATCAATGTCATCTGCATATGCTAGTAGTTGCATAACTTTTGTATTCCACAACAGCTGATATAAGAATATTTATAACACAAGTACGGAATTAAACATGTCTGACCCTTTTTTTGTTCAAAAATGGTGTCTACTGGCTTGACTAAGTACTTCAACAAGAATTGACGGGTCTAGGAGACGGATTACTATCTGCTCTGACAGTCAGGCAGCCATCAAAGCACTGAGTGCTTGGAAAATAACATCGGGACTGGTCCTGGAGTGCAGGAGGGCTCTTGACGACATCTCAGCTAAACACAAGGTATCACTGATGTGGGTGCCTGGGCACGCTGGGGTAGAGGGTAACAAAATGGCGGATCATCTGGCTAGGATGGGATCCGGCAACAGTTTTGTGGGCCCGGAACCAGCCTTAGGACTATCTACAAACTTGATTAGGAAAACAACTGGAGAGTGGATCCAGAATCAACACTCTCTGAGATGGAACAACATCTTTGGCCATCTCCGTCAAGCTCGGGAACTATTAGCAGGGCCTGCAGAGAGAATAGGATGACTTTGTCTCTCTCTGGATATGAGTAACTTGAGATTACTAGTAGGCCTATTAACGGGTCACAACACCTTCAGGCGTCACTTGTTCGTGATGAGGGTGGTCAACGACCCAACGTGCACGTGGTGTGGTGAAGAGGAAGAATCCTCGGCACACATCTTGTGTCGCTGTGAAACCCTGGGTTATCACAGGCAGACTATGCTGGGCTCAAGAACCTTGGAACCAATAGAGATAAAATGGATAGGACCTAAGAATTCCGTGCTGGATAGCCTCTGGTCCTTATTCATCCATTCAAGTACTTCCCATACATTTGCGATGATAAAAAATTTGGAGTTACCACATTCCCAATTCTTCCCATCGTCGCAACTTCACTCCCCACCCACTGACACTGTGCTATTTGACAAGCCTGCATAACGCTTGGGCTAAAAAAAATCATAGACTGACAGATAGATGACGTTACGTGTCACACTGGTCAGGATACTATTGTTTAAAAAACATATTCAGTCCTCGCAGCCAAAGTAGACAGCAAAAATAACCTCTAGGAGCACCTCCGCTTCTACGTTCCTTATTTCGGGGCTCTAAGCCTCTGTTTCTCTGCGGCTGAATTTCGCTCGCCAGTGTGGCTAAACAGCTCACATACTAGATTCATAGACGCCCAGTTAAACAGTTCTCTGAGAACTATTACGGGATGCATCAAATCGACCCCAACTTAGTGGCTACCAACACTCAGCCAAATACCTTGACCACCCATCCGTCAAGAAAATGCCCTTCTGAAAGGATATAACAAAATGGAAACAAATCCCTCACCTCCAATCCACCAAGATATACCTGATCCCTCCTTGCGCAGATTACGGTCCAGAAAAACCACCAATTACAACAGCTCTTCAACTTGAGTCTGATGGTTTTAACCCCGCAGTTAAATGCGCAGAAATTTGGGCGACCCAAGCAGTGAACAGTAATATAACCGTTGGTCCAGAACCCCCTGGTTTTGGGTTCCACCGACAGGAATGGTCAACCCTAAATAGAATTTGCACGTCGCATGGCGTGTGCGCTGATTCATTGTTTAAATGGAATAAGCACGAATTCCCACGATGCGACTGTGGGATGCCAAACTGTCAGGTATATAGTGCAAGAATGTGGCATGTGGCATATCCAGGCAATAACAAGGACTTCCTCCAAGCCAAAGCATCAGCCGTAGAATGGATTTCTACGCTCGATATTAGCCAGCCTAGTTACTATTTAGATCGCAAAAGGACCAACAAAAAAATGGAGTCAAGTTGATTGACTCAGTACTTCCCACACATAATGATAATACAATTTTATTATTTCCCATTGCATGAAGCTATAGTCTAAAATCCCCTTGCAACTAAATTATCGCCCATCTGCCCGCAAAAACAACATCCAACACAAAAACCCTCGTAAATAGTTTCTTGCGTCTCCCTCCTTAGGAACCAGGGCGCCACAGTTTTTTCTGCATGCTTGAACTGGAAGAGCCTCCAACCCGTCTAAAAACGAAGTTTGAGCTGACTTTGTTTTTGGGTTTTTGATTATTGCTGCTCCGCCACTGACACGTTTTTTCAAAAACAGAGTCGTTTTCTATTCTCGCAGTAGTAATAAATTCTGTGTCAAAATTTTATTAACATGAATTCAATAATTTTCGCTTTACGCAATATATATGGAACGAAATAAAGCAAAACTCGTATGCACAGATCACAAAATTGGTTTTTGTAATAGGCAAGCCAATGTTCGGATGGACCTAAAAAAGTGTAACATGCCGCTAGGTATTTCTTCTACAGGTCAATAGACGGACTATTATGAATACAACAAATCTTTCAGTTTTACTACCCCCCACCCCCAACCCAACCGCCCCGATTTCACCCCACCCAAAAAAAATGAGAATGATCAGCAACCCGTAAAACGCCTAAAAACAAAGTTTGAGCTATTTTCATATTTTTAGTTTTTTTATTATTGCTGCGCCGCGACTGACACTATTTTTCTAAAACATACGCGTTTTCCATCATCGCTGCGGTAGTAATACTGTGTCAAAATTTCATTAAAATCAATTGAACAATTTTCGCGTTACACGATATCCGAACGATTTAAAACAATACTCGTTTGTATACATCACAAATACGAAGTCCCGTGGTTTCTATCATAAGCACGCAACGTTCGAATGGACCTAAAAAAGTGTATCATGTCGCTAGGTTTTTCACTCACATATCAATGAACAGCCCATTACGAAAACAACAAATTTTTCAGTATTACAACCCCCCACCCCTGAACCACCCCAAATTCACCACTACCCAAAAAAAAGTAGAAAATGATGAAAAACGCCTGAAAAGTTTGAGGCATATTTGAAATTTTTCGTTTTTTGCTAATTACTCCGCTCCCCGTCTAACGATTTTCAAAATTATAGGAGCATTACCTACTACGACCCCACGGCGTAACGTTGCCCAAATTTCATCACAATCCATGCAGCGGTTACTGCGATTACGAGAGTAGAAAAACGCGACAGTCTGATAGACAGACAGACAGACAGACAGACAGACAGACAGACAGACAGACAGGCAAACAGAGAGACAGACAGACAGACAGACAGACAGACCGACAGACCGACAGACCGACAGACCGACAGACCGACAGACCGACAGACCGACAGACCGACAGACCGACAGACCGACAGACCGACAGACCGACAGACCGACAGACCGACAGACCGACAGACCGACAGACCGACAGACCGACAGACCGACAGACCGACAGACCGACAGACCGACAGACCGACAGACCGACAGACCGACAGACCGACAGACCGACAGACCGACAGACCGACAGACCGACAGACCGACAGACCGACAGACCGACAGACCGACAGACCGACAGACCGACAGACCGACAGACCGACAGACCGACAGACCGACAGACCGACAGACCGACAGACCGACAGACCGACAGACCGACAGACCGACAGACCGACAGACCGACAGACCGACAGACCGACAGACCGACAGACCGACAGACCGACAGACCGACAGACCGACAGACCGACAGACCGACAGACCGACAGACCGACAGACCGACAGACCGACAGACCGACAGACCGACAGACCGACAGACCGACAGACCGACAGACCGACAGACCGACAGACCGACAGACCGACAGACCGACAGACCGACAGACCGACAGACCGACAGACCGACAGACCGACAGACCGACAGACCGACAGACCGACAGACCGACAGACCGACAGACCGACAGACCGACAGACCGACAGACCGACAGACCGACAGACCGACAGACCGACAGACCGACAGACCGACAGACCGACAGACCGACAGACCGACAGACCGACAGACCGACAGACCGACAGACCGACAGACCGACAGACCGACAGACCGACAGACCGACAGACCGACAGACCGACAGACCGACAGACCGACAGACCGACAGACCGACAGACCGACAGACCGACAGACCGACAGACCGACAGACCGACAGACCGACAGACCGACAGACCGACAGACCGACAGACCGACAGACCGACAGACCGACAGACCGACAGACCGACAGACCGACAGACCGACAGACCGACAGACCGACAGACCGACAGACCGACAGACCGACAGACCGACAGACCGACAGACCGACAGACCGACAGACCGACAGACCGACAGACCGACAGACCGACAGACCGACAGACCGACAGACCGACAGACCGACAGACCGACAGACCGACAGACCGACAGACCGACAGACCGACAGACCGACAGACCGACAGACCGACAGACCGACAGACCGACAGACCGACAGACCGACAGACCGACAGACCGACAGACCGACAGACCGACAGACCGACAGACCGACAGACCGACAGACCGACAGACCGACAGACCGACAGACCGACAGACCGACAGACCGACAGACCGACAGACCGACAGACCGACAGACCGACAGACCGACAGACCGACAGACCGACAGACCGACAGACCGACAGGCCGACAGGCCGACAGACCGACAGACCGACAGACCGACAGACCGACAGGCCGACAGACATACCGACTGGCCGACAGACAGACCGACAGACAGACCGACAGACAGACCGACAGACAGACCGACGGACAGACCGACGGACAGACCGACAGACAGACCGAAAGACAGACCGACAGACAGACCGACAGACAGACCGACAGACAGACCGACAGACAGACCGACAGACAGACCGACAGACAGACCGACAGACAGACCGACAGACAGACCGACAGACAGACCGACAGACAGACCGACAGACAGACCGACAGACAGACCGACAGACAGACCGACAGACAGACCGACAGACAGACCGACAGACAGACCGACAGACAGACCGACAGACAGACCGACAGACAGACCGACAGACAGACCGACAGACAGACCGACAGACAGACCGACAGACAGACCGACAGACAGACCGACAGACAGACCGACAGACAGACCGACAGACAGACCGACAGACAGACCGACAGACAGACCGACAGACAGACCGACAGACAGACCGACAGACAGACCGACAGACAGACCGACAGACAGACCGACAGACAGACCGACAGACAGACCGACAGACAGACCGACAGACAGACCGACAGACAGACCGACAGACAGACCGACAGACAGACCGACAGACAGACCGACAGACAGACCGACAGACAGACCGACAGACAGACCGACAGACAGACCGACAGACAGACCGACAGACAGACCGACAGACAGACCGACAGACAGACCGACAGACAGACCGACAGACAGACCGACAGACAGACCGACAGACAGACCGACAGACAGACCGACAGACAGACCGACAGACAGACCGACAGACAGACCGACAGACAGACCGACAGACAGACCGACAGACAGACCGACAGACAGACCGACAGACAGACCGACAGACAGACCGACAGACAGACCGACAGACAGACCGACAGACAGACCGACAGACAGACCGACAGACAGACCGACAGACAGACCGACAGACAGACCGACAGACAGACCGACAGACAGACCGACAGGCAGACCGACAGGCAGACCGACAGGCAGACCGACAGGCAGACCGACAGGCAGACCGACAGGCAGACCGACAGGCAGACCGACAGGCAGACCGACAGGCAGACCGACAGACAGACCGACAGACAGATCGACAGACAGACCGACAGACAGACCGACAGACAGACCGACAGACAGACCGACAGACAGACCGACAGACAGACCGACAGACAGACCGACAGACAGACCGACAGACAGACCGACAGACAGACCGACAGACAGACCGACAGACAGACCGACAGACAGACCGACAGACAGACCGACAGACAGACCGACAGACAGACCGACAGGCAGACCGACAGACAGACCGACAAGCAGACCGACAGACAGACCGACAGACCGACAGACTGACAGACCGACGGAAATGAATGACGTAGATTTTCGTTATGTAGACATCATAAAACGCCCAAAAAGCGTATTATCTCAAAATCGAAAATTTTCGCGATCACAATACTCCCCTCACCTATCGGTGTGGGAAGTAAAATCTAAAATTCCTGGACTATTAGTTGAAAGAGATACGATAATATTTGCTGTTATACATAAAATAATCTGGTGTATAGTCAAAACGCGCACCTATTTATATCATTCAACTAATTCGAGAGCTTGAGACGGTCACCAGCGCAGCGTTATTGGCGAAGCAGTAAAAACATAAATTTGAATGGATTAATTCATTAACTTTCTTCTCTCCGCAACGTAACAGATGACCAATTTCACTACAAATACGTAATAGCGACAGTGCAAGTTATACAATCGTGAAAGAAGATAGTAACCTACTTCGACATTTCTTTACGAAACTATCACACGCCAGTAGGCTGTGAAACACGTATAAAAAGCCTTCGTGCATTTTGGTAGTTTATTTATTTATCATATGACGTTCGTGGAAAATAATATACCGATATCGTCATTCAGGGTGGAAAGAGTAAGAGATACTTTAAGGGTTTAGGGTATTGCGCGCGAAATTGAGAATCCAAGAAAAGACGTATTCCCGTGTTAGCGAGGAGGCGTGGCCGCCTGTTCCCTTTCTCCAGTGTGTGTGTCTAAGATGAGGGGAGATAAGTCCAAAAATCCAAACGTAAGGTCAAAAGGTCCAAAGGTAAGGTTCAAAGGTCACCATAAAAATGAATTTCGCATTTCCAAGCTCCTGACGTTACCTTTAAACTTACAGTAATGACTCAAAGAGCAAATTGAAGAAGAAAGCTTGCGCTTGTGCAACTATTTAGCATTTTTTCGATATCGTGTTTGGTTGTTAAATTACAGGCATTTATAGAATGTATGATTTTGCATTGCGAGTTTTTTTGCACATTAAAACACTTTTTTGAGAAAATCAAAAATAGTTGTTATTCACTAAGGTCTTAACTATCGCCTTCTGAAACATTATATATGTAGTTTGAAATAGAGTGAGTTATGCGAGAAATTGTGAGTCCCTGTTTTACATGGCACATACGTATGTATAAATGTGTATATCCAGGCCACTTAAAATGCAATACTGTCACACTTTTTCAATGGTAGGTATGTATCATAGGGTCCATAGGTTGAAACATTATTTGTGAAACATACTAACATACAACGAAGGCGACCTTTCAATTTAGTACTTCTTTCTTGCACAAACTGTGGCGCTTGAGGACCCTGGGCCTACAAGACTACGGCGCCCCCAAAACGGGGCCCCTCCGCTGCGGGCCTTTAGCTACGCCACTGGTCTGCCTTTCGATGAAAATGTCCCTTCACCTTTAAAGGTTGGTCTTTAGGATCGAGTTCGGTTTTATGCCAAATTTCAAGCAATAATTTTTTAATATATTATTATTATTATTAGTTTGCACAACAGGCCATGAAGGCCTAGGGCAGAAATGAGTACAATCTGATCTTATACCGCTAAAATTTATATAACTTAGAATTGTCTTTGGATACTTTCACCACCTATTTCTGAATATATCCTCGACTATTCCACGCGACCCATTTCTGTCTGTCGTCTTCTCTTTCCAGTGTTTAACATTAATTATCTTTAAATCATCTTCTGCCTTCTTCAGCCATTTCTCCCTTGGTCTACCCTTCCTTTTTTCCTATTGGTCTCCAGTTGAGAACTAGTTTTGCTATTCTCGTCCCATTCATCCTCTCCACATGTCCCAGCCACCTTATTCTCTGCGCTTTGATGACTGCTATAATATTGGGGTTCTCATACATGTCTTCCAGTTCCTGGTTTGTTCTTCTCCTCCATCCCTCGTTTGTCCTTAAGCCTCCATAAATAGCTCTCAACGTTTTACTTTCCCATCTTATAATTTTTTCTTCCTCCTCTTTGTTCATAGTCCACGTCTCACAAGCATACGTCGCTGTTGGTCTTATAACAGTTGTATAAATTCTCTCTTTGGTATTTCTGGATACATATTTGGATTTCATGAGATTTTTCAGGGCTCCATACTTCTAGTTTCCTTTGATGATCCTTGCCTGTGTTTCTTGTTTCTCTTGTTCTTTTTGCTCTATGATTACCCCTAGTTATATAAATTCCGTAGGCCTACGGAATTTTTTAATATATCGTGATAAATATCATGCACGAAATATTGATGTAAAACCCTCTAATCGAACCGTGGATAAAAACTTACGATGTAAACGAGGTAAATGTTGTATTAAAAAAAAAGTAACTACTGGATGGAATTAAGGATACATGTGTATGCAAATGTGCAAGTAAAAATACCTACATGGAATACATTACCCATAGATTATATCATTAAACGTAAAGATATTGAGATAATTAAAAGCTCGACTTAAGCTTTCCCTTTCTAATATGGGATAGTACTGTAGAATGAAGGACGAATGTTACTCTGTCATTGTCTATTGTTCATTGTTGACTGAAAGTGAAATGAGCAAAAGACTTGTGGCATAATAGACCTGTGGAAATGTTTAACGATACACGTGTCTCTTTTTAATGGTGCAGGATATTTTTTATAGATTTAATGGCGGTAGGATTTTTATACTCTAAGATTAGATTAGGTTGTTTAGGTTAGGCTAGGTTGAAAGTAAGTGGGGCAGATCTGCCTCCTTCCACTGCGACTCAATTGTGTCTATTGTGGCTCACACTTTTTTAGAGTTCAGCGTACAGTCCGCACCTCTTTACGAAGGCGATCAACGTGAAGGGTGAAACTTCCTTGAAGTTATGAGGTTCCAGTTGGGCACATCCGAATGTCTGGAACCTAGCATTATCCAGTACTGGACAGGAGCAAAGAATATGCTCCGCTGTTTCGTCCTCCACGTAGCAGAAGCGACAGTCTGAAGTTTGTTCAAGACCCAACTTCCGCATATGGTACCTTAGACGACCATGTCCCGTCAGCAGACCAACCAGAATGCGGAGGACGTAGCTGTTACGTTGCATGATCCTCGAGGGGGCCTGACTCGAGGGGTGTCTTATAAATGCCTTCGAGTGCAGTAGCCCTGGTGTATCTCGCTAGTTCAGGAGTGCTTTCCTCACTGCCCAGTCCGAGATGGTCTTTTTAGCGGTGCTTTTTGCAATGCCCGCAAATTGTTCTGGTCCTATGAACCTCCTCTTGCGAGCGCGTCGGCCAATACATTGCCTTCCACTCCGCTGTGACCTGGAACCCAAATCAAGGTTACCCTGTTTCCCGTTCCGAGTTTGTTGAGGAGGCGCATGCAGTTCCATACCAGTCTTGAATCAATCCGACTGGAGCACAGTGCTTTCAATGCAGCCTGGCTGTCTGAAAAGATTTTTATAGATCTGTTTGTCAGGGGCCTTTTGAATTATACAGAGTGATATTGCTTATATTTTTACACGCTTACTTCACAAATTAGATTAGTTTAAATTGGATTTAGTTGTTTGGGGTGAACTCTGTTCATCACACGTCAACCGTAGTTTATTGTATGCCCCGTACCTAGTCGGGTGAGCCAATTCTTGTGCTCTATCTAGACCCGGTCCAAGCGCTTTTTCAAAATACTATATACAGAGTGATCAATTTATATTCCGAAGTTTAATAACTCGGTTATTATGGCAGATACAAGAAAAAAACTTGGGAAAAAAAGTTGTAGATAAAGCTAAGGTCTACCATTAAAAATGATTTTATGATCTCCAGGGTTATTGATAAAGTCACGGCATACCAAAGTTGTGTTTTTTCAAATGGAACATCCTATACAGGCCATACCGTTCAAATTAGACGAAAATGTTTTAAATAAAAAACGTTTCTTTTCAAATGCCCTACATTTAAAAAATAATTTCAAAGACGGCGGAATTCCGAATATACCGGAAATAGGTACCAACTTCCTTATTTTAAATGGAACACCCTGTATGTTATAACATTTTTGAATTCAGCATCGATTTTTAGGTCCAGTTTGTTAACCATCGTTTTTGTCTACGAAGCATATTTTCGGAGTTATTCAGCAATTTTTACAAAATTTGACGTTTGTAGTACTTTACAAGAAGCGTTAATATCTCGGAAACTAAACGCGATAGAAAGATGCGGTTTTCGGTTATGAAACAAGCAAGGAACGTACTTGTGTGTTAGTGAGATCGTTGTTTCAAAAGAACATTAAATCAATAGAGTAGCAATTTTCAAATTTGAAAACTTAAAAACGTTAAAAACTTTTTTTTTTCTAATGGGATGGTATGATAAGTTTCACATCAGTGGATGCGAAATTAAATTCTCTTTCACTTTTATCCGCACATGTGGTTCTATCTTTGATGGTTTTCAAGATATTCACGGTTTTGTAATTATTGCGTAGGTATTGGAAAAATCGTAGGTGGCGTGGCTCGCAGACGAAACAATTGGCAGGAAACATTTCATCCAAAGTGTTTCGACCTCTAATACTAAAATTTGCTTTTGCTCCATCTAACTGTAACCACATTATTCTTAAAAACTCTAGTAGTGAATTTTTCAACAGGTTTTCCAAATTTTCATTTAGAAAATTTTTGGATGAAATGTTTCCTGCCAATTGTTTCGTCTGCGAGCCACGCCACCTACGATTTTTCTAATTCCTACGCCATAATTACAAAACCGTAAATATCTTGAAAAACCATCAAAGATAGAACCACATGTGCCTAGATAAAAGTGAAAGAGAATTTAATTTCGCATCCACCGATGTGAAACTTATGATACCATCCCATTTGAAAAATAAAAGTTTTTAACGTTTTTAACTTTTCAAATTTGAAAATTGCTAGTCTATTGATTTAATGTTCTTTTGAAGCAACGATCTTACTGAAACACAAATACGTTCCTTGCTTGTTTCAAAACCGAAAACCGCATCCAAATGCGTGAGTTTAGGCAGCTGCAGATAATTAAGAACGAGAAGATATCATTCATCTAGGCACACAAAAATGTTACACGACTTTTTGATAGAGTCCTTCGCCTTAATCCACCCTTAAATTGTGATTTTAGTGAAAATCACAAACCAACCCCTAATTTCGACGCAGTGTAGGACGGTAACTCTTGATCGCACACGAAGAATGTAATGACCAATATTATGCAGAATTTTGTTCTCTGCATAAATCATTTGAAGTTTTTTTCGATATCACTCACCAAATTGCGTTATTTTTCAAAAATCGTAGCGAAGCAGGGTTTCCAACCCCCCACACCTCGAGCAGCAACCCCTGGAGGTCGCAAACTTAGGTGTAGGTTGAGGGGACTAATGTCTACCATCCCACTAAATTTTGTTTCTTTTTTGACCTTTTGCTGTCAAAAGCCTCTTTTTACGACGTAATGATTGGACTATTATGACACGTATGATACTAAACATTTCCTCATAATCAAGACAGTTATTTTCAAAGATAAAGAACAGCAATATACAAAATAATAAGTAGAAATTGTTTCAATTTCCTAGAAATCTGAAATGAGTTAATGTATTATTCAAAGGACCAGTTATAACTAAAACAATTTATCAGAATTAGTACTGATGACTATACAGCCGCAAAACTGTTGATCACACGATTCTGATAACCGTTATTTGTCATCAAACTTATGGAAATCTTCCAAAAATAGATTAAAATTCAACCATCCCAAGACAATACCTATAAAGAAAGAAATTAAAAAGTTGTCCTGAAAGATTATTCATAGCTTACGGTGTTTCTGAAATTCTATGGAACACAGAAAATCCCACAGTCAAGGTTTGGTTAAAATACTCATATGCTCAATAGAATATACATGAGTACAAAAAGGTTATCTATGTGTTTACTGTGTAAGGCTTTCGCGGCCATCGTCCAATGTATTTGTGGTTCTTGGGTTTTTAGGCCGGCGTCGTTTAGCGTTAAAGCTTGACGTTGGAGGTGGAAGAAGACAAACAACTCGCCTTCCTTGATGTTCTTCTAACAAGAAAAGGAGTTACATTAGGACACAAGGTATATAGAAAGCCAACTCATACTGACCGGTACTTGTATAAAGAATCAAACCACCACCCATCTCAGAAGTACGGAATTATTAGAACTTTGACAGAAAAGTGTGCGAAACAGAAGAACTCGACACCGAACTGGAACATCTAAAGAATGCTCTTAAGGCAAATGGTTACACAGAAAAGGAAATAACAAGAACAATGAGAAGAAATAGGGCAAAACCAGAATCTAAACCGATAGCAAAAGCTTTTCTACCCTATGTGCCTGGAATAACAGACAGAATAGGAAACATGTTACGAAAGGAAAACGTCAAGACCATCTACAAGCCCACAAGAAAGATACAGGAATATTTGAGAACGGCGAAGTGTAAAAGAGACACACTCACAACACCGGGAGTTTATCGCATACATTGCACATGTGGGAGTGTATACATAGGAACAACGAAGCGATCTATAAACACAAGAATTGCAAAACATAAGGCTAGCTGTCGACTAGGCCATACGGACGAATCAGCGGTAGCCGAACATGCGATTAAGGAGGGAAGTCACAGGATCAAGTTTAAAGAAACTCAGGTTCTTACCGCAATGTCTTCGTACCATGCCAGACTTTACAGGGAAGCCATCGAAATACAAAAACATCATAACAATTTCAATAGGAAAGAAGAAACCCAGAAAGTTTACCGGACATGGGTACCCATCCTAAATGACTTGAAGACACTACCATATCGCGAAGGGGCGGGGCTACCAACGCTACCTGGTTGGGCCACGTCACCATTAGCAGGTATAAATACAGGTGCATATCCACCAGCCGTCAGTATTTTCGAAGTCGCCGGAGTGAAATAGCTTCTGAGGATGCCATCCACTCGTGGTGGCGAAACGTCAAGCTTTAGCGCTAAATGACGCCGGCCTAAAAACCCAAGAACCACAAATTAATTATCTATGTGTGTCAGTCAACACTTCGATTTACAGAGTACCGCGGCTGCAATAAGATGGTAGAGGAAGTTTGTTTCACAGCAAATACATCTCCTGGCCAAGCCCAGGACTCCCTGGGAACTAATGTGCGGTCGTACCGCTTGGTTCTTAATGTATGAGGAACGACCCCTTCGGAGGAAAAGTGAGAGGTCACCACCCGCACGCCGATGAGAGAGCGGCTGAAGGTGGCGCCTTAAGGCCGGGTTACCACTTAGCCGAATTGCTCTTTTCTGGACTGCATTAAGTATGGGCAGTAACTTCCCAGATACGTGAGCTCTTGGACAGCCTCCTGCGTTCTAGCTCGACCACAGAGATCGGATTGAATTTGTAATGCTACAGAGTAGATCAATGATGGCAGCAAAAACAGTGTCGGTGTCAATACAGATCCCTGCGGGAAACCAGCGTTGATGTTATGGATGGAATGTCAGAAGGCGTCTACCACGATAGAGAGTTTGCGACTAAAGAGGAAGTTTGCTAATCAACAGCAAAGTTTAACAGCAAGGCTGTATTATGGGAGCTTGTTTAGGAGAGCTGTAGGTCACATTTGACCAACAACTGGCCTGGGAAGAAACATTAGCTTAAAAAATTGTACCACAATAAACAGGTGTGTCTTATATAATTGAGGAAAATTTTATTTAAGAAAGTAATGACTGGTGATCTCCCAATTATCGTAATTTCTTCAGCGACAACGACGTAAAGTATAAGACACCAATTGGCTTCCTTCGTGATCTACAATCACTTTTATATCATTCTTCAACATATTTGTTTCAGCAGGCTTATGTCATGAATATCATATTACGTAAGAGGTGCTCCACATTTCTTTCTGATGAAAGTTTCTGAATGTTCTCATGCTTCATCAAAACAACGATACCACCTTGCGGTCTACATAGCCTACAGTCAGCTTGGTGTGAGAAGAAATGGAATCAAGTGTACTAACTATAGTGGCTCGTTGTTTTTTATTCTACCTTTGATGTATTGTCACTGACATCTACCTTAGTCATCCTTCCGGAAATTCGCATAAGCACATGACCTGACTCTAGCGTACAGAAATACCAACTTTGACACTATAGAGTCCACACTATTTCCCGATCCTTCAATCCTGGGATCATGCTTCAGCGGGTGGGAGCTGAAGCCAATTATGAGCAAAATAATAACATCGTGTTTTCACTTTAATAATAAAATGGCAAACAGAGAGCTAAAGATTTACACACACTCAATGGGCCACTGTCGTTTAAAAAACATATTCAGTCCATCGCAGCCAAAGTGAAGCCTCTGTTTCTCTGCAACTGAATTTTGCTCGCCAGTATGGCTAAACAACTCACAAACTGGACTGACAGCTGTCCAGTTATACTCTTCTATGACAGCTATTACAGGTTGCATCAAATTAACTCCAACTTACTGGCTACCAAGATATACCTGATCTCCCCTCCCCTAGATTAAGGTCGAGAAAACCACCTATTACAACAGCTTTCCAACTTGAATCTGATGGTTTCAACGCTGAAGTTAAATGGGAAGAAATTTGGGCGAACCAAACACCAGAGGAAGTGAACTAATAATCTAACTGTTGGTCAAGAACCTTCTGGGTTTGGGTTCCACCGAAAGGAATGGTCGACCCTAAACAGAATTCGCAAGTCGCATGGAGTGTACGCTGATTCGTTGTTTAATGGAACAAGCGCAGTGGCGTGCCGAAAGGCCCCCCAGAGCCCGCGGTGCGGAGGGCCCCGAGCATCCAGGGGGCCCTCTTTGACACCATTCAGTCACTTTATGTGTTTTAGCGAAAGTCTGCCTCGTTGGCAAGCCTTAAACACTGAATAAAAAAACAGTAAAACTGTATGATCCACCTTAAAAAAACTATGTCCCACCAGATGGTCACCCAGGATCGAATCGATAATTTCATTAAAAGTCGTCGTTGAATGTTTGTCGAATCTAGCTATAATAGCAAATGAAAAATCTGATAGGCATGAGGTAAAGGTCCTACAAAATAAATTAGAGAATTTTGAATTTGTATTTTTATTAATATTTCAAGGAAAAATATGCGAAAACGTCAATTTACTTTCAAAACGTTTGCAAAAAAGTCATATACCTAGATGTTGGACAAGCCAGAGATTTAATTGCATATGTTTCAAATCAATTAGGAGATTTAAGAAATAATTTTGGAAATATCTTTAAAACTTCATTAACAATGGCAAATTGGTATTGAGCCACAATTTACAGACAAAAGAATTCGTACTACTAAAAAGTTTTTTGATGAAATGGCGATTGATGAACCAATTGAAGACCCTACAAATCGTTTAAGAATTTTTGTATTCAACACATACCGAGAACTACTTTAGTACAACTAAAAATAGGTGTGAGGCATTCACAAATGTCTATTCAAAATTCGATATTTTAAACCCCAAAACTCTTACTGAAGTGCAAGAAGTGGAAATTATTAATAAAGTAAAAGAACTAGTTGAAAAATATCCAGACGATCTGACACAAAATCTTGCATCGGAACTAATTCAAATAAAAAATCTTCTATCTGTACTCCTGAAAAATCTTAATGGTATTAGGGAATTTTCTGATTTTATTTTCGAAAAAGATCAATTTTTGATTAGTTACCTGAGATTTGTACTGCATTTCAGTTGTTCCTAGTACCGCCTGTTACATCGGCTCAAGCAAGCTATATCGAAACAAAGAACTAATAAAAATTTTTGCAAGATCGACAATGGGTGAATCGCGCCTAAGTTCTTTGGCATTAACTTTTATCGAAAATGAAGAGGCAGAAGGCATAGACTTAGACCAAATATTTGATACATTTGTTGCTTTCATAGTGGCCATATAATATAAACCGATTTGAAATATTATTTTTTTATATAGAAGGGGCGGCCCGTGAAACAAATTTGCGGGGGGGCCCCCGAAGACCTTGGCACGGTACTGAACAAGCTCGAATCCCCACGATGCGACTGTGGAGCGGAACGCCGAACTGTCGGCATACAGGGCAAGAATGTGGCATAGAGCATATCCAGGCAACAACAAAGACTTCCTCCAAACCAAGCCATCAGCCGTGAAATGGATGTCTAAGCTCGATATTAACTTATAGCCCGAGTTACTATTTAGATCGCTATTTTTTTGAAATGTTGTGTTGTTTGTCTCAACTATTTTACTTGTTTTATGAATATTTCATGTGTACTTCAACCATACGCGAAATTTAAAAAAAACTCACATCTACGTGGATGGTTCGAGAAATACCCGACCCAACAAAGAAAACTCAAATATTTTGGAGCAAAAAATATATTTATTTTCTGATATAATATCATTTCAACCCAGTGGTTCAATTAGTTCGATAGGAAGATCGAAAACAGCTGACCAAGTAAGCAATTGTCAAATGTCCATCTATCTTGAAAATGATAGTCGTCCATAGAACAAAGTGGTTTCCTCAATAGAACAGAATGGTTTCCTTAAGGGGCCTAGATACACACATTTATACATACGTATTTGCCATGTAAAACACGGACTCACAATTTCTCGCATAACGCACTCTATTTTCAAACTACATATATAACATTTCAGAAGGCGATAGTTAAGACCTTAATGAATGACAACTATTTTCGATGTTTTCAAAAAAGTTTTTTAATTTGCAAAAAAACTCGCAGTGCAAAATCATACATTCTATAAATGCCTGTAATTTAACAACCAAACACGATATCAAAAAAAGGGTAAATAGTTGAACAAGCGCAAGCTTTCTTCTACAATTTGCTCTTTGATTCATTGTTGTAAGTTTAAAGGTAACTTCAGGAGCTTGGAAATGCGAAATTCATTTTTATAGTGACCTTTAGACCTTAACTTTGGAACTTTTGACCTTACCTTTGGATTTTTGGACCTCATCTTAGACACACACACTGGAGAAAGGGAACAGGCGGCCACGCCTCCTCGCTAACATGGGAATACGTCTTTTCTTGGATTCTCAATTTCGCGCGCTATACCCTAGACCCTTAATAATAGGTGCTTTATTTTTTTATGGCAGTTCAGTGAATTTTAATAATAACAGACAGCTTGAAAAATGTGTGGATTAATCGAAATACCCACATAAAAAGAAATTCTCAATTCAAGAATTCTGATAATCTGGTAATGGTATACCTGCGATAAGAACAAGACAATTTTATTTTTGTTTTCTATACTCATTCTAAAGAAATTTGCTCTGACCAAGATTATAATGTTCTTCACAACTGAAATTTCAGTACACTTCGACCAAGTATGTCATAAAGCTTTAGTAGGGATATTATATTTTCTAACTGAGCTGTTGTTGTTTCTGTGGTAGTCGGCATTTTTCAGCATCAATTTGGAAACAAACTATATAACGTAAAAATGTGGAATGCTTATACAAATGCCCTTAGATGCTTGTTGCAACAAGACGAAAATTTTGAGCTGTTTGCACCAAGATTAGGAAATGCTTCAATCAGTTATAGTATATAGTTATAGTATATAGTATATTCATTGTTTTTTTCAAGATTATCATATGCTTGGTTCAAAATTTCGGTATTCTTACTTCCAAGACTTTCCCAGTTTTGAATTAAAAATATTTTCTTAATATAACCCTACATGTTAAAAAAATCACATTCTTGATTTAAGATTATTACAGCTTTGCGCATATAGCAAGCAATGATATATGTACTTGAATGAAAGCACAAGCACATAGTCTTAGTCCGAGAGTTTATCTTTATAAGTAAGTAAGTATAGCGTTTATTGTAAATATAAAATAAATAAAATACAATAAACAACAAGTGCCCCAAAAAAGTTAAAAACTTGTGCTTGGGTACAAGGTAATTATTATAAAATAGAAACAACAAATAAGGGTTAATTCAGGAATATTTATATTTAAATATTATGTATTCTATATAAATATATTAGTAATAATAGGTATTACATATGTCTACAAGTTGGTGAATTTTAATGCGATTATTATTTGCTATTCATTGTTTTAAACCATACTTGAATGAATTTAAAGGCACTAGACATTTTATGATTTCTGGTATCTCATTGTATAGTCTTGGAGCAAGAAATGTATGACATCGTAATGATGTATTTTTTCTTGCTTTCGGTACAACATTACATGCATATCTTATGTCATATTTATGTTCGTGTTTTGTCAATTTAGATTTATTTTTATATTGGTAAATACCTAATGACATAAAAAATGTTTGGCGGATATCTAGAATTTTTGTTTTAGAAAATAACAAGTCACTAGGATATGTAGATTTCACTTTATATAAAATTTTTATTAAACGTTTTTGTATAATTTTTATTGCTTTTATACTATTTTTACATGCTGCGCCCCGCACCACAATACAATATCGTATATGACTATGAACAAGTGCATCGTATACAATGATCATCTGTTCATAGGTAAGTATAGTGGAAAGGAGTTTAAATTTGCTTATAACGTAACGTATCTTTTTGACAACATATTCTGTATGCTCCTCCCATCTGATATGGGAATCTAGATATATTCCTAAGTACTTAGTACTGGTGACCATTGATATAGGAGTTACCTGTCTACAACTGATTTGTAAGTTGGTGTATTTCGGTAAGCCGTTTGCGTACGACGCATCGAACAAAGTGAGTCTTGTTAAAATTGACTGTTAAAAGTCGACTACTGAACAAGTTGAACATTTTTTTAAAACCATTTTCAGTCTTTGATTTTAATATTTCCCAACTTTCAGCAGAAAATATAACAGCTGTATCGTCTGCAAAACTCACTACATTGTGTGTGGACAGGAAAGTAGGGCAGTAGCTCTTCAGATATGTAAACAATACTGCAGGCCAGGTCTTCTCTAGGCTTTATAAAACGCAATCTATTGCTCCTAATCGGTTTCCTAGCTTTTTTCCTAGTGCTGTTTTAACTACGAAACATGTTCTCCTAAGATCATGCATTATGTCAAGGCAGAGCCTGGTTGTTCATTAAAATTTATTAAATATTTATTACTGACTTTTTTTATTGGGTGATAGGGTCCAAATAAACACAACTTTAGCTCAAATTTGCCAACGATTGGAAAATTATATTTTCATCTTCAGGGCTCTAGAATACAGAAAAAAGGCAAATATAAACATTTTTTCAACATTATTGGTTGTTGTCGTTAATAAGAAGCATCAATGTAAACAATCACATTATACATACACAACGAAATATTAAAAGTATTGCTAAAATGTAATAACAAAAAAATTAATGTTAAACAACACAGAATTAGAAAGGAGAACAGTCAAAAACAAGTTTTGAAACATCAAGCTAAAAAGTACGTATAAAAAACAGAATGCCATCACACCTATTAGATAATTTTTCCACGTTCCATGCAGTCTGTTTGCAACGTTAAGAGAAGTAACTTCTTCTGTAGTTAGTGTGTGCAAATATAAAGACCAAAATCCCAGTATCTAGAACACACGCATGTACCTAATTTTAAAGAACCTGGTGACTACCACAACTTTTAACACAAAGGGTAGTTTGTTTTGTTTTTTTTGTTTTGTGATTATCTCCCTTTTTTAGTCCTATATTTTTGCTTTGTTTCATCAATCCATCAATTAACTGCATAAATGACCAATAATTAGATTATATGGTGGGGAATCTTTACTTTTAATTTATTGTACAGTTTTTGACTGTGCTCCTTTCTAATTCTGTGTTGTTTAACTTTAAATTTTTTTGTTATTACATTTTAGCGACACTATTAATATTTCGTTGTATATGTATAATGTGATTGTTTGCATTGATGCTTCCTATTAACAACAACAACCAACAATGTTAAAAAATGTATATATTTGCCTTTTTTCTGTACTCTACCACCCAATAAAAAAAAGTCAGTAATAAATCTACAAGAAGGGTCGTAAAATCATTACTAACTTTATTAAATATATTGGTACTTATAAGCTTCTTGACTACGTGCATTTGCGAATGCTACGATTTGTGGTATTTCCTTAGCTACATGAGTACCTCGTATAAAGGTGATATAATCTTCTTTGTGCTGGATAAATACCTTTCTAATACTGTTTTGGGATAGTCACAATCAAGGACGGACAGAAATAGAATGACAAAGTGACGACTTGATGAATGAGCATATACGAGTTGTTGCATTGGTTGCAGAAAAGTATCAACTAACAGAATGCTGAATAGTACATTTATAATAATGAATAACAATAAAAGCGTTTATCTACTACAAAATATAAATTATATAGGTAAATAAACAGCAGGTCACAGAAGTCAACTTGATTTGACAATAAAATCATATTTTAGCTTCATCCTCCGAAACCCCTCTTTAAACCAGCTCTGCCAAGGGTCACTAGAGATTAAAATATACTTGTGGTCACAAGCCCGCAGAAGGTCCTTATCACTAGAAACCCGCCCTCCATTTTAGCTTCATTTTCTGCTAAGGGAGCAACTCTGGACTGTCTAAAGTGGAACATGCCCTCAACAAGTTGAAAACTAATAAAGCTACAGGCATTGATGCTATTTCTGCCGAAACGTTAAATTGCTTGAGTGACGACGGCATCTCTCTTTTACATAATATTTGTAAAAGAGTCTGGTCCTCCAGTGTTTGGCCAGATGAATGGTGCACATCAATGTTTGTTCCACTTCATAGAAAGGGATCTCCAACAAATCCAGACTATTATCGCCTACTTTCGTTAATCTCTCATGCAAGTAAGGTTCTAATATATATTTTACAATCTCGTTTGGAGGGTTTTATTGGCTGGCAAATTTCTCAGGTGCAGGCAGGTTTCGTGAAAGGACGCGGTACGCGTGAACAGACCTTAAACTTAAGACAAATTATTGAAAAAGCCAGAGAGCATTATGTTCCAGTTTTTATCTGCTTTGTGGACTATTCTAAGGCTTTTGATAACGTAAAGTGACCTAAACTGTGGGAAATCCTCATCTCTATGGGAGTTCCTTATCACCTAGTGTTTCTCATACAGCAACTCTACGAGTCTAATTCGGCTCGTGTAAGAATTGATGGTAACCTGTCTAGTCAAACTGCAACTAGAAAAGGAGTTCGTCAGGGAAGTGTATTATCTCCGATGTTGTTTAACATTTACTCTGAATTTGTGATGAGACAAGTATTAGACAACTGGAATGGCGGTGTAACTATTGGCGGAAGCAAAATATCAAATTTAAGATTTGCTGACGATACAACCTTTATTGCAGCTTCTCAGGAAGAACTAGTAGTTCTATTCAACGTCTTAGAACAACATAGTGCAGCGTATGGTCTTGGTATTAACTACAATAAGACCAAGGCTATGATCGTAGATAGAGAGCATGATAATCATCGAGAAATAAAGTCAATAGGCCGTTGTGAATAAGTTCAAAGTTTTGTATACCTCGGTTCTTTGATTAACAATTCGGGTAGCTGAGAAAATGAGATTCGATGGCGCATTCAACAGGCACGTGTGGCCATGACAAAGCTTACTAAAATATAGCGTGACCATAACATCGCTAAAGCTACAAAAATGTTGCTGGTTCAGTCTTTTGTGTTCTCCATATTTTTGTATGCCTTGGAAACTTGGACTGTTAAAAAGGCAGATCGAGCTCGCATAGATGCTTTTGAAATGTGGACATGGAGGAGAATGCTGAGAGTTTCTTATACCGCCCATCGGACTAACATTTCCATACTGGATGAGCTCGGTAATCCAAAGAGACTATCCTGCATTGTGTCGACGAGAATGCTTACATTCTTCGGACATATACACAGAAGCGATAATATGGAGAAACTTGTAGTTCAGGGTCATGCCCGAGTGGGCGGCGCCGTGGCCGTTCCCCTACACGCTGGGTGGATACGACGAAACAGTTATTGGATATGAGTATCAACAGCGCCACTAAACTGACAGTAAATCGCGAACGATGGCGGTCTACAGTTCTCAAAATTGATAATATTCGTGTCGGCAATACTCTAGCTCCGACTTAATGCATTTTACGAGTTCACAACATGTCTGTTAAGACATTGTGACTATGATGATGATACATGAAGATGATGGTGCTAAAATCGAGATGCTATCCAGAGCTGGTCAAATATACGACTTCATGGCATCAATGCCAGAAAACAACACAAGTAGTGAAGAAAGATGTGAGTGGGCTACTTAGAAAGGAAGGGAAGTTTTGGATAGAAAAAAAATGGGGACAACAATCCACTATGATGATGAACTCTGGACTGTAGGGAGGGTCCGCGAGAGGTTTCAGTCCTGTCGTGGTAAAATAGTCAGTGCAGGTTTTGGCGCGGCTGACTAGTTTTTTGAATGACCGATCTCTGTTTGTTCTAGTTGAGGGCTGTTCATCAGACGTATTTTCAATAAACGCCGGCGTTCCCCAGGGACCTGTCCTATCCCCTACACTGTTTCTGCTGTACATCAACGAGCTGCTGGAAATAACATCCAATCCAATCTACAGCTTCGCAGATGACAGCACATTAGTGGCGTGCATGGAACCAGGCAAGCCACTATCGTCCCAGGAGACGGTACGTCGGCGACAGCAGCATGCCCCACAGATCAACGCAGATATCAAAACAATTGTCGAGTTGGGATTAGCAAATAAAGTACAGTTCAACGTACAAAAAACTCAGGCAAAGAAGTCTCACGATGGCTTACCAATCGTGGAAATGGAGGGCCACCCCATAGTCGAATCACCTTCCGTCAAGCTTTTGGGGATCAACATCAACAATAACATGTCCTGGCACGACCACGTCGTCAGTATTGCTAAAACGGCATCCCAGAAGCTTGGAGTTTTATTCCGCTGTAGGAAGTTGTATACACCAGAGCAAATGCTGCTGCTCTACAAGGCACAGATCCGACCATCGCTGGAGTATTGCTCCCATGTGTGGGGATGCGCTCCGAAACACTCTCTAAAGCTTCTGGACACTATCCAGAAAAGAGCAATTAGATTAATCGATACGCCTAACCCCACAAAGGACCTCCACAGCCTGGAACATCGAAGGAGGATGGCTGACCTGTCCCTGTTTTACAGATTCTGTCACGGAAGATGTTCGAGTGAGCTCTCCCAGATGATAACACCAAAGGCCGTCCGAACCAGGAACACTAGAGAAGCTCTGCGAGCTCATCCTTACCAGGTCGAGGTCCTTACTCCCCGAACCAGTCTCCTCCAGCATTCCTTCTTTTGGAGAACTTCCACGCTGTGGAATTAGCTGCCGGGGAATTTGTTTCCCGACGGCTACAACCTGCGGCGTTTCAAATTTAAAGTGAACCGATACTTATCCTCTTGCAGCGCTTCTACAGCGCCATAGGCTTTCAGCCTTTGCGGGAGGCTGACCATAAAACAAATATTAGATATTATGGACTGCTGAACCGTTTTACGTACCCTTCTGCAGATATAAAATGAAGCAGCTCAAACAAGGCATAGCCTTCGAGGTGGCAATATTTGTATAGTACAATACAAATAAAATGAAATGAAATGAAATCACCAGCGGCAGATGACATATAAGGTGTAGTGGCAGCATGTAGATACAAGGAACAAGTTAAGATACACAAAGATTCTATTTTCTCGAACACAAATCGACCGATTTGAAAAAATCAAATGTCAAAATAAAGGATTTTGACATATATTTGGAAAAAAAGATTACTCGACACCCCTTGTTAGTTAAAATTTTTAAGAGGATGATCCTGCGGGGCAGAAGATGAAGTAGTCGATGGAGTTGGTCGTTACTTGATGGAGATCCATACTAATACAAAAAAGTATTTCCGATGAATGATCACCACTTTTATTTAAGAAACTTGCGACAATTGTTTCGACACACAGTGTCTTTATCAAACAATGATTTTAAACTTAAAGTACTACGCTATTTATACAAGATATACACATTAATGGGGTAACTATTATGGCTAATCGTTTGTTCTCCGAAAACCATTGGACAGATTTAGCAATGGTGAATTATTTAAATCTGTTTGGTCATTAAGGAGTTTACCTGAGAATTTGAGCTTGTTGACTTCTAATGCTTCTAAAAAATTTAATTTGCGTCCTTTCTGTTCTATGTGTAATACTTTAAAATCTTCGTTGATGATAGTTTTCGGAGATCAAATGATTGGCGTAATTAGAATTATAGAGTTTGTTTAAAAATGACTTTTTATGTTCGTTAATGCGGTTTTTGAATGATCTGCCACTTTGACCAATATAAACTTTAGGGCAATCCACACATTCTAATTTGTAGACACCAGACTTTTCGTTTTTAGTTGATTTCATTTTATTGTTTTCAATTAAATTGCCTAGTGTCTCTTTGCATCTGAAGGATATATTGCGGTCTAATTTCTTGTGTTTAAGTGCAACGTTTTCTGATAACTGTCCTATGTATGTAATTGAGTTATATGTGTTACTCGATCGATTGTCGGTAATCTGAGGGTATACTAAGTTAACTGCTTTTGTAGATGAAGTAGTTTTTAGTTAAAAAGTTGCCACTCTTGACAAATATTTTGACGTGTCTCGACGTTTTTTCTTTTAATCAGCGATTTTCGAGAAATCCGGGGTGGGAAGTCTTCAAATGAACACCCTGCATGTAATGTCTCTTTAAATAAATTTAAATACACATTTTTATTGTCTCTAAAACCTACTGTCATTCCTGAGGAGTGGCAAAACATATCAAGCTCTTTAAAATTCTTTGCGAACAGAATTTTACAATGCGTTGGAAGCACCAAGTCTACTTGACGCCACAGTTGTTGCTGGCAGTAAAACTGCAATTACTATAATTGGAAAGCGCTTGAACAGGCACGATGATGTTTATAGCGCATGCCAACAAAATAAATAAAGTGTATTCCATCCACTTTCTTCTTTCTCTAATGTAACATGTTACCAATTTCTCAAGAAACACGTAATAGAGATATCTCAGTTATACAATCGAGTAAGAAGATACTAACCTACTTATCACATTTGTGTTCATTTGTTCATGTTAGTTATACAGGGCGTGCTATGGATAGCTAGTAGCAAATGTGATGGCTTTTGTTGACAATCAGATAACAGCGCTAAACAATAGAAAACGACTAAACACAGCTGAATATAACAGAAAAGAACAGAAAACAGATCAAAACTACAGAAATCAAGCAGTTAACAACTGTAAACGATAGAAAACGACCAAATACAACCGAATAGAACAGAAAACAGCCCATAATAACGGAAAGCAAGCAGAGAACAGCGCTAAACAATAGAAAACGACTAAACACAGCCGAATACAACAGAAAAGAATAGAAAACAGCTCAATACAACAGAAAGCAAGCAGATAATAACTGTAAATGATAGAAAACGAACAAATACAACCAAATGGATTCATAACTAGTTCAAAACAACAGAAAGCGTGCAGATAACAGCGGGAAACAACAGAAAACGACTAAGCACACCCGAATACAACAGAAAAGAACAGAAAACAGCTGAAAACAAGAGAAAGCAAGCAGATAACAACTGTAAACTGTAGAAGATGACCAAATACAACCGAATAGAATAGAAAGCAGCCCATTAGAACAGAAAACAAGCAAATAACATCTATAAACGATAGAAAGCGACCAAATGCAACCAGATAGATTCATAGGTAGCTCAAAATAACAGCAAGCGTGCAGATAACACCCGAAAACAAGGAACCAGCAATAAAAACCCTCGGAGAACTATTTTTTTGTCGAACCTACTTAGACGAGTCAAGGAAATTTGTTCTACATACACTTAGAAGGTACATGTATTAGAGAGATAGGGGATTCACTTTGAGTTCTAGACTAACAAAGAAAGACAATATACTGTGTGCCCATTATGTTTGGCATATACATAGTATATAAGCTCAGTAAATAGTGATTGTATGAAACTTTTTATAGAAAAGTTGTTTTTGTTTCTGACAACAAATGCGTAACGAAAAACAATTTTGAATAGCAATATACGCTTTGATTAGGCTCAATTCATACTTTTTTATCTTTTAAATGACATAAAATGGCCGTATCCAAATACAAGATAATGTTTCAAAAAAAATGAAGTTTATTACACTAATAACATTAACCTAGATATCTGCTACTAAGCCAGTAAATGTGACAGAAGCTAATTGTCATATTTCAATATGCCTGACAGTGTTAATAAGTTGGACATCGAAAATTATAAATTGTTCATCTATCAGAATCTGAAATTTTGATTATACTCGGTTATGGGATGAGAAACCAACACAAGTAGGCGCATCTGAAATTTTCCATGAGTGTCATCCAAATCCAAAGACCATCACCCAGTCAGTAGTTAGCAAGATTTTGAAACGGTTTAGCAACACACGATCTGCAGAAAACGGGTAGATTCATTATACTAGACTAATACTATTAATGTAGCAACCTTAATAAAATTTTTAATTTTTATGAAACATTATTATGAAACATTATCTTTTATTTTGAGTATAGACATGTTATGTCATTGAGAAAAAAATCATTTGGTTTCTATCACAAAACAAAAACAACTGATTACTGTCGCATTATGAGAAATACAATATTAAAGAGCTCCTATATAAAAAGTGTTTTATACTCGTTCAATGATTATTCAGTGAGATATATACTGTATTCGATACATAAAGAGTACCCTGTATATACTTTTCTCGACAACCACTATATGCGAGTTTGACGAGGATTGGAAGACTAAGCCACAAACCTTTACATTCACTATAGAACATTTGCCATTTAGTGTGCTGTAGGTACTGATAGTTGTAGTCCAGCTTGTAATGCCAACTAGAGCCAGAAAAGTTACATCAACTCCGTCATACATTTTCCCACTCTGTTATTTTTTCTACTTCTGTGTCAACGATATCGACTGCTCTGGTCACTAGCCTCCTGTTCAATGTATGCTTTGTTACTGTTTCCCGGTGCCACTCTAGGAATAGCATTGTTAATTAGAAGTGAAGGCTCAGGTGGGGATTGAAGAAACCAGAAATAAATGTCTTTCTCTGACGGGAATCAATACCGGACCTTCCGGTCACTGTTATATTCGGTTGTTTTCTACTGTGTTTTGGATGTCTTCTGTCGTATTTAGTCGTTTTCTGTCGATTCCAGCAGGTTTCTGCTTGTTTTCTGTTGTGTTTGGATGTTTTCTGTCGTATTCAGTCGTTTTCTGCTGATTCCAGCTGTTTTCTGTTGCTTAGAGCTGTTTTCAATTCTTCTCTGTTGTATTCGGTTGTATTTGGTTGTTTTCTGTTGTATTTGGATGTTTTCTGTCGTATTTAGTCGTTTTCTGCTGATTCAAGCTATTTTCTACTTGCTTTCTATTGCTTAGAGCTGTTTTCAATTCTTTTCTGTCGTATTCGGTTGTATTTGGTTGTTCTCTAATGTGTTTGAATGTTTTCTGTCGTATTTAGTCGTTTTCTGTTGTTTTCACTAGTTTTCTGCTTGTTTTTTGTTGACTTGAGTTATTTTCTATTCTTTACTGTTGTACTCGATTCTATTATGTTGTTTTCTGTTGTGATTGGATGTTTTTGTGGTATATAGTCGTTTTCTATTGTTTCCAGCTGTTTTTTGCTTGTTTTCTGCTGTTTCCTGCTGTTTTCCGTCCTGTCCTGTCGTATTCAGTTGTATTTGGCTGTTTTTTGTCGTCTTCTGTTGATTCCAGCTGTTTTTTGCTTATTCTGCTGTTTTGAGCTGTTTTCTGTCCTTTTCTGTTCTATTCAGTTGTATTTGGTTATTTTTGGTAGTTTTCTGTTGATTCCAGCTGTTTTCTGCTTGTTTTCTGTTGATTAGAGCTGTTTTCAATCCCTTTCTGTTGTATTCGGTTATATTTGGTTGTTTTCTGTTATGTTTGGATATTTTTTGTGGTATATCGTCATTTTCTGTTGTTTCTAGCTATTTCTGGCTTGTTTTCTGTTGTTTTGATCTGTTTTCTATGCTCTGCTGTTGTATTCAGTTGTATTTGGTTGTTTTTGGTCGTTTTCTATTGATTCCAGCTTTTTTCTGCTTGTTTTCTGTTGCTTAGAGCTGTTTTCAATTCTTTTCTGTTGTATTTGGTTATATTTGGTTGTTTTCTGTTATGTTTGGATGTTTTTTGTGGTATATAGTCATTTTCTGTTGTTTCCAGCCGTTTCTGGCTAATAATACACCACCACTAAAACTGTTACACTTATAGAAATTAATTATTGAATTGCCTTTACTTCGTCAGATTGTGTAACATTTAATACCGTCACCACATTGAGTGAAATTGGTGAATTGTTACGTAGAAAGAAGAAAGTTGACAACACGGTCTTTAATCCATTATAAGCGTATCTGTTCTATTATTCACGTAAAACGATCCCCACGCCGATAATCGAAGCAAGTACTCCAATTGCGAAAGATTCCAAATCTGAGATAGTATGCAAGTTTTATGCCATCTACAACAACAAAAAAATGGAGTCAAGTTTATTGACTTAGTACTTCCCATACATAAGTGTGATACAATTTTATTATTTTCCCATTGCATGAAGCTATAGTCTGAGATCCCCTTGCTACCAAATCATCGGTCGCTAAAAAACATCAACAAAAACTCTCTTAAAGAGTTTCTTACATCTCCCTCCGTAGAACCTAGGACGACAGAGTTTCTATTTTGCAAGCATCAACTGGACGATGCAAAAAGATCAGGGCACCCCCAAACCATCTAAAAACGAAGTTTAAGCTGTTTTTACATTTTTAGTAATTGATTATAGCTGCGCCGCCACTGACACGATTTCTAAAAACCATGCATTGTCCATCCTCACCACGGTAGTAATACAGTGTCGAAATTTCATTAACATCAGTTCCAGGTTACACAATACAGAACGATTTAAAGCCAATTCCTCCCCCTCACTAAAAAGAAGTAAAAAACGACCAGGAATCCCTAAAACACCTAAAAATGAAGCCGCCCATGCAACGATTTAAAAACTGTAGCAGCATTACCTACTGCGACTCGCTATCCAAATTTCATTACAATTCTTGCAGCAGTTATTGAGATAACGAGACTAGAAAAACGCTAACATACCAAAAGACAGACAGAGAGACCGATAGACCAACGAAAATGAGACGCCCAAAAAGCGTATTATCTCAAGATCGAAAATTTTCAAGATCACAATATTTCTTGCACCTATTATGGGTGTGGGAAGTAAGACAGTGACTCATTTTTGTCGGCCTATTAACCTCAGTAACAGCTGCACCGATTTTCATGAATTTTGTACTGATGTGCGTTCTATGGAGTAAATTATCCACCAAATTGTTAATGGAGTAAATTATCCACCCAATTGTTAAGGGAAATATAAATAAAGTCTTATTGGAAATAGTGAATGTGCCAGGCTAAGCCCCCCGAATGTATGCATTCTAAAAAATGACAAAAGTGTAAAAAAGCTAATCCTTGATTCTCACAGACTTGATGAGGATACTAATACACAAACTTAACGAATGATTGTTATTGGCTCTTGCCTTGCGAAGTTTTTATTTAATTTGACCCTTTACAGTGGATGAAAATCACATCACATTACATAGACACACATGTAGTGGTAGTAGTTAACCTATCTTAAAAAAATGAAGTCAAGTTGCACAAATTTCATCAAAATCCATGCAGCGGTTGCTGAGATTACGAGGCTAGAAGAACGCCAACAGACCGACAGACAGACCGACGTGGATTTTCATTATGTAGGTATCATAAAACTTTCAAAAAGAGAGTTATCTCAAAATTAAAAATTCGGTGTGGGAAGTAAAAACGAAAAAAAGTCGAGAAAAAATAGATCTGTGATAGTAAGCTGTGCATTGAACGAAATCATACTTCAAATTAAAGTTACATTTACAAATTACAACATTTAATTTTGTTTAAGGATTAATACATTTCAAGTATCTTGGTTGACACATCCTCTCTTTTAGGTGTTCAATATACCATCAGTTTTGAATCGATTGTTCCTTTAGAATTGCGTTTTTATATGAATGCATTATAAAATACATTTATACATCAATGTGGTTAAAATTTAACAGAAAGAGACAATCGACATAATAACTGCTTAGTTTTCCTTTGTGAACGAATAACTATAAGGTTACTACAACCCACCAACAAGATCATTCATTGATTCCACCATAAGCGTTTTGCCATAATGTTAACAGACAAATTTTGAATTATTTTTCTATACCTAAAAGCATCATGGATCCTTCTGTGGTGGATTTGTAGTTGCTTGGGATGGACTCTGGACCTCACACGTAAGCCGAAACCTCAGAGTAACAACTGAACATAGATGTAGTAAATAAACCACTTCAGCATGGCGTGCTCAAAGCCATCATCTTTTGACACTTCAGCCCCCAAACATTGCCAACTAACCTGAAAATTCTTCCAATGCAATCCATGTTACAAACACTGCTCTGCACTGTCCCATCTCGAAAAACTGTTAAACTACACTCAAATATAGCACAGCAAGTCCGTAAAGCTTCGCTACAGTTACCAACAAATAGCGAATTCGATTTTACTGACCAAGCATAAAAGACGCACAAACAAAACAAACGTTTGACAGTCGGGGTTTACCGTAAACAAATCGCAGGAAAATTAAATAGGCGGTGCCAGCTCCTCAAAATTTATGTAAGACAGAATTTGCGTTTATGATGAAGAAACATGCAGTAACGCAGTAGAGGTCAACATATCTATTGATTTTGCTGAAATAACATCAAAATACCGTCTTTTTTAACGTAGAATGGAATACTTCTGGATACTATACAATTAAGACGATAGTGAACAATATCATTGCCGTATCTGGTGCTCAATATGACAACGTAAGAAAAGATGTTGGCCTATTAGAATTAGTTGTTTACTACCTCTATGTTCAGTTGTTACTCTGAGGCCGAAACTCATTGTGTGCCCTTACCTGTCACTCGGGTAAACCAATGCTTATGCCCTCGACCAAATCCATATTTTTTCCCACTACTGTAGTCAGTTTCGTCATCTGGGTGCGCTACACGAGAGCCTCCTTACTCAGAGTGTCTTGCAGTCTAAAATGACATGCCGAGCAGTCTCTTGAGACTGATAGCAAAGTCCCGTTCTTACTATTATTAAAATTTGTTGAGCCAACAATGGCTATAAACTCAGAACTAAAGAAAAAAGTATGAGTACGGTGTATAGCAATGGAAAACAAAAAAAACACTTAGGAGGTAAGAGTCTTATCTAGCAGTTTACACTCGCTGAGTTCACTACAAAGTCAGGCAAACTGTTGCAGAGATCAAAGATTCTGTTTGACAGAAAATGCTGTCGCACGGTTGTCCTGAAGGCTTCTTTTTGTAGTTTATAACTATGTCCTCGAAGATTGGTGTTGCTCAGTTCAAACAACTGAACATAGAGGTAGTAAACGACTAATTCTAATAGGCCAACATCTTTTCTTACGTTGTCATATTGACCACCAGATACGGCAAACATAATTGTTTCTATCGTCTCAATTGTATAGCATCTAGAAATATTCCATTCTACGTTAAAAAAGACGGTACTTTGATGGTTCAGGAATGATTACAACAAAATCAATAGATATGTTGACCTCTACTGCGTTACTGCATGTTTCTACATCATAAACGCAAATTCTGTCTTACATAAATTTTGAGGAGCTGACAACGCCTATATAATTTTCCTGCGCTTTGTTTACGGTAAACCCCGACTGTCAAACGTTTGTTTTGTTTGTGCGTCTTTTATTCTTGGTCAGTAAAATCGAATTCGCTATTTGTTGGTAACTGTAGTGAAGCTTTACGGACTTGCTGAGTTATATTCGAATGTAGTTTAACAGTTTTTCGAAATGGGATAGTGCAGAGCAGTGTTTGTAACATGGGTTGCATTGGAAGAATTTTCAAGTTAGTTGGCAATGTTTGGAGGCTGAGGTATCAAAAGCTGATGGCTTTGAACACGCCATGCTGAAGTGGTTTGTTTACTACCTCTATGTTCCGTTGTTACTCTGAGATCTATGCCAAAGAGACCACGAATGGCACGGAACGTAAAAATCAGGTCACCATGACGGCGTCGGTCAGAAAAAATGTTAGACCGAGTCTGGGCGAGTTGCGCCATAGGGGATACGAGTCGCTCTGCGTTCCATGGATTTCAGGGTGATTCCAGGCGTGCGTAGATGTTGTCTGAAGTAGCCATGTACAGAAATAAGAGCATTAACCTGCCTAATATCATTTCTTCTGAGCTTCACTAACCAGTTAGTGAATCGCTCATATGAGCCTGTACCTCTTCTTGCAAGTCACCAATACCGGCGTTGCCTGGTACCCAACCAAGTTATACAGAGTTACGTGAAGCTAGTAAGCTAATAGTGTTGAAACAGTGTAGTGTTGGAATCATCACTTGGGGAGGATACACAGAAGCACATAGGGTTTTTATTATGCAAAAACGTGTGGTACGTCTGATAGCAGGTATTAGCAGGAGGACCAGCTGTCGAGATTCATTTAGGGAATTAGGTATATTATCGCTGCCTTATGTCTATATACTTGAATTGCTAGTTTATGTTAAGGAAAACCTGCATGACTTCCAAAACTAAATGACCACAAAACATACGCAACTAGAAATTCACTCGTCATCCAGATTCCTAAGCACAGATTATCTAAAACAGAAAACAGCCCTAAACTTATGGCTGTAAAACTATACAATAAGTTACCGAGTATGTTGTTCAAGTCTCTTCCATCAAAGCATTTCAAAAATATGTTAAAGTTATATTATTTAAAGTTTTTTCAGATGCCACTCATATTTGATTTTATCTATACTATTTTATATTTTATTTATATACTTTTTACATCGTGTGTATCTTTTATTATATTAATTGTAAGTACTTGTTTTTTACTTCTTTTTTTTGTGTATGTGTATATATTTAATTATCAGCGTTTGTGGTTATTGTTGCTGTTGACTAGTATAAATACTGACATATCCTATATCACTCTGTGATCATTGAGGACTAATAAAATCTATTTATCTATCTATCTATCATGCCAGTTTAGATGTAGTTGATGATGAACATAATAAAACCATGTTAACAATGACGTCGGTTGCGAGTTTTCAGCAGCCTGTTTTTATGTTAATTTTACCTGACCATAAATTAGTGATTTCAAACTAATTTAGTCACTTTATCTAGAAAGCGATTATAAGACGAAAGTACCCATTAATATCCTTGAGATTGTAGTGGAGAAATTTTTAGGCACGTATCATTGTTCTCTCAGGATGTTACAACGGCTATGCACAAATTTAAAGAACTGGATCATGGATTAACAAACAAACGGTTATGGAATATGCAATTAGGGGACACTTAATACTGAATTTTGAATGTTTAATGGAAGCATCAAGCTATTCATCTAAATAGTGGGAAAAAAGTTGCATATATGAGATGTATCAGAAAGTAACGAGACTGGTGCTACTTTTTTTCATTTTTAGTAGTGAGGGGGTTCGAGTTAAATTACCCTAACTGTTGCCGTTCAGCGTTCAGTTTTAAGGCTTACTATGCACCCCCAATCAAAGAGATCAGACAAAGTCCCATCCTAAGTTCTTTGATTACTTTGAGATGCATTGGAGTAGGTATGTTCTTCTGTCTTCTCTCCTGGCCTACATTTAGATAGGAGTTGTTGCTTTCACTCGAAGCAGGATAGTCAAAGATAAAGTGCTTAGCTGTTTCTCTCTCTCTCTAACTCTTGCAGGTGTACACCGAATGCTCAACCCAGTTATATCTCCAACCACTTTTCGTACTTTCGTAGTTCCTTCCTGCTCAATCTGTAGATGTAGTTGATGATGACCATAACAAACCCATGTTAACAGTGACGCCAGTTGCGAGTTTTCAGCAGCCTGTTTTTATGTTAATTTTACCTGACCATAAATCAGTGATTACAAAATAATTTAGTCACTTTATCAAGAAAGCGATTATAAGACGAAAATACCCATTAATATGCTTGAGATTGTAGTGGAGAAATTTTTAGGCACATATCATTGTTTTCTCGGGGTGTTACAACGGCTATGCACAAATTTAAAGAACTGGGTCATGGATTAACAAACAAACGGTTATGGAATATGCAATTAGGGAACACTTAATACTGAATTTTGAATGTTTAATGGAAGCATCAAGCTATTCATCTAAATAGCGGGAAAAAAGTTGCATATACGAGATGCATCAGAAAGTAACGAGACTGGTACTACTTCTTTTTATTTTTAGTAGTGAAGGGATTAGAGTTAAATTACCCTAATTGTTGCCGTTCAGCTTTAAGGCTTATTATGCACCCCCAATCAAAGGGATCAGACAAAGTCCCATCTTAAGTTCTTTGATAACTTTGGGATGCATTGGAGTAGATATGTTCTGCTGTCTTTCCTCCTGGCCTACATTCAGGTAGGAGTTCTTGCTTTCACTCAAAGCAGGATAGTCAAAGATGAAGTGCTTAGCTGATCAATCTCTAACTCTTGCAGGTGTACACTGAATACTCAATGGACAATAATAGCTCCAACCACCTTTCGTACTTTCGTAGTTCCTTCCTGCTCAATCTGTAGATGTAGTTGATGATGAACATAATAAAACCATGTTAACAATGACGCCAGTTGCGAGTTTTCAGCAGCCTGTTTTTATGTTAATTTTACCTGACCATAAATCAGTGATTTCAAACTAATTTAGTCACTTTATCAAGAAAGCGATTATAAGACGAAAATACCCATTAATATGCTTGAGATTGTAGTGGAGAAATTTTTAGGCACGTATCATTGTTTTCTCGGGATGTTACGACGACTATGCACAAATTTAAAGAACTGGGTCACGGATTAACAAACAAACGGTTATGGAATATGCAATTAGGGGACACTTAATACTGAATTTTGAATGTTTAATGGAAGCATCAAGCTATTCATCTAAATAGCGGGAAAACAGTTGCATATACGAGATGTACCAGAAAGTAACGAGACTGGTGCTCCTTTTTTTATTTTTAGTAGTGAGGGGGTTCGAGTTAAATTACTCTAATTGTTGCCGTTCAGCTTTAAGGGTCTAGGGTATAGCGCGCGAAATTGAGAATCCAAAAAAAGACGTATTCCCGTGTTAGCGAGGAGGCGTGGCCGCCTGTTCCCTTTCTCCAGTGTGTGTGTCTAAGATGAGGGGAGATAAGTCCAAACATCCAAAGGTAAGGTCAAAAGGTCCAAAGGTAAGGTCCAAAGGTCACCATAAAAATAAATTTCGCATTTCCAAGCTCCTGACGTTACCTTTAAACTTACAGTAATTACTCAGAGAGCAAATTGAAGAAGAAAGCTTGAGCTTGTGCAACTATTTAGCCTTTTCTCGATATCGTGTTTGTTTGTTAAATTACAGGCATTTATAGAATGTATGATTTTGCATTGCGAGTTTTTTTGCACATTAAAAAACTTTTTTGAGAAAATCGAAAATAGTTGTCATTCATTAAGGTCTTAACTATCGCCTTCTGAAATGTTATATACGTAGTTTGAAAATAGAGTGAGTTATGCGAGAAATTGTGAGTCCGTGTTTTACATGGCAAATACGTATGTATAAATGTGTGTATCCAGGCCCCTTAAGTTGAAATTCAAAATAATAAAAGAGCTACAAAATGAGAGCCTTCACGCATAATATTTGTGTTATTTATTGTATCGAACTATTTTGGATTTCATAAACATGATTGTCCTATCTCAACTATCTCTTTGAAGGCTGTCAAAACACATTTATTTTGCAATAGAAGAAGTATTGACGAGTAATCGAAAACAGCTGTTCTATATATTTACTGTATATTGATAGCGTGTATGTGGATAGTTGTAAAAGAACAACAGGTAGGTCGTATGCATGTTATCTTAAGAATAGTGGCAACAGGTGCAATGATATCCTGGAGAGGGTTTCGATATCATGGTTATGGAGGTGCTTAGCTGCAGTTGACCTGGGTAGGAAAATGTACTGCTCCTGATTCGCGTCAATATAGCCTCAATTTTTCGGGTACAGAGATATTCTGAGACCTGAATTTTGAAGTATAGGTAAGTCAACAACTCATAATGGGGCTGTGATTCGACTTATGATTGACCTAGGAGTTGAGGATATAACCGTATCCTTATTTTCTGATACCAGTTCGGCATATTCTATATAAGGGCATTTGTCACTATAATATAGTAATTTTATTGTAGGCAAATATATATACCGCTTTTCAGTTTTGAAATCAATAAACTACGTTTTTTATTTTTTTTCTATTTTGAACTATACCTTTAGTTAGACCACAAAGGCCCTTCACTGTTAAATTCTATGACTCGTATTTTACATTTCAAAGTGTTTTAATTTTGTTGTTGATATTAGTATAGTTTTTTTTAGTTTATCAACATTGTTTTTGTTAGTCAAGCACTTTTATGTAGGCCATTCAAGCACTTCAAAGCTACATTTCAAAATTCAAAATGAGCCAAGGATTTAGAGCAAATCAAAGCTTTTTGTTTATTAATTCTGTTACAATCTTGTTCTTTCAGTTGATTTTTATTATTAAAAGGTTGTATAGTTAGTCTGAATTTATGAACATTATTATTATATCTCTGTATCTTAACCATTATTTGGTTGTAAACTACCAAAGTTCGAAAGTGTCTTTCTGAAACCCCCATTTTGCAACAGAAAATGTCGTAATATTGATTCTATCCACATAATTTTTATTGCCTGGCTTTTAAAGAAATCAGTGATAGTTTGTGCTTCTATTTTGAAATTCAAAATAATAACAGAGCTACAAAATGCGAGTGTTTAGTTTACAAATAATATTTGTTATTGTATCGATTTTCATACCTTAAGGGTCTAGGGTATAGCGCGCGAAATTGAGAATCCAGGAAAAGACGTATTCCCGTGTTAGCGAGGAGGCGTGGCCGCCTGTTCCCTTTCTCCAGTGCGTGTGTCTAAGATGAGGGGAGATAAGTCCAAAAATTCAAAGGTAAGGCCAAAGGTAAGGTCAAAAGGTCACCATAAAAATGAATTTCGCATTTCCAAGCTCCTGACGTTACCTTTAAACTTACAGTAATTACTCCAAGAGCAAATTGAAGAAGAAAGCTTGCGTTTCTGCAACTATTTATCCTTTTTTTGATGTCGTGTTTGGTTTTTAGATTACAGGCATTTATAGAATGTATGATTTTGCATTGCGAGTTTTTTTGCACATTAAAAAACTTTTATGAGAAAATCGAAAATAGTTGTCATTCGCTAAGGTCTTAACTATCGCCTTCTGAAATATTATATATCTAGTTTGAAAATAGAGTGAGTTATGCGAGAAATTGTGAGTCCTTGTTTTACATGGCAAATACGTATGTATAAATGTGTGTATCCAGGCCCCTTAACCATTGCTTTGGAGGCTATCAGAGCGTATCTATTTTTTAGCAATAGAAAAGGCGGCAACCCGATTTCTACGACAGAATAATAATTGATCCGTAATCGGAAACTGCTGTTCTATGTGTTTACTATGTATTGATAGCTTGATAGCCTATGCGCAACAGGTAGATCGCTTATCCGTATAAACGCTATCCTAAAGAACAGTGGCAACAGGTGCTATAAAATGCTGGGGAGGGTCTGGATATCCTGGTTGTGGAGGTGCATAGTTACAGTCGATTTTCCACGTAGGGTAGTTGAAAATAGCCAATGATTTCCGTTAGTTATTCAAATAGGATTTAGAGCAAATTCAAAGCTTTATGTTTAATGATTCTGTTAACATTTTTTTCTTCCATCGATTTTTATTATTATAAGGTTGTTTGGAGTTTATGAACATTATTATTGTATTTTTGTATGTTAACCGTTTGTTTGTAAATTACCAAAGTTCGAAAGGGTGTTTCTGAAAGCCGCATTTTGCAATAGAAAATATCGCAATACCGATTCTATCAGCACGATTTTTTTTTCGAAACAACAACTCTATTAACTCAAAATTATAACAATAATATATTTTTTATTCTCAAATCAGTGCTTCAATAGCCCTGGCCTCGAGACTTATCCTATAAACTAACAGTATTACGTTGACTAGTTGGTAAGTCGTACTAATATTCTTAGAATTATTTTAAAGTAACAAATTTGTTTCAATGAATATTCAGGTGAGCTTTGCATTTTTTAACAAAAAGTGGATAAGAATGGTTGACCTAATGTTATGGCTTAAATTATTGTAACATTTTGATGCAAGCTGCCCTGGATTATTTAGTCCTACGTTGGTTGCGCCCTGTGATAGGTATAAATTTGTTAGCCTTCTTGTATCGTGATTGTGAATCTCACTAACGGTTTGAAAATTTGTGTTCGATTTTTGTAAATTATTAAGTATCTTGTATATGAGTTTGCATTGTTCTAATTTCAATAGGCTCTCTAATTTAGGTACATTTAGTTCATGATACAGAGTATTTATTGGTGTGAGATATTCATAGTTAAAAATTTAAATTTTCAAAAATTTGTTTTGTATAATTTTAATTTGATTAAAATTTGTTTTTCCACAAGTTCCCCAAATAGGTATTAGATATCGCAAATGCGACAAGAAAGAAGCAGTATATATTTGTTTTTTTGTCTTTAACGAGATGTAGTTTCTACATTTATAAACAATAGGGATCATGGGATTTACTTTATTTACAATTTTGTTGATATGCTTCTCCCAATTTAAAAACTCATCTACAATCAAACCCAGGTATTTAAGAGACGTTACTTTTACCAAGAAAGCATTATTGATTGTTAAATTTATTTCGCTCACTAATTTATTTCGTTGCTTAAGTATTATAAACTTGGTTTTGTTAACATTTAGTTTTAGTTTATTAAAATACAGCCATCTTCGATATTTATCAAGGTCTTCATTTATTAGTTTTTCTAAATCTTCCTCATTTTCCCCTGTATATACTAATAGTGTATCGTATGCAAAAGTGTAATATTGAGCTTTAAGATCAGTAGCTTTAAGAGAGCTTTGAGTTAGTTTGAGGCGTTTTGAAATTCAAAATAATAAAAGCGTTACAACATGCGAGCGTTTAGTTTACGCGTAATATTTGTGTTATTTATTGTATCGATTTTCATATCTCAACTATCGTTTTGAAGGCTATCAAAGCACATTTATTTCCCAATAGAAAAGGCGGCAACCCTGATTTCTACAATAGAATCGATGAGTAATCGGAAACAGCTGTTCTATGTGTTTACTGTATGTGCAACAGGTAGATCGCTTACCCGGATAAATGTTATCCTAAAGAACAGTGGCAACAGGTGCTATAATATCCTGGGGAGGGTCTGGATATCCTAGTTGTGGGGGTGCTTAGTTGCAGTCGATTTTCCATGTAGGGTAGTTGAAAATAGCCAATGATTCGTAAAATATTCACATTTCAGTACTTCTTCTGATTCGCGTCAATATAGCCTAAATGCCTAACTTTTTGACTTCAGAGATATTCTGAGACATGAATTTGGAAGCATAGGGAGGTCAACAACTCCTATGAGTGGTGTCAGTCATCTTATGATTGATATAGGGATTGAATTGGTGATCTGCATGCTTATTTCCTGATATCAGTTCGGTATATCCAGAATATAGTAATCTTATTGCAGGTAAATACATAATGCAGCTTTTACGAATCATTCTTGTAAGGTTTTAATTGTTATTGATATCAATACAGATTTTTAGCTTATTTACCGTTCCGCTAGTTATTCAAATAGGATTTAGAGCAAATTCAAAGCTTTATGTTTAATGATTCTGTTAACATTTTTTTGTTCCATTGATTTTTATTATTATAAGGTTGTATAGTTTGTTTGGAGTTTATGAACATTATTATTGTATTTTTGTATGTTAACCGTTTGTTTGTAAATTACCAAAGTTGGAAAGCGTGTTTCTGAAACCCGCATTTTGCAATAGAAAATATCGCAATACCGATTCTATCAGCACGATTTTTTTTTCGAAACAACAACTTTATTAACTCAAAATTATAACAATAATATATTTTTTTATTCTCAAATCAGTGCTTCAATAGCCCTGGCCTCAAGACTTATCCTATAAACTAACAGTATTACGTTGACTATTTGGTAAGTCGTATTAATATTCTTAGCGTTATTTTAAAGTAACAAACTTGTTTCAATGAATATTCAGGTGGTCTTTGCATTTTTTAACAAAAAGTGGATAAGCAGTGGTTGACCTAATGTTATGGCTTAAATTATTGTAACATTTTGATGCAAGCTGCCCTGGATTATTTAGTCCTACGTTGGTTTTGCCCTGTGCTAGGTATAAATTTGTTAGCCTTCTTGTATCGTGATTGTGAATCTCACTAATGGTTTGAAAATTTGTGTTTGATTTTTGTAAATTATTAAGTATCTTGTATATGAGTTTGCATTGTTCTAATTCCAATAGGCTCTCTAATTTAGGTACATTTAGTTCATGATACAGAGTATTTATTGGTGAGAGATATTCATAGTTGTATAAAATTTTTAAAAATTTGTTTTGTATAATTTTAGTTTGATTAAAATTTGTTTTTCCACAAGTTAGGTATTAGATACCGCAAATGCGACAAGAAAAAAGCAGTATATATTTGTTTTTTTGTCTTTAACGAGATGTAGTTTCTACATTTATAAACAATAGGGATCATATGGGATTTACTTTATTTACAATTTTGTTGATATGCTTCTCCCAATTTAAAAACTCATCTACAATCAAACCCAGGTATTTAAGAGAAAGCATTATTGATTTTTAAATTTATTTCGCTCACTAATTTATTCCGTTGCTTAAGTATTATAAACTTGGTTTTGTTAACATTTAGTTTTAGTTTATTAAAATACAGCCATCTTCGATATTTATCAAGGTCTTCATTTATTAGCTTTTCTAAATCTTCCTCATTTTCCCCTGTATATACTAAAAATGTATCGTATGCAAAAGTGTAATATTGAGCTTTAAGATCAGCAGCTTTAAGAGAGCTTTGAGTTAGTTTGAGGCGTTTTAAAATTCAAAATAATAAAAGCGCTACAACATGTGAGCGTTTAGTTTACGCGTAATATTTGTGTTATTGATTGTATCGATTTTCATATCTCAACTATCGTTTTGAAGGCTATCAAAGCACATTTATTTTCCAATAGAAAAGGCGGCAACCCTGATTTCTACGATAGAATCGATGAGTAATCGGAAACAGCTGTTCTATGTGTTTACTGTATGTGCAACAGGTAGATCGCTTACCCGGATAAACGTTATCCTAAAGAACAGTGGCAACAGGTGCTATAATATCCTGGGGAGGGTCTGGATATCCTGGTTGTGGGAGTGCATAGCTGCAGTCGATCTGGCATGTGGGGTAGTTGTAAAAAGCCATAGCTCCGTAAGCATCCACCTTTCACTACCACTATCGACTCCCGCAGATCGTGCGCCGATCGAAACCCGGAATCGACGATCGGTTATCGATCGGTAATCGATCGTTTCGTTGGTCGATCGGTTATCGGGACCGCGGCACAAACCCGAAATCGAAAATCCGGGAGAACATCAAGGTAGACCCGGCCCGACGGCTTGACGTTATTCGGCCTCCGCTCCGCGTCGAGTGGATTGTATTTTTGGGGCACGAGTTTTCAACACTGGCTTGCGCCACAAATGAAAGTAAAAGTGAACGAGTTCAAGCGTGAGCCTTCGCGACCACGGATTATAGAGGAATGAGTATACGAGCGATATCCCAGCTGTAATCCTGAGAGAAGGTGGTTGGAGATTCGTCGATTCGTGACACCCTCGGTAGTCGGTTGTCGGTAGCCTACGATGCCCAGCAAATTGTCAACATCACCTTTTCTCACGGGATCGCACATAATACTACTTAAGTCTTAATTTCTCCCTTTACTTTCCCCCCTTTCATTTTCAGCCGCCCCACTCCGAGCGCACAATTTTTTTCCTATAGCTAGCTCTCTCGCGATTTATCTTTCTCTACTTTCAAGGTCGCAAAGAGCAGGCGATTGCGCGGTTTCAGCGGACCGCGCGGCGGCGCGGCGGTACGGCGGTACGGCGGTACTTCTCGCTCGACGCTCCACGCTCTGACGCTGAGCGGCACTGCGCCACTGCGGCACTGCGGCACTACGGCGCGTTTCGGCTTTCGTCACCGTATAGTCACAACATAGTAAGCAACCAGCACAATCACTCAGGTTGGCGGCAATTACACGCGCGTCCCCACTTTTGGATGATTTTTACTTCCCACACCGATAGGTGAGGGGAGTATTGTGATCGCGAAAATTTTCGATTTTGAGATAATACGCTTTTTGGGCGTTTTATGATGTCTACATAACGAAAATCCACGTCACTCATTTCCGTCCGTCTGTCTGTCTGTCGGCGTTTTTCTAACGTCGTAATCTCAGTAACCGCTGCATGTATTGTAAAAAACGAAAAATTTCTAAAACTCTAAAAAAAATTTGTTCTATTCATAATAGGCTGTCCATTGACCTGTGAAAGAAAGACCTAGCGGCATAATACTGTTTTTTAGGTTCATCCGAACATTACCTTGGCTATTACAGAAATCAAGGGACTTAGAATTGCCTGATGTATATGTTACACTCAATAGAATTCGGGCAATGGACGAAAAAAATACGCAGAACTAGTTTTGAGCAAGGAATATTTCCCATACCCGAAATATTAATTTTATACGGCTATTGAGCATTATCAAATAGGCAGAACTAGTTTTGCGCATCTTGAAATGCACAGAACTAGTTTTGCGTAACTTGAAATGCACAGAACTAGTCCTGTGGTACTGAATGTCCAGCAGCAGTTATATTAAAAAAGGTAAGGTTATGTTTATGTTGTTGCTCTAAATGTTTTTCGTTTCTGCTTGTGGAAAAAATTCGAATCCGAATTAGTTCGGCTACTTGAAGCTTCAAGTACACAAAAACATAATCTCATGACAAAAGATCATTACCTCACTATATTGAATGAACCTAACCTAACCTAACCTTCATGTCTCTGCAATAAAAAATGTATCAACAATGTATCGAAAAAAGTCTCCTCTACAATTCTAAATGCCACCATGCCAAAATATACAGAACTAGTACTGTGCATTTCAAGTTGCGCAAAACTAGTTCTGTGCATTTCAAGATGCGCAAAACTAGTTCTGCCAATTTGGTAATGCTTAATAGCCGTATAAAATTAATGTTTCGGGTTTGGGAAATATTGCTTGCTCAAAACTAGTTCTGCGTATTTTTTTTCGGGCGTTGCCCGAATTCGGGTATTGAGCTTAACATATACATACAAGTATTGCTTTAGATCGTTCTGAATTTAGTAACATGGAAATTATGGAATCGATTTTAATGAAATTTAGACACAGTATTATTACCGTGGCGAGGATGAAAAACGCGTATGGTTTTAAAAAAATCGTGTCAGTGGCGGCGCAGCAATAATAAAAAAGATGAAAATATAAAAATAGCTCAAACTTCGTTTTTAAGCAATTTGGGGGTTCCTGATTATTTCGTTTCGTCTAGTTGAAGCTGGCAGAAAAAAAATTGTGACGTTTTAATCCCTACGGAGAGACTATTTACTAGTTTTTGTGTTTGTTTTTTAAGGACTTGGTTGCAAGGGATCTCAGACTGTAGCCTCATGCAAAGGGAATATAATAAAATGATATCACTGTTATGTGTGGGAAGTACTGAGTCAATCAACTTGACTCAATTTTTTTGTAGGGATGCTAAAGATACTTCGATACTTGTACTTCTTTTTATCTTAGATACTTTTTGAGCGATTCCAAGCTGACAGCAATACTTTTGTAGGGGTATCTCTATCGAAAATAATTATATAATTATTGAGGGGTGTAATCAGTTGCACAAAATTTCTCTTTACGAACCAAACGCGCCTATTTGGCTAAAAAATATCGAGTTGGTACCGGTATCGATATTTTCATTTTTGCATCTCTACTCAAACCACTGGCGTATACAAGGGGGGGGTAACAGGGTAATTACCCCTCCCAAGATTTTCGAAAATAGAAACTCGATTCAACTTTGACTTATTTTGTTTGACTTATTTATTTAAACAATTGTCGCACTGAAAAAAATCTATTTTGCAGTAACTAAATTACAAAAGGGTTTGTTTTGCAATATTACAGTGATGCATGTCTAATATATTCCCATTGTTACATAATCAGTTGAATGTCCAATAAAACGTAGTAGCTTGTCACAAAAATTTACATAACTCATTAATTACCTGTTTTGAAAATTGCACCGATTAGAAAAGTTAAAACAATTTTTAAAAAAATGGAGTACGTGTTGTGGCTACTAGGGTACCTGACTGTTGAGTGCTCAGGATAGTTTAATTTTGTATGCTGTGCCAATAAAATGTTCACGGATGATATTTGTGTTCCGTAAAATTAAAATCGATTAATGCATCAATAGATTTTTTATTTTATCTCCATAAAATACCTGATACTCCACTGTTTCACTTGCTGTTTATATCTTCTTTTTATTTTAATACTATTAACATTTTCATTTCCTCTTGCATCAGCGTCCTTCACGAAGGTATTACAAAAAATGCCCCGCTACCCCCCAAGACTGAGGTCTGGATACGCCCCTGGTTTATTGACTCAATAATTCCCAGACATTCTCGTTTTGTATAATCACTTACTCCTTAAATTTTCAAAGTATGTCAAAATGTTTAGAATTATTGAAAATCTCCAAAATCTTGTAAATTTTGATTGTTTTTAAAATGTTCAAATTTTTGAAAGTGTTGAATGTTTTTATAATGTTTGGACGGTTTTAAAATTTTCAAATTTTACCTACAGTGTGGGAGGTGGACATTATTTCTCTCTTTATGACCATTTAGGAAGCTTCCAAATACATGCTTTTTTTAAGGAAAAGAAATCTCTATCCATTTGCGTCATAGGACAACGTGGAGCTTTCTTTCATCATACTTATAAGGTAATCTAAAAAAAATAAAAAAAAATTAAAAAAATTAAGAAAAATTAAATTAAATTAAATTTAAATTAAAGAAAAATTAAAAAAATATTTTCTCTTGCACCAACGTTCTTCACAAAGGTATTACAAAAAATGGAGAAAGTACACACAACTCCACGCCCCGATACCCCCCAAAGACTGAGGTCTGGATACGCCCCTGACCCAAACTTCACAGCCGTAAAATGATCCATAAATCACCCCAAGGTGAAATTTGGTGGGAACCATTTTTATATAGGAAATCCTCGGAGATATTGTGCTGGTTGTTTACTATGCTGTGGTATAGTTGCCTTCAGTTTCAGTTTCCGTACTCTACACTCCACGGTTCCACACTCGTTGCGATTTGGCTTCACTTGCATGCTCCAGCGTGGGCCGTTGACAAGCACTAGCACAGCTGGGCACAATTACTTTTAAATGTATCATTACATTGAAATCCAGCGCGCCTTACTGGCCCTAGTCCTGGCTTTGTCAATAGGCCGCGGCGTAGGGGCGGCAGGGTCCTAGGGGCGGCAGGTTTAAGAGAACGCTCACTCGATTTCAGAGGATTTATTTATTTAATTGTGACTGAGCTACACTTGAATTAATTGGTATATTTTTTAATGTAATTTTTTTTTGTTTTTATTTTATTTTTAGATATACAGGGCGTCCAGTTAGTGTGTAATTCTTCGATATCTCGCAAGGTATACCTGATAGAAAAAAATGTCAAATACAAAAGTTATTTGGTTACTTATGGCGCATATTCTAAAAATATTTTAAAATATACAGGGTGTTGCCGGAAAGTAGGATAGTGATCAACTTGATTTTTTCATATGGAACTATAACTTTTTCTTAAATTCTTCTAGTTTCCATAACTGATCTCTATTCAAGCCTAAAATATTTTTGGGATCGGTTGCGACGTTGCCAAGTTATAATTTATTTTCTATAAATTTCCGGATTTGTAAGGTCGCGAGTAATACGTCCAAATTGATATATTCCTTTAATTTTTCTCAATAATATTATACAGTGAGTTACTTGAATATTAATTGGATATTATTTTTGATGTTCCAGTAATTTATATCTACAGGGTGTTTTTGGCAGAATTTTAAATTACGGCAATTTGAAGGTCATTTTACTTTGTTTTTTCAAATGTAACACCCTGTATCTTTTATCTTATATCGAAATATCTACTAATACCCTATCTCGCCTTGTAATATTTTTTTCCCGCGTTTGCGGCGTTGCCAAGTTATAAATTATTTTTCGAAATTTTTAAACAAATATCCCCGATTTTTTATTATTTTAAATAGAATCCTCTAATTATTTTTATTCCTTATAAAAAAATTAAGTTGATCACTATCCTACTTTCCCGCAACACCCTGTATATTTCAAAATATTTTTAGAATATGCGTCTTAAGTAACCAAATAACTTTTAATAATAATAATACTGAGTTTATTTGCAGTCTTACAAACATAAGTACAAATGGCATAGCGAAAACAAAACTTACTGCAAATAGGACTGCTCGGCAACACGGCCCTCGGGCCTGCTGATAGTGTGAACAGCCCTGACAAGTACAAACAAAAACATTGAAATAATTTACATAAGAAACTATACTAATAAGAAATATAAACAAATAGAGTAAGAAGATGTAACTTTTATCCTAAGAAAGTTGATGTGTCACTCAGAGCATTGCAACGCCAAAAGACGCTCCCTCATGGCATGTTCGCTTGAAACTAAAAGCCTTCATGGTAGATGGTATTTCATTATATATAACAGAGGAGCTATATGTAAAATATCTGGAGAACTGTACAGTTTTGTGCTGATGTATAGTGATTGAATCCTTATTTCTTAAATTTCTATCATGGACATCGCTTCTAAAATTAACCTTTTTAAAAAGGTATGGTATGGTATTTTGTATTTGACATTTTCTTCTATCAAGTATACCTTGCGAGATATCGAAGAATTACACACTAACTGGACACCCTGTATACAGAGTGTCCCTGAATTTCCTTGAGACGTGATATTCTCGTAACAAAAAAAAGTTAAAACGAAAACTGAGTGGAATTTTTGGAAGCATCATAAGCTCTATCATACCATGCTTTCATAACATTTTTTTGTACTTCAACCCTCAAAACTAACCCCCAACTATTGTCCTTCAAATAGCACCCCATAGGTTTTCCTACATAAATGCTATCCCTATTTTATTTAAAATCTTGTGATACCTTTGACGTTATACGCAAACTTATTCTTTTGATGAAATCATAACCATAATATAAATAAAATAAGAATTTATTTGACAAAAAAAAAAACCGATAATGAAAAAGACGAAAAACAAATGTTTTTTTTATCCTTTTCCATTACAAAAATATTACGCCTCAAACAAATCCATGTTTTATTTATCTTGTGGTTAACAAATTACGAAAAAAGTTAGTTTGTGTATAAAATCAAAGGCATTACAAGATTTTAAATAAAATAATCACTTCATTCATGTAGGAAAACTTGTAGTGTGCTTTTTGAAAAAAAAGTTGGGGTTGAAGTACAAAAAAAATATTTCGAAAGAATGGTATGGTAGGCCTCAGTACCCTTGAAAAGCCCACTGAGTTCTTTTTATCTGTTTTTGTTACGAAAATATTACGCCTCAAATAAATCCTCATTTTATCTTTTATCTATCTTCTTCTCCTAAAATATGTTTGTGCATAAAATAAAAGGTACAACAAGATTTTAAATAAAATAGGGACTCAATTTGTGTAGGAAAAACTACTGGGTGCTATTTGAAAAAAAATAGTTGGGGTAGCCCCCCCGAAGCCTTATATACTACCGCCCAAAAATCTAATCCACAAATATGAAATATGCACCCAATTGAGGAGGTGGCAAACCTTAATCTGGATCCCCCCTTAAGACTAAATCCTGGATACATGCCTGAGTTGGGGGTGGGTCATAAGGGTTAAAGTAGAAAAAAATATTTTGAGCATAGTATGATATATCCTATAGTACTTTCAAAAGCTTCACTCAGTTTTTGTTTGAACTTTTTTGTTACGAGAATATCACGTTTCAAGGAAATTCAGGGACACCCTGTATATTAGTATTAGTAAATTAGTAACTAGAGAAAGAAAAACAAAACACACATACAGAGTGTTCATTTGAAAATTTCCCATCACAGATTTATCGGAAACCACTGATTAAAAAAACTCCGAGACCCTTAAAAATATTTGTCAAGGAGGGACAACTTTTTAACCAAAATTGCTTCACCCCCTTGTACCTTCTGCCCCTCAGAGTCATTCCCTTAAATATTTCAAATGACAAGGAGTATCGAGTTAATATTTCGTTTCAAAGGTATTACGAAGACCTTTATTTTGACGTTAGATTCTATAAAATCGATCGATTCGTTTTCGGAAATTGGAATCTTTATGTATCTTAAGGGGCCTGGATACACACATTTATGCATACGTATTTGCCATGTAAAACACGGACTCACAATTTCTCGCATAACTCACTCTATTTTCAAACTACATATATAATAATTCAGAAGGCGATAGTTAAGACCTTAATGAATGACAACTATTTACGATTTTCTCAAAAAAGTTTTTTGATGTGCAAAAAAATTCGCAATGCAGAATCATACATTCTATAAATGCCTGTAATTTAACAATCAAACACGATATCAAAAAAGGCTAAATAGTTGCTCAAGCGCAAGCTTTCTCCTTCAATTTGCTCTTTGAGCCATTACTGTAAGTTTAAAGGTAACGTCAGGAACTTGGAAATACGGAATTCATTTTTATGGTGACCTTTGGACCTTACCTCTGGACCTTCTGACCTTTACCTTGAATTTTTGGACTTATCTCCCCTCATCTTAGACACACACACTGGAGAAAGGGAACAGGCGGCCACGCCTCCTCGCTAACACGGGAATACGTCTTTTCTTGGTTCTCAATTTCGCGCGCTATACCCTAGACCCTTAAGTTGTTCAAATAGAATACAAAAATGCATGAAAATATCACTTTTATTGCAATAAGTGTTCAAAACTTTGCCCCCATTGGCCAAATAATGATCTAGGCGATGTTCAAATTCCCGATGGACAGTTGCAAAACAGTGGAAATGATTCCAATGTATGATGCCGAAAATCAACGTGCTCGGAAAACTGCCGTTCAGGCACAGATTTAGGGGGGTCCAGGGGGTCCGGATCCCCCCCAAAACCTTATATAATGCCATCTAAAAAATGGTATCCACAAATTTTTTCACCCTCCCCCCCGGACGACAGCAAATTTAAGGTGGCAACCATAATCTGGATCCCCCCCCCCCAAAACCAAATCCTGGATAGGTGCCTGCTGCCGTTCCATTTAACACCAGACATTCGGAGAAGATAACTTTGCATAGGTATGACTTTGCATAGGTATGTTTTCGACCTTCTTATGGAATTTTCTCAAACTGGATCTTTTGCAAATAAAAAACGGAGAGTTTGTATGACGCCGCAAAATTGTGGATTCTACAGATATTTCATTTAGTTCTATGTGTCAGCTTTGTTACCGTCTATTCCTGACGTCTAACGTCTTTGGGCGAGCTATTCTTTTGTGTACTGCCCGCTATCGGGTGACAGTTGCGCGTTGCGCCGGCGGGGGAGATTGTTTGGATCTGTCGTACAGGACGTACCGTTTGAGGAATCGTTGGCTGTTCGCGTTACGCGTGGAGGGTGAAGGTGTTCTTGCGTGCGCAATTATTGTATACTGTTGGCTGTAACTCAGAATAGTAGTAAGTACACACTGATTTATTGGTTAGAACCATATACTGTTGAAATATACACTGTAAAAGTAATGTTGAAGTAAAGGTGTGGTCATTCATTCAGCTTTCTTTTATTTAAAACTCCCTTAACCTGAACTGGTGCTTACATATGTATACACACAGTTTTAAACTCCATAAATTTTGTCCCTTCAAGATGAAAATAGTGCAACGACGGGTTGAGTTTTGTGAAATGACTACAGCGTTCAATGATAATACCATTCATGTAAAGAATATCTGCCTCACTAACGATTGCACATCTTATCTAACTGGATTTTTTAATAAGCATAGGTATTGGAGCAATGAAAATCCTCACGCTTCTGTAGAAGGGCATACCCAGTACCTCTAAGAAATTAATGTCTTTGGGCAGGCATTTTAAGGAACAAAGTGATTGGGTCATTGTTTTAATAGTTGGAAAATACCATCAATCCGCTTTTCACTGACACCATTGAAAACCAAATCGGAGAGAATGGAAACCCTAACTTGGAAATCTATTTTCAGCAAGACGGCACTCTTTCATGAGAAAGAACATAAGAACATAACATAAGAACATAATGATATGTTCTTCCGGTTCGGCGTTTCCAGATAAATGGATAGGGCGAAGAGGGCCTATAGAACGGCCTGCTAGATCTCCTGATTTGACGCTATTAGACTTTTTCTATGAGCTCATTTCAAATCTATTGTGTTTAGTCCCCAACGTGAAAGTTTGGATGACCTTCGTCAGCGCATCATCGAAAGCACCCATGATATCCCACATTTTTTGCAACTGTCCGTCAGAAATTTAAACATAGCCTTTATCATTATTTAAGCAATAATATATTGTGAACACTTACTGCAGTAAAAAGTGATATGTTCGTGTGTTTTACTTCCCACACCGATAGGTGAGGGGAGTATTGTGATCGCGAAAATTTTCGATTTTGACATAATACACTTTTTGGGCGTTTTATGATGTGTACATAACGAAAATCCACGTCACTCATTTCCGTCGGTCTGCCTGTCTGTCGGTCTGTCTGTCGGTCTGTCGGTCTGTCGGTCTGTCGGTCTGTCGGTCTGTCGGTCTGTCGGTCTGTCGGTCTGTCGGTCTGTCGGTCTGTCGGTCTGTCGGTCTGTCGGTCTGTCGGTCTGTCGGTCTGTCGGTCTGTCGGTCTGTCGGTCTGTCGGTCTGTCGGTCTGTCGGTCTGTCGGTCTGTCGGTCTGTCGGTCTGTCGGTCTGTCGGTCTGTCGGTCTGTCGGTCTGTCGGTCTGTCGGTCTGTCGGTCTGTCGGTCTGTCGGTCTGTCGGTCTGTCGGTCTGTCGGTCTGTCGGTCTGTCGGTCTGTCGGTCTGTCGGTCTGTCGGTCTGTCGGTCTGTCGGTCTGTCGGTCTGTCGGTCTGTCGGTCTGTCGGTCTGTCGGTCTGTCGGTCTGTCGGTCTGTCGGTCTGTCGGTCTGTCGGTCTGTCGGTCTGTCGGTCTGTCGGTCTGTCGGTCTGTCGGTCTGTCGGTCTGTCGGTCTGTCGGTCTGTCGGTCTGTCGGTCTGTCGGTCTGTCGGTCTGTCGGTCTGTCGGTCTGTCGGTCTGTCGGTATGTCGGTCTGTCTGTCTGTCGCGTCCTTCTATCCTCGTAATCTCAGTAACCGCTGCATGGATTGTGATGAAATTTGGGCAGCGTTATGCTGTGGGGTCGTAGTAGGTAATGTTCCTATAATTTTGAAAATCGTTATACGGGGGGCGGAGTAATTAGCAAAAAATGAAAAATTTCAAATATGCCTCAAACTTCGTTATTAGGCGTTTTAGGGGTTCCTGATCATTTCCTAGTTTTTCCTGGGTGGGGGTGAATTTGGGGTGGTTGGGGGGTGGGGGGTTGTAATACTGAAAAATCTGTTGTATTCGTAATGGGCTGTCCATTGATATGTGAATGAAAAACCTAGCGGCATGATACACTTTTTTAGGTCCATCCGATCGTTGCATGTTTATTATAGAAACCACGGGACTTAGAATTTGTGATGTATATATAAGAGTTTTAGATCGTTCAATATCGCGTAACTCGAAAATTGTTCAATTGATTTTAATGAAATTTTGACATAGTATTACTCCCAAGGCGAGGATGGAAAACGCGTATGTTTTGGAAAAATCGGATCAGTGGCGGCGCGGCAATAATAAAAAAACTGAAAATATGAAAACAGCTCAAACTTTGTTTTTAGCCGTTTTAGGGGTTTCTGAACATTTTCTACGTTTTTTTGGATGAAGGGTAAAATTGGGGTGATTGGGGGGTGGGGTTGTAAAACTGAAAAATTTGTTGTATTCACCATGGGCTAGTGGCCTGTGAAAGAAAGATCTAGCAGCATAATGTACTATGTTGTCCTAGTTCGTATAGAGATGCAAGAAACTATTCACGAGAGTTGTTGTGTTGCATGTTTTTTTTTTGAGGGCGGGCGGGCGATGATTTGGTTGCAGGGGGATAAGATAGAATAATATCACCGTTATGTGTGGGAAGTACTGAGTCAATCAACTTGACTCAATTTTTTGTTTTCTACTTGAAAATATCAAGGTTCATAAATCTTTTTTTATTTTCTCGAAAACGAACCGACCGATTTTCAAAAATTGAACGTCAAAATAAAAGACTTTGACATACCTTTAAATCAAGCTATTACTTGGTAACCCTCGTCATTTCAAATTTTGATGGGGATGACTCTGAAGGGCAGAGACAACTCTTTTGACGTATCTCGGCGTTTCTTATTTTAATCAGTGGTTTCCGATAAAGTTTTGTGTACCTCGGTTCTTTGATCGACAATTCAGGTAGCTGTCAGAATGAGATTCGACGGCGCATTCAACAGGCACGGGTGGCCATGACAAAGCTTACTAAAATATGGCATGACCATTACATCACTAAAAGCTACCAAAATGTCACTGGTTCAGTCTCTTGTGTTCTCCATATTTTTGTATGCCTCGGAAACTTGGACTGTTAAAAAGGCAGATCAAGCTCGTATAGATGCTTTTGAAATGTGGACGTGGAGGAGAATGCTGAAAATTCCTTATACCGCCCATCGAACTAATGTTTCCACACTGGATGAGCTCGGTAATCCAAAGAGACTATCCTCCATTGTGTCGATGAGAATGCTTACATTCTTCGGACATATTCACAGAAGCGATAATATGGAGAAACTCATAGTTCAGGGTCACGACCCGAGTGGGCGACGCCGTGGCCGTTCCTCTACACGCTGGGTGGATACGACGAAACAGTTGCTGGATATGAGTGTCAAGAGCGCCACTAAACTGACAACAAATCGCGAACGATGGCGAGCTACAGTGCTCAAAACTATTGATAATATTCGTGTCGGCAATACTCTAGCTCCGACTTAGTGCATTTTACGAGCTCTACTTTTGTTGGGTAAGGGTGAAATTGGAGTGGTTGGGGGGTGGGGGGTTGTAAAACTGAAAATATACGTTGTATTCATAATAGTTTGTCCATTGACCTGTGGAAGAAATACATAGCGGCATATTACACTTTTTTAGGTCCATCTAAACATTGGCTTGCCTATTACAGAAACCATTTTTGTGATGTAGACGAATTTTGCTTTATTTCGTTCTGTGTATATTGCGTAAAGCGAAAATTATTGAATTGATTTTAACGAAATTTTGTCACAGAATTTATTGTCACGACGAGAATGGAAAACGCGTCTGTTTTTGAAAAATCGTGTCAGTGGCGGCGCAGCAATAATAAAAAAACTAAAAATATAAAAACAGCTCAAGCTTTGTTTTTAAATGGTTTGGAGGCCCTGATCGTTTCGCATCGTCCAGTTGAAGCATGCAGAAAAAAAAACTGGCGTCCTACATGAAGACGCAAAAACCTATTTACAAGAGTTTTTGTGTTGGATGCTGTTTTCGCGGGCGGGTGGGCGATGATTTGGTTGCAAGGGATTTCAAATTATAGCTTCATGCAATGGGAAAATAATAAAACTGGTATCATCATTATGTGTGGGAATGAATGAATGAATAAGGACCAGAGGCTATCCAGCACGGAATGTGGCTGGTGCATAGGCCACACGATGGGCCCTTTTGCGCCTCTATCCGCGCTAGTTCCTAAGACATGCCCTTGTGGCAAAGGCAAGTACATTCTTAGGTCCTATCCGTTTTATATCTATTGGTTCCAAGGTTCTTGGGCCCAGTATAGTCTGCCTGTGATAACCCAGGGTTTCACAGCGACACAAGATGTGTGCCGAGGATTCTTCCTCTTCACCACACCACGTGCACGTTGGGTCGTTGACCACCCTCATCACGAACAAGTGACGCCTTAAGGTGTTGTGACCCGTTAATAGGCCTACTAGCAATCTCCAGTTACTCCTATCCAGAGAGAGAGACAAAATCGTCCTATTCTCTCTGCAGGCCCTGCTAATAGTTCCCGAGCTTGACGGAGATGACCAGAGATGTTGTTCCATCTCAGAGAGTGTTGATTCTGAATTATGTGTGGGAAGTACTGAGTGAATCAACTTGACTCCATTTTTTGTTTTCGAAATCCCAACTGAGAGGGACTTATGACGTATGATTCAGCAAAATCTGGATCCTTGTTTGGCTTCAGGATGGGAATCACAACAACCTTCTTCCAATTTGGCAGATGGAGAAGCATTGGATATCTGATTTGATCATATCCTGGGGTTGTGTTTGATGATCTCTTCAGGGCACATTCCAGTTCAGCTAATGTTATGGCCTGTTGAAAAAGCCATCATTGGTAGCAGGTGGGCAAGGTCCGAAACTGGGACTAGCAGTTGGGGGTGAGAACATGGCGGCGAAATCATTGAACCAATCACCATTTTTGCATTGTGGCTGGGATACAGGAGGAACTTATGATGTTATATATGACCCATTGTAGCTAGCGTTTATATTGTCTGTTCTAATTAGCTGTAACTAGGTAGCAATTGCCGACGGCGACGGCAGCGGTTTGGCAGCGGCTGCGGCGCGGCGGCGTGAAGCGTGAAGCGTGAGGCGTGAAGCGTGAGGCGCTGGAGCTTGCAAGCAGCGCAGCGCAGCGCAGCGCGTTCTGGCGTTCAGCATTCAGCATTCCTGTCGTTTCATTTGCTTTCACCGAGTTCGCCAAGGAGACTCGTCACTGACGGGGCCCGAACCGGGGGCCATAACCGGACTTTCACAATACCTGACTGCCTCCTGCCTCCTGCATGCGCCGCGCTCGCTCTAGGGATGGGCGGCATTCAAAATTCAGTCAAGTCGATTGACTCGCTCATAGCCGTCTCTACTCACTAGGCCGGAGCATTGAAATATGGCAACGTTGGAGATCAGGCCGTGTTTTCATTTGTTGTTATGTCATGTGTATTCTTCCAGGTGCAGAAAATATGGTTGGAAGGTGATTATTAATTTGTTTCGAATTATTTACCTGCACAAACGAAACTATAAAGATAACAAGATGCCTGCAAAGCGTGTAGTACCAGGTTGCAGCCCAGTAGAGAACTACCAAACCATGGCCCAGCATCACCTTATTCCAGATTAAAAAGAACGTTGCAAGGTGATTTTTAATGGGTTTCTACTTATATACCTGCACAAACGAAACTATAAAGATAACAAGATGCCTGCAAAGCGTGTAGTACCAGGTTGCAGCCCAGTAGAGGACTACCAAATCATGGCCCAACATAACCTTATTCCAGATTAAAAAGAACGTTGCAAGGTGATTTTGAATGGGTTTCTACTTATTTACCTGCACAAATGAAACTATAACGATAAAAGATGCCTGCAAAGTGTGTAGTACCAGGTTGCACTAGCAATTGTGCGTCCGATAAGGGACATAAACAGAAGTGGGTGAAAGGTATTCCTCGGAAGGGCTGGTTATATTTATAAGGATAAAGACAATAATTGACAAACATTTCAAAGGATAAGACCTATTTTAAAGCACAATGTGGTACCTATAATGTTTTCTGGACCTCCCAAATATCACAGAAAAATACAGTTACTAGAACTCATCTGGGCATGGCCTGGGGCATACCTATGAAAGCATTTGATAGTGAAAGGGAAATCAAGACCAGCAAGAATGGCTTCACAGTGACCTAATAGTGAATTTTTCTAGCTCAAGTGATAATTTACAAAGTAAATTGAGTGTTCATTTAAGTGGAAATGGAAGTGGCGGCAGGAAACAGGTTGCGTTTATTTTTATTTTGTAGTGTCTGACTGTGATGAAACAGACATCAGATGTAAGTGGTATTAGTAGTAGTAGTTCTAAAAAGTATTTTTCTTAATTTATTAACCGAGATGAACTCTAATACATATAAAATGTAATACTTATTCTGAAACTATAGGGCCACTATTTGACAGCTAAGCCACGTTGCCACATCTAAGGCTCCGGCCTAGTGTAGAGTCGGCCATGACTCGCTACTTCCCACCCAGACAGCACAGTATATTCCTGGAATATTCTTGTTTCATCCAAAATAGATTGAGAATATTCAGAACATTATCAGAATGGCTCTATGGACGTTTCTATTGGTTTCATTCCCATGGGGATGTGCTAGGAGTATTACGTCATGATTATTCCATGAACGTGTCGATAAAAATATTCTGATAATATTATATAAAGAATAATCTTTGAATATGCCTTTTTGTATGATTCTTAATGTAGGCGTGGCACCGTTGCAGGTTAGGTTAGGTTTGAGAATTTTGAGGTTAGCTTCAGTCGTTACGGTGGCGGTGGTCGGTGGTGCCTGCTCGTGCTTGTGCATTTTTCTCCTGCGATAATTGGATAGTTATCCGTATACGTGTTCTGGAACGTGATTTTACTTGTTATTTAGCTTATAACTTCATCTAGGAGCGACTAGGGTGAGTATAACTATTTTGTTTCTATAAATTACCTACTTTCTAGCACCATGTGGTAGCAACACCCTTGTTCAGTCTGATCTCTATGTTCTAGTCTTACTTGTCGTAGGTACCTACTCTATTAATATATAATAACAACCACCAAGACATTTGCTATATTTGTGACTATGAATTTCCAGTATTTTTTCTCTTACGTGGTACCCACTTTTTGCTCTAAATGTAGGTAATAAAATTGATTAAAATACAACATTTTGGTGAAAATTTATCATTGTAGTTAGTGAAGTGTATATGAATGAACATCGTATGCTTTAAAATTAAACGGGTTTTTTTATTTTGCAGGATAATACGGGAGGACGACTTTGTGCAATGAAATGTGTTTTTTCAATGTGTACATTAAACTTATACAGTTATAAATAGAGGTTCCACTTTATAGATCTTTTTTTTTCATCAATCCCTATAATTAGTGTATGCCTAAATCAATGCTGCCCAAAACACTGTATGAAAGTCGGATACTAGGTTATATATGTACACTACTCGTGCTAGATACCTAGGCAGACAACAAGACTTACAAATAAATGAAATGAAGTGATAAAAGGCATGAGTTTCTTTCCAACATATATTCTTCAAAGATATACTAGGAATCTTCCTACAATATTTGACACATCTTAATAACAGTCGTAGAATATTCCGAGGGAATAACCTATGTATGTTTCTTCAAAGATATACCAGGAATCTTCCTACAATATCCCATACATCTTAATAATAATCGTAGAATATTCTGAGGGAATAACCTATGCACATTTTTTGGATTCCCATTTTCACATTCCTGGAATTTTCATCAGATAATATATATATTCATGGACTTTTCATGGAATGATACAATGTTCCAAAATGGTGATTCTTATAATGTTCGTAGAATATATTGTGCTGTCTGGGAAGAAGGGTCACTCTAAAGGCCCGGTCAAACAGAGGGCGTTCTAGAACGCGGCGGTCCGGCGTTCTCTAACGCCGCGTTACCGCATTCCGTTGTTTGTACCAAACAGGCCTGTTTGACGGGTTGAGCAAAAGCGTTACGCCAATTTTTCTCAAGATATCTGGTGATTCAAAACATAGATGAACTCAAGGCCCGGTCAAACAGAGGGCATTCTAGAACCCCATAACGCCGCGTTCTAGAACGCCGCGTTACAGAGTTCCATTGTATTATTAGAAAACGCCGCGTTCTAGAACGCCTTCTGTTTGACCGGGCCTTAAGCTCCACGCCTTTCTCGCTCGCACTCAGATGCCTCTCCTACATAACACTATATGGATATGTACATCTATAGAATGTACATTAGATATTCTAGTTTGGAACATGTATATTTTGAATATATTATTAGGACGTTAAATGTATATGTGAAAAATGATATACCTACACTAGTGTAATATACTATGTATATTCACGTAGGTATATTCATATATGAATATACATAAGATGTTGGTCTAGGTATCATAATTATAGTGGCAGTGCCTTCTGTGAATGACCTTCATTTATTCATGTAGCTTTTAAAATGAATAAATAAGTAATAATAATAATAATAATAATAAGTAGTAATAAGTAAGTAGTTTACGCCTGCGCGAAGGACAACTAGTGCCGCCATTGCTGGTTCCGCCGTTGCGTCCTCAGTCGTAGTTAGCGTGTGTGCTGGTGCTGGTTGTGCCTCATCGAGTGAAATATTGTGCAGTGTTACTCATCTTCTGGCTGCTGATAACACTCACATCCAGTATTTGACGGTAAGTGGTAAACGGAACAAACCACCTACACAATTTTATAACCTAGATTTCTTTGTGATTTTAGACATGCCATTCAACAGGAAAGAGATGACAATCATAGTAGTCGATTTTGCCAAGTATTATTATTGTGACTAGAAGTTGAATTAATAACAGTACATAATGAAAGTATAAAGTTTGTTTATCTTTCTGCCTCTACATTGAACTTATTGCATGTGCATTAAAAGTACATGAATGTACATTTAATGGATATACCATGATATACCATGGATGTGGAAATTCGCAACAAACGTACATGAAATGTGATATTTTAATGTCTATTTTACATCCATTAGACGTTCATGCTCCATTTGTGGATATACATATCCAATGTATGTACAGTGTATATACTTTGGTATATGTTATGAATATACATGTTCATACCTGGTCTATGTTACATATACTATGCATGTAAATTAGACGTACATATGTACATTCAGTGGATATGCCACGGATGTGAAAGATCGCGACAAACGTACATGAAATTTTTTTGATGTCTATTTGACATCCATTGGACAGTCTTGCTCGATTTGTGGATATACATATCCATTGATTCGATATGCATTGTATGTACACTGTATATACTTTTGTTATGTGGGCTGTAATAGCTATATTCCATTCTCATCTCATTTATGGAGTTGTACTTCGGGGGGCCCTAGTCTTGCTAAAAGGGTATTGAAACTCCAGAAGAAAGCAGTAAGAATCTTAACTAACTCCAAATTTGATGAGCATTGTGAGCCCTTATTCAAGCTACTGAGGATAATGTCACTGTCTTCAGTTTACATATTTTATAGTCTTCTTTATATACATGAAAATATCAAACAGTACAGCACGCATTCTGATATTCATAGTTACGCCTCCAGAGGCGCTGGAGCACTCATGAATCCTAGGTTCCGACTAGCAACATCCGCACGCAATTCCCTGAATATTAACCTGTATAATAGATTACCAGACAATATACGAACCCTCAGTCACATCAATTTAAAAAACAAACGGTTAAGGATATCATACTCAGCCAGTGTTTTTAAACTTTGTATCGACTTCATAGTTTGTGAATCTAAAGGTGTGCCCTTATACCTATTCTATATTATTCATGTATTCTTTTAATGTTTTTTATGTGATTCTGTGTTACATGCAATGCTTTCAATGTTCTTGTTATGACTTGCCATATATACTTGTCTTTGTATTGAATGGTGAATAAATTTACTACTACTACAACTACTACTACCCACATAACACTATATGGATATGTACATCCATAGAATGTACATTAGATATTCCATTTGGACATGTATATTTTGAATATTCATAGGACGTTAAATTACATATGAAAAATGATATATACTAGTGTAATATACTATGTATGTTCACGTAGGTATATCCATATGTGAATATACATAAGATATTGGTCTATGTATCATATATACATCTAGTAGTTTACGCCTGCGCGAAGTACAACTAGTGCCGCCATTGCTGATTTCTAGTCATTCCGTCGTACGACTCGTTCGCGTCCTTCGCGTGTGTGCTGGTGCTGGTTGTGCCTGGTTACCTGATCGAGTGAAATATTGTGCAATGTTACTTATCTTTTGGCTACTGATTACTAATAACACTCACATCCAGCGTTTGACGGTAAGTCATAAGCGGAACCAACCACCTACAAAATTTTATAACCTTGATTTCTTTGTTATTTTAGACATGCCATTCAACAGAAAAGAGATGACAATCACAGTAATCGATTTTGCCAAGTATTATTATTGTAATTAGAAATTGAATTAATAACAATACATAATGAAAGCATAAAGTTTGTTTATCTTACTGCCTCTACATTGAACTTTCATACACTATGCATGTGCATTAAAAGTACATGAATGTACATTTAGCAATTACCAACTATGACCTATCGCCCTGGGGGTGCCTAAAAGCACAATCAGACAACAGGTCGGAGAATGGATGAAACATCAGCACAAGGAGCAGTGGAACTTGTTGCCAGGATGTGTTCATGTAAAAACATTCATTAAAGCTCCATGCAAGAAAATAGCTGAAACACTGCTCTCCTTGAGTAGAAATCAGCTCCGAATAACGACGGGTCTCCTCACAGGACATTGTGGCGTGAAGGAACACCTGAATAAAATGGGACTCTACAATGGAGATTGGAGACCTCAACTGCAGATTGTGTGGAAGAGGAACTGAGTCAGCCCTACATGTGCTCTGTGAGTGCGAAGCGCTAGATCACAAGAGACAACAGCTCTTTGAGAAAACCAAGCTAGAACCAATGGAGTATACCTCAGTACCAGGACCAGTAGGTACACTGCATAAACTTATGCAGGGATCCAGATTGCTGGAGTGGATACTGTAAATGAGAGGAGCAATAATACAATAGGCCTTAAGGCTTAAGCATTGACGGGGACAGTAAGGTCGGACGGCTCCTGGAAAAAAAACTATGACCTATCGTCCCCCAAATTTCACGAAAATCGGTGCAGCGGTTACACCGGTAGAAAAATAGCGATGACATAGAAGACAGTTTATTGTGATACAGACATCATCAAAAATCAGAAAAATCTCGAAATCGGAAATGTTCGTGATTAAGATCCTCCCCTTCCCTGGGAAGCAAAAACAACCGCTTATCGGTTAACCGAGAAAAAATTATCCTGAGGCAGTTAAGTTGATCAAAATAACCAGTTATTCCAACAACAGCATAACCGGCAAACTGAAATCTATCACGAAACTCATTCAAAATTGAATCAAAATCAAATTTTGATTGTCGTAGTTTAATGATTTGACGATAGATAGAAGAGACTGAAACTAAACCTTACTGTGTCATCGGAATTCAGTTAGTTCTTAAGTGTGCCATTGTTCATCACACTGTTAAACTCAGAAAGAACATATAGGCCCGATTTTATCAACATGCAGATTTTAACAAAGACTTTGACCAATCAGAGCAGCCCTTTCAAGAACATGCATCTGTCAAAGTACTCTGAAAATTATGGATTTCTCTTGAAGTTTACCTCAAAAGCTCAAAAATGACATACTTTATATACAATCGAGCATTGTAAATCACCGAGCATCTTTTCTAGTATGATTTTCCATCCCAAATCGGTGAAAAATTTCATTTTCTTGTTTAATCAAAAGTTTAGCAATTGCTAATCTCAACCAATCAGATTCTAGATTCCATTTCCATTTGATCGCTGGTTTCATGCTGTATTAGATGATATGATGATAAAAAATTCACTCATTGCATTATTTGGATGAAACAATAATTTACTATCAATAATAATTATGAATACCTGCAATATATCTTTGTTTTATAGTAAAAAGAGGTAAAAATAGCATTTTGTTACATTTCAAAGGTTACAGCTGCTCCCCAAACGTATGTGCATTACTGGTTGCCTATCCAGAACCCCAGAACGCCAAAGCTTGCCATTTTATAATTAAAATTAAGTATAACCCTATTTGATGTACAATGCACCTGTGAATACTTCTATAAGAAGATCTATAACAAACATGCATCCACTAATTGAAAGATTGATTCTTCATAAAAGTAGGTATTTTCATATAATCTAATCTAATAGGTACTACTTTTATCACAAATTATCGCAGTTTGCAATTAGTAATTATACAATAATTATAATGTAAACATGGAAAATTTGGCTTTAATTTGCAAATCAATCGCTTTGTTCTGATGTCCTGCTATGATTTTGATCCATGACTTTCTAGAATATCTTTGAAAAAAGTGTCATCCAGCTCTGACGTGTTGTTTTCAATATTGATAAAATACTATTGGATGATACTTATTAACCTACCCCGCAATGCCCAATAGAAAGCTTTTGCTAAATAACATCAAATAGAAAAGCTTTGTTAAATTCTTTGTTAAATATGCATGTTGATAAAATCGGCCCTTAGTCTATCTACCGTCTAGACGTTGAGTTGCTAATGCTATGATATTGAGATTCGACACCAATTCAAGTCTTCCCAGATCAACTTACAGAACAACAAAAAACGAAAACTGTATAAGGATTCTATCGTTCATCGAAATATTGCCGGTTATCTACAGGTTACCAGGTTTAACAGCGTTTGAAAAATAACCGGTTGTTTGAATCACAGGTTCTTTAAATAACAGGTTATTTTTGCCCAGCCCTAGTTCACTCTCAATCTCAACCGAATGCGAACGGGAGAACTGTTGTATAATACCTACCGATGGCATGCCATGCAATACCACACACACTCACACGAAATTGCTTATGTTCGCATATACTCGCTGCCAAAACAGATGACACGCATGTTTAGACATACCACAGACATGTCTCAGTTCATAATAATGAATATTAATGAAAATCTGTCAGTGGGTACTATTACGGTGTTTGCGATAATTCGTCATCTATTATTGGCGGAAGCAAAATATCTAACTTAAGATTTGCTGACGATACAACCCTTATTGCAGCTTCTCAGGAAGAACTAGTAGCTCTATTAAACATCTTAGAACAACATAGTGCAGGTTAAGATCGTAGATAAAGAGCATGATAATTATTGAGAAATAAAGTCAATAAGCCGTTGTGAAGTAGTTCAAAGTTTTGTACACCTCGGTTCTTTGATCGACAATTCGGGTAGCTGAGAAAATGAGATTCGACGGCGCATTCAACAGGCACGTGTGGCCATGACAAAACTTACTAAAATATGGCGTGACCATAACATCACTAAAGCTACAAAAATGTCGCTGGTTCAGTCTCTTGTGTTCTCCATATTTTTGTATGCTTCGGAAACTTGGACTGTTAAAAAGGCAGATCGAGCTCGCATAGATGCTTTTGAAATGTGGACATTGAGGAGAATGCTGAGAGTTCCTTATACCGCCCATCGAACTAACGTTTCCATACTGGATGGGCTCGGTAATCCAAAGAGACTATCCTCCATTGTGTCGACGAGAATGCTTACATTCCTCGGACATATACACAGAGGCGATAATATGGAGAAACTTGTAGTTCAGGGTCATGCCCCGAGTGGGCGGCGCCGTGGCCGTCCCGCTATACGCTGGGTGGATACGACGAAACAGTTGCTGGATATGAGTGTCAAGAGCGCCACTAAACTGACAACAAATCGCGAACGATGACGAGCTACTGTGCTCAAAACTATTGATAATATGCGTGTCGGCAATACTCTAGCTCCGACTTAATGCATTTTACGTGTTCACAACATGTCTGTTAAGACATTGTGACTATGGTGATGATGCTGCGAAAAATCATTGATAAATATGAATAAACTATTTTTGAATTAAATTTGTTTAAATAGGGTATTCCTGGATAATGTGCACAAACGAAACTGGATGAAGATCGACCAACATTAATCAAAAAAAAAAATGTTAAAAAATCTTAACATACGGACAGCTTAATGTGTGACCGTTTGACATGTTGTTGTTTTCATATGTCATTGAAATAAGAAAAATAATAACGCCTATAATCATAGATGCAAAAAAGAAAAAAATATTGTTTCAAATAAAAGTGGCAAAAAATTAACTGTCGATAGAAAGCAATATTCTTTTATTTTTTAAATAGTTTTTTGTCGAAAAATTGTGGTCTTGTTTCACCGAGTTTTGTTTGTGTAGCTCACCCATATTATAACTGCGTTTTTAGGTATTTTTAAGGTTTTTTTTATAACTGAGCAGACCGCGCAGGCAGAGCCTACATACCAGAGTACCGCGGCTGCTGTGAAAGGGTTATGTTAGGGGAAGTTTGTTAACGCGAGATTTGAATGGGCCAATACCCGCAGGTCCAATAAATACATCTTCTCGCAGTCCATTCCAAGCCTTGGATACCCTGGGAATAAATGTGGGGTTGTACCGCTCAGTTCTTGATGTATGAAGAACGACCGTCTTAGGATGAGATGCAGTGGTCGCACGGGTGCATCTGATAGGAGCAGTGAGCGGCGGAACGATAGAGGATAGCTCAGAGGAGCAGATTCCGTTGGAATATCGGTAGAAGAGTGAGAGGTCACCAACAACACGCCGGTGAGAAAGTGACTGAAGGTGGCGCGTTAAGGCCGGATCGCCAATTAGTCGAATTGTCCTTCTCTGGACGGCATCTAGTATAGACAGGGTAGTGGGGGTAGCAGCTCCTCAGAATGAGAGCAATACTCCAGGCAAGGTCTTATCTGGGCTTTATATAGCGTGAGGAGGTTACATGGTGAGAAATACTTTCTGGCTCTAAATAGGTACCCAAGCTTTTTACCAGCAGCTGTTGCAATTGACGCGACGTGTTCGTGCCAGATCAGATTTTCTGTAATGTTGACTCCTAACAGCTTGAATGAGTGACTCCTTGGCAGAGTCTGGTTGTTCATTAGAACCTGGTGTTGGCTTGGGCACTTCTTGTTTGATAGCGTACAATACTGGGTGTTGGAGGCATTGAATTTAACCATATTCTTAAGCCCCCAAGCGGTAATGGTATCGAGATCCTTTTGAGTGAAGTGAAGCTGCCACTGCCAGTCTTCTGCGTTCCAGTTCGACCACAGAGATCGGTCTATTGCTCATGATAATAATAATAATAATAATAATAATAATGTTTATTCCTCTGGTATAAGATACATAAAGTATAAGTTTTAATTTTTTTTTTTTTTCTTTTACAATTATAAAAACAGGAGGGTATAAACATGCAAAATCCACAAAAGTAAGCCTTGTGCGTGGATGTTTATAAACTAAAAAGACTAAAAGGGTTAACCATGTCCATATCGGTGTGTTGGTCAAAATAGGTATATGTCTAAATCGGTACAAATACGACTCATATCAGTGGTTTGTTGACAAAGTCGGTACATATTGTCTAAATAGGATAATATAATCAAATGTTAGGTATTTTTATACAGAAACAAATACAAACACATACATTTTTCTTTTTCAAATATTTAATTTCTTTCAAACATAGCCTGTATCATTTTTCTACCTGTGCTTGCAACCCACTTTTTTACTGTACTTTTATATTTATTATACATATTGATACCTTTTATTTCGGCTGGTAGTTTATTATATAGTCTGGGAGCTAGGTAAGTATAACAATTTTGCCCTATCAATTTGTGAGCCATAGGGACTTCAAAATTGTTTCCTGTTCTATGCCTGGTTAAGTGTGTGTGACAAACTAGGTTATATGAACTTTTTTCTTTATACGCTCTCAATAAAAGTCTAACCGAAAAAAGCTGTTTAGAATCGAAGACTCCACTTTCTTCGTACAAAGCATCAGAAGGATAAGTCACCTCTTTATTTAGAATAATTTTAAGAAGCCATTTTTGTATTATTTCTAAATTTCTCAGATGGCAGTATGCTACACCCCCCCAAGCTATAATACCATAATTTATGTGGGACTGAGCTAGGGCGTAGTACAATATTTTAAGTTGACCCAAGGTGCAAAATCCTCTGCATACTTTAAAAATACCAAGCATGCTTCTCAATTTACTGACAATATAGTTAACATGCACATCCCACCGTAGATGGCAGTCAATAAATATGCCTAGATATTTTATATACTTTGCAGGAAAAATTTCAGCTACTTTACTGTCTACACTTGATACTTTCAGAGGGATCATGTTAGGCAGGCTACTTGAATAACTTACGAATGGGATATAACTGGTTTTATCAAAATTTACGGTGAGCCATTTTTCTTGAAAGAATCCAAATATTTTTTCCAAGTCCTTCTCAACATTTGCATTTAGTTTAGACCATGAGGAATCCGAATAAAAAATTGCAGTGTCGTCTGCAAAACTTACAATTTTCCCACAAGTCTGAATTAAAAAAAGATCATTAATATAAAGTGTGAACAGAAGTGGCCCTAAAACAGACCCTTGTGGTACACCATAACAAATTTCTCTACTATAACTGATTGTTTCATTTATTTTTACCATGTGTGTCCTTCCTGTAATGTAACTTTTTAGTAGATCTAATGTTTTACCCCTGACTCCAATATTTTCCAAAGTTGTTATTAATTCAGTATGGCTCACCGTATCAAAAGCTTTTGCAAGATCCACGAAAACGCACATTGCCGGCGTCTTACTATCAATGGCTGTATATATACTTTTTACAAGTTCAGCTACTGCATCTTCGGTGGACTTGCCTTCTTGAAACCCAAACTGATTTTTTGAGATGAGGGAATTTGCTTTAATATAGGAACATAATCTGACATGAATTAATTTTTCAAATATCTTAGAGAAGCAAGTCAGCAGTGATATTGGACGATAATTGCTTGTTTGTTTTTTAGCTCCCGACTTAAATATAGGTGTTATAACAGCAATCTTCATATTAGCTGGAAATTGACCTGATTCGATACACATATTGAAAATATTAGCTAGTGGTTTGGAAATATACTTAGATATACGTTTGACAGTCTCAGTACGGATTTGATCATAACCAGGGGATTTTTTTACTTTCAGTTGGCTTATGACATATTCTATTTCGTTCTCATCTGTAGGCAACAGAACCATCGATTTTAAGCAACCTCTTCTTTTTATTTCTGACATTTCCTTTTTTGAAATATTTTTAGCTAGCTGTGCACCAACGTCGGTAAAGTAGTCAACAAATTCATTTGCAATTTCTTTCGTACAAGTAGTCATTTTGCCATTTTTTAACACGATTTCATTTATTTCTTTATAGTTTGTGTTACGATTTGTGGCATCCTTGACACACTTCCACAATTGGGTATTATCACCATTATGTTGTTCTATTTTTGTTTTATAATAATTCGTCTTTGTAGATTTTATCAAATTATTTAATGTATTTCTGTAATTTTTGTATGTTGTTAGGATATGGTTATTATTAGGATTTTCAAGAACATCTTTATATAATTTACTCTTGTGGTTTATCGATCTTAACAGTCCTTTAGTTATCCATTTTTTACGCGCTATTTCCCATCTTTTAATTTTAACCTTACAAGTAGATTGATCAATATATTTTGACAAAATCTGACTAAATAATTCTGATGCACTGTTTGCTTCAGATTGAACATAAACCGAATACCAGTTTTCTTTTTCTAGTTTTTGTGTTAAGGTCGTATAATTAATGTATGTCTTGTAGTTCTTAACATTTTCTGGCTGATTTTTCTTTTTAGTTTCGGGTAACGAATACTGGAACAATATAGGATGATGATCGGTTATTGTATAATTTAATAATATTGGATTGAAATTTTCATCTGATTCTTGGGTTTTTAAAAAAATGTGATCTATGCACGATTTAGATTCTCCTTGTATCCTAGTATATCCATTTATCATTGAATTGTAATTATTCTCACTCATCATATTTAAGTAATCATTACTAATAGACGTGTCACTAAGTATGTCCACATTTATATCCCCTACAATTAAATTAATATCGTATTGATGTTTTTGTCTTAGATATATGTCCAAATTCTTTGTGAATTCTAAAGGACACAAACTCGGTGGTCTGTAGATCGATATGATGCGTACTGTCATCAGCAAAACTGTGGATTGGATTTGTAGTGCTACAGATTATTGAACATTCCGATTTCTATTGGGGGAGTAGGTGAGGAGGTCGGAATTTCATCTGCCCATTGATGAGGAATACGTCTTGCTATATTGCCGCATTATCAAGCTTTTAAAAATATCATTGCGCAGCTAGATACTATAGATACACACTACATCTATTCCAAGATGTATCTGTTTATTGATTAAGTGACACTAAGACGTGGTAAAATAAATGACGTCAAACAGAAACCCAATGACATGGATTTTCATGTAGTTGGCATAGCAAAACAGAAAATTACCTAAAAATATCCAAATTTGGTTTTGGCCGTAGCCCATGTCCTAGATATATCGAGATGACGAGTGATTGAATTTTTTCATAAATTTTCATGAGAGCAAACATCGTGTATCTCAGTAAAGCAATTACCGTCGCTTAGCTAATCGCAATCGCACCAGATGACTTAAGTCCCAACTGCATCGTGAACTGTGTAGTACAGGCGGAACACGAAAAAGTATATCCATTGACTCATTGTTTTCCCTAGGACCTTGTCCCCCCTCCCACCTCGCCTTAAGGCTTATTGTATTGTAATATTTATATTTTTTAGAATAAAATATGTTTATTCATCATTCAGGTACAGCAAAAAACCAAAACATTAATTAATACATTAAAAAGATCTTAAAATAAAAACACTTGTCTAAAAAGTCCGCCCCTGGTTACGATCAGATAAACTACGAGATGATTCTTCACTTGCCTGCCAACTTTAAATTCATCTTACTTAACATCTACAACAACGTATGGAGACGGGGTAAATATCCAAGTGAGTGGAAGGAGGCAATCATAATACCCGTTGTCAAGGAGGGGAAGGATAACCAACAGACAGCCAGTTACAGACCAATAAGTCTTACTTGTTGTCTCGGAAAAATATTAGAACGCATGGTAAATGAGCGCTTATCCTGGTGGCTTGAAAAATAAAATTTACTTGTCGATTACCAAACAGGTTTCCGGAAACATTGTTCTATCATTGATCAGCTAGCCTTTGTAGAAAATGTTATACAACACTCTTTTATGTATAGAAATCATACCATGGCGATTTTCTTCGACATTGAAAAAGCATTTGATATGACCTGGAGGCACAATATTCTGCACCGGCTATATAAATGGGGCTTTAGGGGTCAACTCCCTATTATGATTGCATCTTTCCTATCTGACAGGTTTTTCCGAGTGAGAATAGGAAACACTCTATCATCTTCTCGCCTCTTGGAAAACGGAATTCCTCAAGGTTCTACACTGAGCTGCACGTTATTTGCAATAGCCATAAATAGCATTGCAAAGTCGACAAATCCTCAGGACTAACGATGTCTTTATGTTGACGATCTATGCATAGTTAGCTCTGCTGCTACAGTTGGAGATGCTGTTCGTAAGCTTCGATCCTCAATTGACAAGATAACTCGTAATGCTTTACAGACTGGCTTCAAACTATCCACAATTAAAACTAAGTGCATCCATTTTTGTAGATTAAGGAGACCGCACTATGATCCTGCCTTGTTTTTGAATGGCAACCCAATTCCTTGCGTACCATCAATCAAATTTCTAGGACTAACGTTAGATTCCGCGCTCAGATGGAGACAGCATATCGCTAATGTTATCATTAAGTGTAAAAAAACGCTCAACCTCATCAAATGCCTTTGCTCGACACGATGGGGCGCAGATGTAGATACACTAACTCGCATATATAAAAGTCTAGTGTTGTCTCGTATTGACTACGGCTGTGTAGTATGTCAGCAAGATCATCAGCTCTGAAGCTTCTTGATCCCGTGCACCATCTGGGTCTTAGATATCTTTCGCACTACGCCAGGAATAAGCCTGTACTGCGAGTCTGGAGTTGAACCACTGGATGTGAGGCGCAATAAATTAATACTATCGTATCTTTCTTCTCTAAGTGCCCGTTCACATCATCGAAACTTTAAAATTCTCATCAAGAATCAACATATTTACGCTCACTACACTCTTAGGCAGAGCATAACGAGGCCATTGGGCATACGGGCAAGAGAGCTAGTCCAGTACTTTGATCTACCACAAGAATCACTGTTTCCATTTGCCTGTCAGGAAGCCCCGCCATGGCAGCTACCAACAATTGAACTTCGTACCGATTTGGCTCAGCTTTGTAAACGCGACGCTCCACCTATCCAAATACTGGTTCATTTTCATGACCTAATTGGACAGTATCCTGAAGCTTCAGTAATCTATACTGACGGTTCCAAATCTGAGACAGGCGTTGGTTGTTCTTTGGTCGCTGAAAATTTGTCACACACATGGGCATTATCACCATTTACAACGGCCTACACCGCTGAGCAGTATGCAATTTGGCAATCGCTGAGGTACTGTGAGTGCTTCAGCATATCACAGCCTTTTATAATAGTGCGCGATTGCTTGGCGGCATTAACAGCTCTGTCGTCTCGTTGTACTGAGGATCCTCTTGCACAAATGTCTCTGCAGACATTGAAGGCGTTAGGTGATAACATCAGAATAATTTTTGTATGGGTACCTGGGCACACTGGAATTCCACAAAACGAAACTGCAGATATTGCTTCCAGAAGTGCTGCTCTTTCTCCTATTATAGATGTTCCCGAAATCAAACTCGACGACCAAAAACGAATATGTACCAAACGGATGTTGGACGTCTGGCAACATCGCTGGCAAAATGTAAACACACAACTTCAGCAGATCAAACCCAACGTAGCTCCATGGAAAGCTCCATTGAAACTGAATCGAGAGCAAAGGGTTCGTCTACATCGACTCAGAACGGGACATACTTCCATAACACACTCGCACCTATTACTTGGCCGCGATGCTCCACTCTGCAATATCTGCCACGAACCTTTGACGATACCTCATATTCTACTTGAATGCCGCGAAACTGAACACCTCCGCAACTCTTTTAACCTTACAATAAATTTAAAGGATTGTCTATCGGAACATCAGAACATAAAAATGGTTATGCTGTTTCTCAAATCCACAGGTTATTACTGGAGAATTTAAACGGCGTGTTGTGCTCTCGTGTCGGTTACCTACATAACTATTGATTTTTTCCCTCACATATTTATTCACATAAGCACCTCTCTGACCAATATTACTTACATTGTGAGATATACAAATAACTTGGATCTACCCTGATGTGTGAAGTTAGCTGAACAAGCGGCCAATAACCCTGGCAGTTGATGCCGCTTTACAACACAATAAAAAAACACTTGTAGAATAAAAACATTTTATTATGCATTTATGTCACGGGGCTCTCCAACTAGTTCAATACATCTATTGTAATTTATTTATTTATTTTATTTAACTCACACCCCCAAACACGCCACGGCAAGCCCAATTACAGAGGTGTAGTTTTACAAATTTGCTTAATTTTAGCTACGGAAGTGTAGAAAATATCGAAATAATCGACATAGTTGTTGTAACAACTACACATAGAATGTATAAGTATAGTATATTAAATTTGTTCGTGGGCTAGGAAGACAATACGTAAAGATGTTGCATGTGGTGATTTTGGGTACCTACGTTTAAGTTAATTTTGTTAAGCATAACGAGGGATTCTAGATACTAACTTGCTGGTATGTATGACAGTTTCGCCCGAGAGATAATCTAGAGCAGGGGTTCCCAACCTGTGCACCGCGGTGCCCTGGTGCGCCGTAGAAAGTAAAGAGGGACGCCGTGAGTCGATCCTCTAATTCTAAAGCACAAATATTTGTAGGTGTCTAAAAAGCAACAATACCTATTCTCTGACGCTCGCCACATTTTGAAACTACTGGAGAAGATTACAACGTTCAGGAAGAAACTACAAATTTGGATAAAAAAGACGAATGAAGGCGGCGGTCAAAATTGCTTTCCACAATTGTATAAATATGCTGGTTGTCTCACAAGACATGACGACGCTTTTCACGTAACACGTATGGAAGCTCACTGAATGGTTTTCGAAATACTTTGCAGATGATTATATCGAAAAATTTGCGTGGATCCAAGATCCCTTTCATACGCAAGCTCCGCCAGAATTCTCCAAATCCGATTTGGTGGTTTTGGTTATCGATTCAAAATGAATATCCAAGCCTAACTTTAAAAAAGAATTTTTATTCCATTCGCAACGTCATATTTATATGAAGCTGGACACGACGCGATTGTGGGAAGAAAAGGACAATTTTCGAGACAAAACCTCAAACAAAAACAACATTTTATTGTATCAAATTTATAAACAAAAACGCATCTCTCAGAATATAGACGGTATAAAAACAAAAAATCAAATTTATTGTCAAACAGAGGTATCCCCGAACAAAACAGAATCTAGACACAAATTTGTTTGATGCCACTCTTCAAAGCAGTCTGGACACAAAGCAGGTTTATTTTCACAACCCTTGCATGTATAGTTAGTTTCTTTGCATTTTACAGACTTGAAATATTGTCTGCATCTAAGAAAACATGATTTTATTTTATCATCCTCTGGTAGGGGCAGCTTCTCTGGAAAATGCCTCACACATGCTTCGAGTTTTGTATTGATATGAAACAATATATTCTATATGTATAATAGCTTTAGGATGAAAATATCTGGTTACCTATCTCCCATCAGTACTGAAAACATGAAAATCAAACAAAAACACACTTGCAATATGGCAGCTATACACGTGGTCTATGCATCACATTGGAGGTTATGGACAGTTATAGCCGTCGTGCCGTTTTACCCATGCACCTTAAAACATGAATAGTTGGGATAGCGTATAGTCCATTCTAAGCCTTGGACACCCTGGGAATGAATGTGCGGTTGTATCGCTCAGTTCTTGATGTATGAAGAACGACCGTCTTAGGATGAGATGCAGCGGTCGCACGGGTACATCTGATAGGAGCAGTGAGCGGCGGAACGATAGAGGATAGCTCAGAGGAGCAGATTCCGCTGGAATATCTTTAGAAGAGTGAGAGGTCACCAACAACACGCCGGTGAGAAAGTGACTGAAGGTGGCGCGTTAAGGCCGGATCGCCAATTAGTCGAATTGCCCTTCTCTGGACGGCATCTAGTATAGATAGGGTAGTAGGGGCAGCAGCTCCCCAGACATGACAGCAATACTCCAGGCAAGGTCTTATTTGGGCTTTATATAGCGTGAGGAGGTTACATGGTTCTAAATAGGTACCCAAGCTTTTTACCAGCAGCTGTTGCAATTGACGCGACGTGTTCGTGCCAGATCAGATTTTCTGTAATGCTGACTCCTAACAGCTTGAATGAGTGACTCCTTGGCAGAGCCCGGTTGTTCATTAGAACCTGGTGTTGGCTTGGGCACTTCTTGTTTGATAGCGTACACTACAGGGTCTTGGAGGCATTAAATTTAACCATATTCGTAAGCCTCCGTTATAACCCTACTTTTGGAGTGTACCGCCTGTACTAGGGTTTGCCAAGGCATGGCGGTGATGCCGTAATAATCTATTGTTTTGTTGTGTGTATGAATTACGTGGCTACGAACGGCTCAACATCGGCTCGACTTCGGCATTGCCAGGGGAAAGTAGCGATAATACACTTTCACTATCGTGTAATGTCTGTCTGGACCCAAGACCTCCAAAACAGCTTTAAATTATATACGTAATCTTCGAAATAGTTTACAACACAGTCTCCATGTTACAGCGTAACCGTTTTATAGAAATCTGCCTCCATTTTACTTGTGATAGAAGCAAGACCGCAAATAGCTGTTTTGTGCTTCTAGGACTGATCACGGGATCAAGCTCACATTAATTGTTTTACGTTTAAGGGGCCTGGATACACACATTTATACATACGTATTTGCCACGTAAAAGACGGACTCACATTTTCTCGCATAACTCACTCTATTTTCAGACTACATATATAGTATTTCAGAAGGCGATAGTTAAGACTTTAATGAATGACAACTATTTTCGATTTTCTAAAAAAAGTTTTTTAATGTGCAAAAAAACTCGCAATGCATAATCATACATTCTATAAATGCTGTAATTTAACAACCAAACACGATGTCAAAAAAAGGTTAAATAGTTGCACAAGCGCAAGCTTTCTTCTTCAATGTGCTTTTTGAGTCGTTGCTGTAAGTTTAAAGGTAACATCAGGAGCTTGGAAATGCGATATTCATTTTTATAGTGACCTTTGGACCTTTTGACCTAACCTTTGGATTTTTGGACTTATCTCCCCTCATCTTAGACACATACACTGGAGAAAGGGAACAGGCGACCACGCCTCCCCGCTAACACGGGAATACGTCTTTTCTTGGATTCTCAATTTCGCGCGCTATACCCTAGACCCTTAAGGGACCTGAGTACACACATTTATACATATGCATTTTCCATGTAAAACACGGATTCGTATGTAGAACAGATACTTAAAATTTTAGAAGGTGATAGTTAAGACCTTAATAAATGGCAACACAGAGCGATTTAAAAAAAATTAATGTGTGAAAAAAACTCGCAATGCAAAATCATACATTCTTCAAACGTCTGTATTTTAACAACCAAACACGATATAAAAACACCGTGAAATCAAGAATGGTAGAGGTCAAATTTCAGCATCGAGATGTAAAAAGCCTCCTCCAAAATCCAAGAAAGCTACTGATCCTTACCAAATTCCAGCCATTGTCCTTAAGCGCAGTGCCACTGAGCTTGCGTTTATTTGTAAGCTCTTCAAACTATCGTATCAGCGAGGCGTGTTTCCTGTTGCATGGAAGAATGGCTGCGTACAACTCATGCCTGAGAAAGGCAAAAAAACCGATCCCACCAACTATACACCTGTGCCTCTGTTCAGCATAATGTCTAAGGTTATGGAGACTATCATTAACGCACAGCTGCTGAAATACCTGGACAACAATAACATCATAAATGATTGCCAGTATGGTTTTCATAAGCACAGGTCTACGGATGACGTCCTGGCCTATTTGCGAAACAGAGCAATTGAAAATTATGGCGAATCCCGTGTTGCTACATTTGACATATCGAAAGCCTTTGATAAAGTGTGACATGAGGGACTTCTGGTCAAGCCTGCTGCTTATGGATTGCCACTGGCTTGCGCCAGTGGCTGAATAGCTTCTTCAACGACCGATCTCTGTTTGCTGTGGTCGAAGGCTGTACGTCAGACGTTTTTTCAATAAACGCCGGCATACCTCAGGGATCTGTCTGTTTCTGCTGTACATCAACGACATCCACCCCAATGTACAGCTTCGCAGACGACAGTACATTAATATCGTGCATGGAACCAGACAAGCCACTATCATCCCAGGAGACGGTACGTCGGCGACAGCAATATGCCTCACAGATCAACGTAGATATCAAAACAATTGTCGAGTGGGGATTCATAAATAAAGCACAGTTTGACGTATAGAGAACTCGGACAACAACACTGACAAAGAAGTCATACATTGGCTTACTAACTGTGGAAATGAAGGGTCACCCGGTTATCAACATTGGTTATCAACGTCAACAATAACATGTCCTGGCATGACCACGTCGTCGGTATTGCTAAAGCGGCATCCCAGAAGCCAGGGCCGTACATAAGGGGGGGTTTAGGGGGTCCAAACTCCCCCCATGAGTATTCGTATGAATGAAATAAACTGCTAAAATCATTCATATCAAGATGCTTTCTCCAAACTTAGTGATTCATTCTAGTATTGTTTAGATTTTTCTGAGTATACACCCTCAGTTTCTGCAGTTTGAGCAGGGATACAACATATACAGCTCTTAAGCAAATTGAAACATTACAAAATCAAGTCATTTAGTTTATACATGAACCCCTCATATGGTCCAAGCCTAGCTGTGGCCCCGCCAGAAGCTCGGAGTCTTGTTCCGCTGTAGGAAGCTACACCAGAGCAAGTACTGCTGCTGCACAAGGCACAGATCCGACCATCCTTGGAGTATTGCTCCCATATGTGGGAGTGCGCTCCAAAACACTCTCTAAGGCTTCTGGACACTATCCAGAAGAGAGCAATTAGACCAATCGGTACGACTAACCTCACAAAGGACCTCCACAGCCTGGAACATCGAAAAAGGATGGCTGACCTATCCCTGTTTTACAGATTCTATCACGGAAGATGTTCGAGTGAGCTCTCCCAGATAATAACACCAAAGGCCGCCCGAACAAGGAACACTAGAGAGGCTCTGCGATGAGCTCCTCCTTACCCGGTCGAGGTCCCTACTCGCCTAACTAGTTTCCTCCAGAATTCTTTCTTTTGGGGAACTTCGACGCTGTGGAATGAGCTGCCGGTGAATTTGTTTCCCGATCGCTACAGCCTGCAGCGTTTCAAATCTAACGTGCACCGATACTTATCCTCCTGTAGCGCTTCTACAGCGCTATAGGCTTTCAGCCTTTGCGAGGGGTTGACCATAGAAAAAGGCCACTGTGTTACCCTGGCGAAAGCTTTATTTATCAATTTGCTTCTTGAAACATTACTGTACGATTAAAGGTAACGTCGGGACATTCTACATTCTCCCGAAATTTTATGACGATCTTTGGACCTTTGGACTCACCTCCCCTCATTTTAGACACACTTACTCAGACGTACTGGAGATAAGGAACAGACCCCGGACCCTTAAAGCAAAATTTCGAGATAATTTTGAACTTCTTAAAAGATAAATTTCTCTAAATTTTTAGTGTACTAAATTTTGTTGGCCAAGGCAAAACTTCGAGATAATTTTTGAACTTCTTAAAAGATAAATTTCCCTAAATTTTTAGTGTACTAAATTTTGTTGGCCAAAGCAAGATTTTGAGATAATTTTAAAATTTATTTTAAAATATTTTTCGCATGGCAATAGACATTGTGCACGAATGTTCGGACTTGCGAAAGCTATATGCGATTGACGATTTGGAACAACGTTTAGCATTATCAAACTCATTTAAAAAGTATAGACAATTTGCAACAATGTGTTTTAAAAATTATTTATTTCAAAGACTCCACATTCCATCAGACAGTTTATTTAAGAACCCCAAAAATGGATGTTCTACAATTATATTGCTATATAATGAATTTCGTCCATAAACATAAGAATTATATCAACTTCAATAGCCATGAATATAAAACAAGAACCAAGAATAAGGCAACTCACTGTATTTTCAAACTACATACAGGGTTGGGATAAAGTATGGAACCAAGCAAATAACTTTGGAACGGAAAGAGTGATATTGCTGAAAATTTGCAGGCAAGTGTAGTGACGTCTAATGCATCCGAAGACATTATGTTAGCTATTAATGTACTTCCGGTTTAACCGGAAGTACCGTCAACTTTTTTAATTTAAATGGGACACCCTGTATATTTTTGCAGATTTTAATTCATCTTTTTTTTCCGAATACGTCCATAGTGGGTTCAGTATTTGTTTTTTAAAAAATTTGTCTCACAAATTCGTCCGTGGCGGTCTGCAGTCTTCCCGTTTGAGGTATTTTTTTGTATTTTTTTTTTTTTAGTCACCGTCAAACGTGTTGACCCCTGTCGGGACGTAAATCATTAAAAGTTGACACACTTTTTTGTGAGTTCTCACGCGATCGCCAAAACCGACTTTGAATGACCGGCATTTTAAACACCTGAAATGATAAAGAAGCTTTATCTTTCCCGTTTTTACAGAAACTAATGCTAAACCAACTATGGACGTATTCGGAAAAAAAAGATGAATTAAAATCTGCTAAAATATACAGGGTGTCCCATTTAAATTAAAAAAGTTGACGGTACTTCCGGTTAGACCGGAAGTACATTAATAGCTAACATAATGTCTTCGGATGCACTAAACGTCACTACACTTGCCTGCAAATTTTCAGCAATATCACTCTTTCCGTTCCAAAGTTATTTGCTTGGTTCCATACTTTATCCCAACTCTGTATATAATATTTCATAAGGCGATAGTTAGGACCTTAATGAATGACAACTATTTTCGATTTTCTCAAAAAAGTTTTTTAATGTGCAAAAAAACTCGCAATGTAAAATCATACATTTTATAAATTCCTGTAATTTAACAACCAAGCACGATATCAAAAAAAGGCTAAATAGTTGCACAAGCGCAAGCTTTCTTCTTCAATTTGCTCTTTGAGTCATTACTGTAAGTTTACAGGTAACGTCAGGAGCTTGGAAATGCGAAATTCATTTTTATGGTGACCTTTGGACCTTTTGACCTTACCTTTGGATTTTTGGACCTATCTCCCCTCATCTTGGACACACACACACTGGAGAAAGGGAACATGCGGCCACGCATCCTCGCTAACACGGGATAACTTGGATTCTCAATTTCGCGCGCTATACCCTAGACCCTTAACGTATTAACATATGACTTACTAACAGATTCAGTCTCATTTCTCATACAAAATAGGTCAACAATGGATATTAGACACATCACGAGATATTTGTTCAAATATTTTAAACAGGTAATTCATATTTATAACCCTTTAATCCATTCACCTATCGGTGTGGGAAGTAAAAATGTCAATGAATGATATGTCGGATTTGCCAAATAAAATGTTGTTACTTTTTACAGAGTATTTTCGGTTATGTGGGTAAAACTACAGTGGTGGGAAGGGTTGTGAACTCAAAAATTTTTGCTGCTACCAAGAATGTGTGAGAGTACTGAGTGGAGCTACTTTATTTTTTTGTGAAGTTTTGGCCACAGGATAATTCACCCTATGATCACCTTTAATTGAGACATGTTTACAGTTGATACTTCCTTTCACTTAACGCGTGGGAAGCCGTTCATACAGCCCAAATTAAAATATAGGCATACCTACCTCTCTCTTGCAGTACACCGACAATATTGCATTTGATCACACATATGAAATGCTATGGATTAAGGTAGAGACACACCTGGTATATGACGAGACTGGAGTTGACTTCGGACATTAAAGGTTTAACTTTGAAACAAAACAATTTATTTTCGACCAACCATCATTTTGGACTGGTGAAGGTATTGTGGATGTTCAGGAAATACTGGAACCTTTTGTTTGCATGCTAACATCAAAAAGTTTCGCGAAACAAAAGCGTTTCTATTTGTCACTTCATTTTTTATTTGTTTATCGTATATTATAATGTATATCGTACCTATCCAAAACTAACTTTTTTACTGGCCCTCCAATAAAAATCAAATGTGATTTATAAAGACTTTAGCTGCTTTTTGGGCACCTCTGTGGCTTTCATCAAAGTATAAAATTAGACAAAAATTAATTGACATTGATTGACAATTGTCCCAGAAAACAGCATTTTTAGATACAGGGTGAGCCAAGCTCAACGCCTCGGACTCTTGTGACCAAACGATACCACTTTTCGAAAAATCGACTTTGCGAGTGTATGTAGGTCGAATTGGACTACATTTTACAAATAATTACTTTTATACAGGGCGTCTAATAAAAGCGTGACATATCAAAGTTATGTTTTTTTAAATGGAATACCCTATATATTATTGCATATTTAGATTCCCGGGTGCATTTTAGTGTGTCTTTATGTATCACACATGGGACTTTAAGCAAACCGTTTAGGTGCAAATCACAATTTTGGGTATAGGTAGATGTCAGAAAAAAAATGAATATAGCAGCTATTACAAATCTTAGAGGGCTGCGACTTTGCCGTGTTACTAAGCATGAAATGTGTCAATTTACTTTAGACGGTCGAGTTTGAATTACATTTGTACTTGGAGAAACCGGTAGATCAATTAAGGAAACTTCAATCAAAGGTAACTTGATTTTTTCAAATGGGAATGCATAACTTTTTTTATACGATCAAATGTGCAATTTGATAAGCTTTCTAATGATATGCGGTTGTAAATATCAATCTCTCGTAGTTTTGATTTAATTTCAAATTTACAGTAAAACCGGTGTTTTTCAATTTTCCTACCTATAAGCAACCTAGCAGGCCATGAAATATAAACAAAAGACTGTTCGGATGGAGCAAAACAACTAACTTAGCAGATAGTGACGGACGAACTAGAGTAAAGGGACAAAGTTATGAAAAAGACTTACAACAAATCAATTCTAACCAGAAATAGCAGACATTACACATCTAAGGTCAAAAAGCAGCTGGAGTACGACAGAAATGGATATTTTTCACAGCATACCGGCTACTACAATATTCTAAAGATTGAAGATTCACAAAACCATTGTGAATTTTGAAATGAAAGGAAATCTACCACTAATGTTGCTGGCAGTTTAATAGCTTCAGAATAAAATTCCACATTTCATGATTTAAAAAAATAGTAACCGATACCTCTGGCTGGAGTTCTGCAAATTCTTCAGTACTCATAAGCAAGATCGCTGAAAATGAAGAATAAATAAAAAATCTGCTCAAATTATTAAACATAATTTACCTGGCAGAAAATTAAAATATTATTTTCCTTCCTCCTTCCTCCAGTATTCCTTTTTTTGCGACCTTGCTAATAGATGCTAAAAAATTTGAAGGACAACAGTGAGAGGTATCATTACTTTTGACTTTGACGGAAATGACTACCGTTTTATACCATTAAATGTGAAATTGCGTTCTGTAGATATTAGACTGACGGCAACGGTCGCTGAAAGATTTGCTTTCATTTCAAAGTGTTTAGTGATTTTGGAAATTTTTAATCTCTAGTACATTGCAGTCGCTAGTAGGCTGTGAAAATTATCCATTTCTGTCGTACTCCAGCTTCTCTTTAACATTAGACATGTTACCGCCGTTGTTTCTGGTTAAAGTTGATCTGTTATAGGGAATTTTTATAATCTTGTTCTTTTACTCTAGTTCTGCTGGATCTTCTTGCTAAGTCAGTTGTTTTCTTCTATTTGAATACGATTTTGTTTATATTTCATGGCCTGCTAGTTTGTTTATTGGTAGGGAAATTGAAAAACACTGATTTCACTGAAATCTCGAAATTTCATAAAAACTACCATAGATTGATATTCACTACCTGATATAATTAGAAAGCCTATCAAATTGCACATTTGATCGTATAAAAAAAAATATGCATTCCCATTTGAAAAAATCAAGTTACCTTTGATTGAAGCTTCCTTAAATTGATCTACCGATTTCTCCAAGTACAAATGTAATTCGAACTCGACCGTCTAACGTAAGGTGACATATTTCATGCTTAGTAACACGGCAAAGTCATAGCCCTCTAAGATTGACAATAGCTGCGATATTCGATTTTTTTCTGACATCTGCCTATACCCAAAATTGTGATTTGCACCTAAACGGTTCGCTTAAAGTCCCATGTGTGATACATAAAGTCACACTAAAATGCACCCAGGAATCTAAATATGCAATAATATGCAGGGTATTCCATTTAAAAAATCATAACTTTGATATGTCACGCTTTTATTAGACACCCTGTATAAAAGTCAATATCTTTTAAATGTAGTCCAATTCGACCTACATACACTTGCAAAGTCGGTTTTTCGAAGAGTGGTATCGTTTAGTCACAAGAGTCCGAGGCGTTGAGCTTGACTCACCCTGTATATCTAACATCCTTCGTACACAATGCCATACGACTACATAGTCTATTGCCTGATGAGTTTAAAGCTTATAATAATAATACTGATATATTTAAAAATAAAGTAAAACTAAATTCGTTCGAAAGGTGAGGTAAAGCTGGATATTTTTTTCTAACATTGATTATTACGTAATCATTCTGATGATTACTGTTTAACCCTAGCATTATTAACCAGCTACTGCAATCGTTTAATTTTGTATAAATTAAATAAAAGTGAAGGCACCTACCGCACTCTAGCAAAAGACCCGACCAAGACCATATTGAGAAAAACTAAAACCATGGTGAAGAATTCAAGTCTTGACGAAGAGACCAAAAAGAAGGTATGCAAAAGTGAAGCAATGACTCCTAGGCTTTATGGGTTGCCAAAAATCCACAAACCCAACGTTCCACTTCGCCCGATCGTAAGCGCAATAGGTTCGCCTACTTACGAATTAGCAAAACACTAAACTACATTATTACAGCTATACGTTGGAAAAACCGACTCGTAGATCAAGGACTCAGCCCATTTCATTTCGAAAATCAAAGACAAACAACTGGAAGAATCCGACATGCTGGTTAGCTTCCACGTGGTGTCATTATTCACAAAGGTGCCATTAAACGATGCAATCGAACACATCAAGAACATATTTCCAGAAGACATTACAAACCTTGTCAAGCACGTGTTAACGACAACCTACTTCGTCTGGGACGCCAACATGTACGAACAAATTGAAGGTGTAGCCATGGGAAGCCCTCTAAGCCCGGTAGTAGCGAACTTTGTAATGGAGAAGGTCGAACAGGCAGCCTTGAAGAGCGCTCAATACAAGTCCAAGATATGGCTCAGATACGTGGACGATACGTTCGTCATTTGGAATCACGGAAGAGAAAAGCTAGACGAATTTCTAGAACACCTGAACAGCGTGCATGAAAACATCAAGTTCACCATGAAGATAGAAGAAGACAAAAAACTCGCCTTCATTGATGTTCTTCTAACAAGAAAAGGAGTTACATTAGGACACAAGGTATATAGAAAGCCCACTCATACTGACCGGTACTTACATAGAGAATCAAACCACCACCCATCTCAGAAGTACGGAATTATTAGAACTTTTGCAGAACGGGCTAGAAAAGTGTGCGAGTGTCGAGTTCACACCGAACTGGAACATCTAAAGAATGCTCTTAAGGCAAATGGTTACACAGAAAAAGAAATAACGAGAACAATGAGAAGAAATAGGGCAAAACCAGAAACCGATAGCAAAAGCTTTTCTACCCTATGTGCCTGGAATAACAGACAGAATAGGAAAAATGTTACGAAAGGAAAACGTCAAGACCATCTACAAGCCCACAAGAAAGATACAGGAATATTTGAGAACGGTGAAGGATAAAAGAGACCCACTCACAACACCGGGGGTTTATCGGATACCATGCACTTGTGGGAGTGTATACATAGGAACAACGAAGCGATCTATAAACACCAGAATTGCAGAACATAAGTCTAGCCTTCGACTAGGCCATACGGACAAATCAGCGGTAGCCGAACATGCGATTAAGGAGGAAAGTCACAAGATCAAGTTTGAAGAAACTCAGGTTTTTGCCGCAACGTCTTCGTACCATGCCAGACTTCACAGAGAAGCCATCGAAATACAAAAACATCATAATAATTTCAATAGGAAAGAAGAAACACAGAAAGTCAACCGGACATGGGTACCCATCCTAAAGGACTTGAAGACACTACCATATCGCGAAGGGGCGGGGCTACCAACGCTATCTGGTTGGGCCACGTCAGCATAAGCAGGTATAAATACAGGTGCAGATCCACCAGCCGTCAGTATTTTGGAAGTCGCCGGAGTGAAATAGTTTCTCAAGATGCCACCCACTCGTGGTGGCGAAACGTCAAGCTTTAACGCTAAACGACGCCGGCCTAAAAACGCAAGAACCGCAAATTCATTGAAACTTATGGGTTTTCATAGGCAGAGGAACCAACCATACAATTAATATTTGAAGGGGGTCCATAATTCATAAAAATCGGTACAGCTGGTACTGAGATTACGCGGTGACAAAATGACAACAGATCGGCAGACCTCCCTATAATTATGGGACACTCTGTATAGGTAGACTTTGATTAACGTACATTATAAAGAGATAAAAGACTTGAAGCATAAAACTGATTTCAAAATAGACAAAATAGCGCATTAAAGAAGGAAGAAAAATGGAAAACCCATACAACGTCTCAAATCCAAGTTTGTAGCGGACCTGAAATTTTTTATTTATTTACTATGAGCCGGTAGTTTATCTCATTCCATATTTCATCATAATCGGCAGCGGTTACTGAGGTTACGCGGTGACAAAATGACAACAGATCGGCAGACCGACAAGACAGAAATGGCCAAAAAACTAGAAATCAAAAAATTAATCTCTCATTACATATGATGTCAAAAATTAAAAAAAAGAATGAGACTGTTTGGAAAATTTTTAGAAACTATTGTTTATACTCATACCACATGCGCCTATATTCCTCATGTCGCCAAGCATCCCTCCAAAAACAAGCCATGGTTCAATCAGCGCTGTAGAGATGCAGTTACCTCTAAAAACCAACATTACAAAGAATGGAGGAAAAATCCAAATGCCGAGAACCACCGCAGTTTTATCGACGCCATAAATCACTGTAAACGCGTGATTACAACCAAACAATTAAGAACAAGCTCCTCTCATGTCCTAGTTCATCCAGGACATTCTGGTCTATAGCTAAAGCTGTTAGTCAGAATTTTTCCTATTCGTCAATACCACCCTTAACCAGAGAGGACAAGTCCATCGCTTCTGATCCTAAAGAAAAAGAAGACATCTTGGGGAAGCTCTTCGCAGGCAATTCTGCTGTAGACTTTCAAGGAAGTACTCCGACCACCACCATAAGCGTGAACTCGAGAATGGCAGAGGTCAAATTTCAACATCGAGATATAAAAAGCATCCTCCAAAAGCTGAACACCAATAAAGCTACTGGCCCTGACCAAATTCCAGCCACTGCCCTTAAACGCTGTGCCGCTGAGCTTGCACCTATTTTTTGCAAGCTCTTCAAACTTTCGTATCAACGAGGCGTGTTTCTCGCTTCGTGGAAGATTGGCTGAATACAACCCATCCCTAAGAAAGGCAAAAAAACTGATCCCACCAATTATAGACCTGTGGCTGACTTGTCCCTGTTTTACAGATTCTATCACCGAAGATGTTCGAGTGAGCTCTCCCAGATAATAACACCACAGGCCGTCCGAACCAGGACCACTAGAGAAGCTCTGCGAGTTCATCCTTACCAGGTCGAGGTCCTTACTCCCCGAACCAGTCTCCTCCAGCATTCCTTGTGTTGGAGAACTTCAACGCTGTGGAATCAGCTGCCGGGGAATTTGTTTCCCGACGGCTACAACCTGCAGCGTTTCAATTCTAACGTGAACCGCCACCTATCCTCTCGCAGCGCTTCTACAGCGCCATAGGCTTTCAGCCTTTGCGGGAGGCCGACCATAAAAAAAAACATACTAGTGCAATGCTTTCAGGCAGACATTACTTATAATATAAAAAAAATTGAAAACAAAAATTCTGTGACGACAGATCGTCACGGGTATGTTTATATAAACACTTGATAATAAAAGTTCACCTCCCCATAATTATGGGCTACTCTGTATAGGTAGATTTTGATTAACGCACATTACGAAGAGATAAAAGGATATCCAGTACTTGAAGCATAAAATTGATTTCAAAATAGATTTGCACAGCGCGCGGTAAAGCGGGAAGCATACAGCGTGGCAACGCCGGTCTCTAGCAAGACCACTTTCACTTCCCTACAAAGCAAAGACCTTGAAAGTTACAAACAGGTAAAATCAGTCTCGAGGACAGTTGAACCAACACAAAACGATCAATTACTTAATACAACGTTTGCCTCTAGTACGCCATATATTATTTATTTATGAATTAGACATCAGCTTATACGGGGGCGGATTTTGATGTTAAGTATATGCCAGAGCTGAGCAAAGGACTCAGTGAAAGGGCTCGTGGAAGCACTTCCAAGTGCTTTGTGCTTCACAAGCTCAAAGCCTGATACAGGTCGATGAGAAGTAATAACAGTATACTATTTTTTTTATCTATATCTACCTAATTGACGGGTCTAGGAGGCGGATTACTATCTGCTCTGACAGTCAGGCAGCCATCAAAGCACTGAGTGCTTGGAGAATAACGTCGGAACTGATCCTGGAGTGCAGGAGGGCTCTTGACGACATCTCAGCTAAACACAAGGTATCACTGATGGGGGTACCTGGGCACGCTGGGGTAAAGGGTAACGAAATGGCGGATCATCTGGCTAGAATGGGATCCGGCAACAGTTTTGTGGGCCCGGAACCAGCCTTAGGACTATCTGCAAACTTGATTAGGAAAACAACTGGAGAGTGGATCCAGAATCAACACTCTCTGAGATGGAACAACATCTCTGGTCATCTCCGTCAAGCTCGGGAACTATTAGCAGGGCCTGCAGAGAGAATAGGACGATTTTGTCTCTCTCTGGATGGGAGTACCTTGAGATTGCTAGTAGGCCTATTAACGGGTCACAACACCTTCAGGCGTCACTTGTTCGTGATGAGGGTGGTCAACGACCTAACGTGCACGTGGTGTGGTGAAGAGGAAGAATCCTCGGCACACATCTTGTGTCGCTGTGAAACCCTGGGTTATCACAGGCAGACTATGCTGGGCTCAAGAACCTTGGAACCAATAGAGATAAAACGGATACGACCTAAGAATGTACTTGCCTTTGCCAAAAGGGCAGGTCTTAGGAACTAGCGCGGATAGAGGCGCAAAAGGGCCCATCGTGTGGCCTATGCACCAGTCACATTCCGTGCTGGATAGCCTCTGGTCCTTATTCATTCACTGATAAAGATTCTTTAAGAACATATTTTATTGGATCTAAACAATGGAGTCAAGTTGATTGATTTGGCACTTCCCACACATTACGGAGATACCGTTTTATTATTTTTCCATAGTATAAAGCTATAGTCTGAGATCCCCTTGCTACCAAATCATCGCCCTCCTGCCCGCAACAAAACATCCAACACAAAAACTCTGATAAATAGTTTCTCGCATCTCTCTTGGTAGGAACTAGGGCGACACAGTTTTTATTCTACAGTCTTCAAGTGATATCCTGGCATGCCAATCTTCCAATATTTAAAAATAGATTATATTACTAGTATCAATCTTTGAAGGGCAATGAAAAGAGTTCCGGGGTTTCTCAATCACCCTACCCGAGACCCCATCTTATATGAGCTCATTTCAACTACTCTCAAAAAAAGAAAGTAGAGAATAATCAAAGATCCCTAGAGTACCCAAAAACAGAGTTTGAACGACAAAGAGCATATTATCTCAAAATCGAAAATTTACGCGATCACAATATTCCCTTCACCTATCGGTGTGGAAAGTAAAAATGAAATTCTCAAAATTAATGGACTTGCTAGAATGAGAGGAGCAAATACGACAAACTTAACGCGAGGATTGTGGACACAAACATTTATTTTATTTATTTCGTCCAACTATTCGAATTCGTTAACTGGTACTGACACAATAATGATAATAACGCAGACAAAAGCTATACACGACTCGCCCTTACTTGTCCAGACCACGCTGCAGACGCTCACAATCACAACAAGAAATAAAATACTTGGTCCCAGAAACCTCTGAATGGCAAACATAGATACCTGTAACATTAATGAAAAGCAGTTATACACCTGGCTATAGGATGGCCAGCTCTTTCCAGAAACAGAGGGTTTCATGCTTGCTATCCAGGACAAAGTCATTGCGACACGAAATTACAAGAAGTATATAATTAGAGATCCATCTATCACCGACGTTGGTTGCAGAAAATGCCACCAACAGCAGGAAACAATAGTCGCAATACAAGTGGATGCAAAACTCTCGCTGGAACTGAGTACACAGCCAGACATAACTCTGCAGCCAAAGTCATATATCAAGCACAGGCCACAACTAACAAACTAACTGAAAACACAAGTCCTTATTATAATTACACACAGACCTCAGTACTCGAAAACAATAAATTCCAACTATACTAGGACATTGAAGTACATACAGACAACACCATCCCAGCTAATAGACTAGTTTTTTAGGCAAAGAATGAGTCCCAATAATATGAATATCCAAAACATCTACGCTGGGCAGATATCTAAATACACAGATCTTGCCATAAGAATAGAACTACTCTAGAAACAAAACAAAGTTATTATTGTCCCCTCATTATGTCGGTCTCAGGCCTTACACCAAATACATTTACACCACACCTGCAACAGTTGAGCCTGGACGAAAAGTTATACAAAACCTTCCAAAAGTCTGTAATCCTCAAGACCTGTAGCATTGTACGGTTCTTTCTGAATTCCGAATAAAAATAGGTTTTGACTTGGCACAGGCCGACAATACGTTACTACCGCGAATTTGCGAGAAAAATAAGAAATAGGAAACATAATAATACACATATAAAATATAGTTTATGCTCGTAACAAAGTCTATGTGAAAGCTAATCTAGTTAACCACCAGCGCCTGATAGGCTTGCAAAGCTAGACAGTACTATAGAAGGTAAAAGAAAAAATAGTGTCAAGCGGAAGGCCAGAGATAGAGCACACCTAGAAGTATCTGAATCACCCCCATATATGTTATGCAATTTTTTGTAGCTTCCGAGTTATGAATTTTTTTTTAAATTTTAGCGAATTCTCTACCTCGACAACTTAAAGCTCTTCCAAAAGAAAAATTAAAAGACTTTTCCAAATTATCTTTTTTGCTAATTAATCTTTAAGAGTTTACTGTTCATACATAGAGGAATAACAAAAAATCTTAGCAGTGAGACAGGACACACTGAATGTTTTTTATTGCGGCACTGACAATCATTCGGCTATTAGCGCCCTAAACTTAGTTATTGTTTCATTTAAAATCCCATCGCTAATTTCAAGAAATCTCCACCTCTTGTCGTTGAAGGTCAATTGGAGCGCAAGTAGCCCCATTAAGTACTCCTTTTTTTAATGATTATGATAGCTGAGAGTCTGAAGAAGTTTTTAGACCTGCTTAGAAATCGTGAAATCACCTCTTTGGATTTTTAATTGCGAGTCGAAGATTTAAGTTACATTATCAGATCGTAAATTTCTCACTTTACACTAAAATTTTTATGACTTTCATCAAGGTTACGAAGCCGATTATTTTATGTATGAACACTAAACTCTTGGAGATTAATTACCAAAAAAGACAATTTGGAAAAGTCTTTTAATTTTTCTTTTGGAACAGTTTTAAGTTGTCGAGGTAGAGAATTCTCTGAAATTCAGAAAAAAATTCATGACTCGGAAACTACAAAAAATTGCATAACATATATGGGGGTGATTCAGATACTTCTAGGTGTGCTCTATCTCTGGACTTCCGCTTGACACTATTTCTTGGGACACCCTGTATAATGTTCAAAAAATATGCAATATCTTACTGTTTCGAAAGGAGGTATATTTTTACTTTATATTTAAATTTATTAATATTGTATGCGTCAAACTATTGGGCAGTCGATTATACAGGGTGAGATTTTAGTGCCGAATCGGTCGATAACTTCACTACTGCAGAAGATAGCGAAAAAAGTTGTATATAAAAGTTGTAGCCAAGGATATGCTCCTTACTCAGAAAATATTTTGATTCATACAGGGTGATCCATAGCTACGTGGTGATGCAAACATGCATTTTTTTAAATGAGATACCCTATTCTATTCTACTAGTGATTCCCGTTCTTAAAATATGAGGTGTTGAATTTTCGCGATCACAATACTCCCCTCACCTATCGGTGTGGGAAGTAATATAAACACTTTTGTGTCGCAAAACTTTTTAAGCAGGTTGCATGATTTCTTTTACGATGTTCATTTTACGAGGTTAACAAGCAAATAAAAGGCTCCCAAAATTTCCTGAACATGTATCACAATCCACCATTATCCTTCACCAGTCCAAAATAATGGCACAGATTCTTATTATGCTCGTAAAATGGGACACGGTTCCTCGAAAAAAAAAAATGGTTTCCCTTTCAAACATGAAAGTGAGGCCTGTCCTTGTGACAACATCCTAGAAAGACAAGAATGCCGTAAATATTTAATAATAAAATCTCCTCTGCTGCCATTGGTTAGTTCCTTTATCTACAAAAGCCCCTTTTATTTAATTTATACAAAATTACTAAACTATCTGGTCAATAATGCTAGAGTTATACAGTAATAATCATTGTAAGAAAAAAATATGCAGCTATATCTTACTGTTAGGAAAGGAAGTATAGTTTTACTTTTTATTTAAATTTATTAATATTATAGGCATCAAACTCATCGGGTAGTCAATTATATAGACGTGTGGCGTTGAATATAAAAGATCTTAGAAAAAATGCTGTCTCCTGGAATAGTTGTCAAACGTTGTCATTCAAATTAATTTTTGTCTAACTTTGTATTTTAACAAACACCACTGAGGTGGCCGAAACGTAAAACTAAGTTTTTTTAAGCATATGTGGTATTTTTTAGAAGACCAGTGAAAAAGTAAGTTTTGAATGGGTATGTACAGTATACCATACGATAAACAAATAAAAAATGAACTGATAAATGCAAGTACTTTTATTTCGCAAAACTTTTTGAGCAAATTGCATAATTTCTTTTACGATGATACTTTTACGACGCTAACATGGCCACAAAAGGCTCCCAAAATTTCCTGAACATATATCACAATCCTCCATTATCCTTCACCAGTCCAAAATAATGGCACAGATTCTTATTATGCTCGTAAAATGGGACACGGTTCCTCGAAAAAAAAAAATGGTTTCCCTTTCAAACATGAAAGTGAGGCCTGTCCTTGTGACAACATCCTAGGAAGACAAGAATGCGTAAATATTTGACAATAAAATCTTCTCGGCTGCCATTGGTTGGTTCCTCTACCTACGAAAGCCCATAAGTTTCACTTTTATTTGATCTGCCCTATGAGAGTCCAGAAAAAAAGCCTGCAAGGCGGTAGGAGCGGCTACTTGATTGTCACTTGTTACTTTTATTGCAGGGCCGTTAATGGTTTTTTCAGTTTTATGACCTAAGGGATGCATAAGGTTTCCATATTTGTGAGCAGTGGCGGAATCAGGGATGGAAAAAAGAAGCCCTATTTGTTCGGAAATTTAATTTTGAGCTTGAAAGATCCATGTCCCACCAGGACTTAGTTTCGAGGGGCCCAGATTGGGGTTAGGATCTTTAAATTTTGCTTGACCAGGCCTTGATCAGCAGATTAGGGTTGCCGTTAGACATGGTGCATGTTTGTGGATATTACATTTTAGCGGCATTATATCACGTTGCTGGACACAACGGCTATAGCCGTCTGCGGGGAGTTATCGTGATACGCCACGACGGCTATATCAGTCAAAAAGTTATTTGCTTGTTACGGCAGAACGGCGACGACCGTCAGAATGTCGGTATACTTGCCTTGTTAAGCAATGTTAGTACCGTAACGTGAAGCTCGTCATTTCTGAAATTGCCAAATTCTAACCCACTATACGCTATCCCAACTATTCATGTTTTAAGGTGCATGGGTAAAACGGCACGACGGCTATAACCGTCCATAACCTCCAATGTGATGCATTGACCACATGTATAGCTGCCATATTGCAAGTGTGTTTTTGTTTGATTTTCATGTTTTCAGTACTGATGGGCGGTAGGTAACCAGATATTTTCATCCTAAACAGATATTCGTCGTTCACCTATTATACATATAGAATAAATTGTTTCATATCAATACAAAACTCGAAGCACGTGTGAGACATTTTCCAGAGAAGCTGCCCCTACCAGAGGATCATAAAATAAAGTCATATTTTCTTAGATGCAAACAATGTTTCAAATCTGGAAAACGCAAAGAAACTAGCTATAGATGCAAGGGTTGTGAAAATAAACCTGCTTGTGTCCAGACTGCTTTGAAGAGTGGCGTCAAACATAAATTTGTGCCTACATTTTGTTTTGTTTGGGGATACCTCTGTTTGCTAATAAATTTGACTTTTTGTTTTTAAACCGTCTATATTCTGAGAGATGCGTTTTTGTTTATAAATTTGATACAATAAAATGTTGATTTTGTTTTAGCTTTTGTCTCGAAAATTGTCCTTTTCTTCCCACAAGATGTGTTTTACGATTACACTGATCAGACGGCTATAGCCGTGGTTGCCATTCTAGAACATAAAGTCAGCTGTGATATGACACGACGGATATAGCCGGCCTTTTTATTGTCGCCAAAAACCTTAAAAATAGGAAAAAAGAGTCAAAAATAAATACCCCTAAAATATTTTGATAACGCAAATCATGTTACAAATGCAGAAAAAATGGGAATGTTTTGAGGTGCCATATTACGAAGCCTCCCGGCCAGCAGAGTGTCCAACAATGTGATATAACATTTCGGGGGGGAGGGGCGGACCCCCTGGACCCCCCTACATACGTGCCTGATATTCCAGCATTTTAATTCATTCAACATCCCAAGCAAAAGTTACGGAAGTATTGTGATCAGTTTCTTTGTGAATTCTAAATAATATAAACATTTTGAATTATTATTGCCTGCACACCACGAAGGCTAAGGCTAAATACCTGAGACCAGGGTACCGCGGCTGCTATAAAGAGGTTAGCTTAAGCTTAATAGGCTCAGTGATCAGCCGATTTATGGAAGATAGCTCAGAGGAGCAGATTCCGTTTGAATACCGACAGAAAAGTGATAGGTCACCAACCGCACGTCTATGAGAAAGCGGCTGGAGGTGGCGCGTTAAGGTCGGGAATTAAGGTGCTCTTGGGTCATAGTAGGTATTATTGTTATAAAATGGTTCATTGGAGGTGCAATAAAATCAGCAAAAACCCAAAAGTTACAAAACATCCTATCTAGGCCTTTTAGAGGTTACTTATCATTTTGTGAAAGGGTGAATCTGAGGCTGTGAGACGGCTTAACACCTCCTACACATCTTGATTGTACTAAGAAAGTATCAAAATTTTATTACAATCAAGCTAGACGTTTTCAATTTACAGGTTACATATTATATAGCAATAAATAATTTCCAAAACAGTTTTCCTTCACTGCCGACTGCTATGCTATTAAAATAAAATTAGTAGTTACCAAGTTACAGGTCATAGGATCATCAAGCTTAATATGTCTCAAAAATTACACAAACTTTGGATAGGTTTGATCATATATACTTTTATAGGAAAAGGCTCACTCTTATCCAGGGCTTTGAAAATCCATTTAAAAAAAAATGTCGAGTTTTGGAGTACCTATTCATTCATTTTTTGATAATTAATCAGCTGATAATGCACGGATTTTTAAATTTGTATTTCAAAAGTATCCAAAAATACTAACATATTTTTAGTCAGAAAAAGGAAACCAAATGTAAAGCATGTCAATATTTAAAATATATAATATTGATACGTCTTCGGCATTGGCAAACTTTGTCAATGAAATCAGAATTTTTTTAATAAAGGTTTTTGCATTAAAGTGTATGTTTTTGAGATCAAAATTATTTGTTACTGTGACCCCCTAAAAAATAAATGTGTCTACTTCACTGGATATTTTCTGGCGGCTCTCACGAATCCACCACTGGTTGACGATTTTTTTTTTTTTGAGTTTATAACTTAAGGGTGACTTGAGGATTTCATGTTTGTGAGATGAGCATGGTTCAAGGGTCCATAAATATTTATACAACGGCGGCTCCTAGCGTCTCCTTTTGATTTCCTAATTGGACATAGTGCGCTCAAATAAAATCTGACTTTTTCTTTCAAGGAGAAATTTGAATGTCACATTATTCATGAGAATGGAATTACAGTAGATTGCAGATGTTTATTAGTTGCCAGCCAAGTTTTTTGCTGATAGTTGGAACGTTGTGATTTTGTACCTTCTAACAGACTATTTCCTTTCTACACCAGTCGTTAGAGCCGGTATACAAAACGCTTAAGTTCACTATCTCGTGAGTTGCGGAAAGGTAACAACTTCTGAGGATGCCATCTATACAGGGTTATTCACGCTATTCGACACGGAGCATTATGGCTAGAGTATTTGACAAACAAGTAAATAATAATTTCGGACGGATAGACACCCATAAAGGCTACATTTTAAAAATATTTTCATGTTATACAGGGTGTCCTAAAAGCACGAAATTCATCAAAGTTATGTTTTTTTCAAATGGACACCCCATATATTATTGCATATTCAGATTCCTTGCTGAATTCTAGTGTAACTTTATGTATCATACATGGGACCTAAAGCGAACCGTTTAGGTGTAAATCACCATTTTCGGTATAAGTAGATATCAGGAAAAAATTGAATATCGCAGAGATTATAAAATATGGAAGGCTGTGACTTTGCCGTATTACTAAGCATAAAATGCGTCAGCTTTGATGAGAGTGTCAAATTTAAATTACGTTTATGCTTGGAGAAATCGGTCGATTAATTAATGAAACTTCGATCAGCGATAACTTGATTTTTTCAAATGCGAATGCCTAATTTTTTTTATACGGTTAAACGTAGAATTTGATAACCTTTCTAATGATATAAGGTTGTGAACATCAATCTCTGGTAGTCTTCATTTAATTTTAAATTTTCAAACAAATCGGCGACTTTCAATTTTCCTACCTATAAGCAACTTAGCTGGCCATGAAATGTAAACAAAAACCTGTTCAGGTAGAAGAAAACAACTAACTTAGCTGAAAAATACGCACTAACTAGACTAAAGGGACAAGATTATAAAAATTCCTTACAACAAATCAACTCTCCCAGAAACAACTGCGATAACATCTCTAAGGTCAAAGAGAAGCTGGAGTATGGCAGTAATAGATATCTTTCACAGTCTACTGGCTACCGCAATCTACTAGAGGTTAAAAATTTCCAAGACAATTAAAAACCCTGATATGAAACAAAAACAACCAGCGACTATTGCTCCAGCACGCAACTATCAATCATATGTAATGGTGTAAAAAAGTGCCAATTTGCGTCGAAGTCGATATCTCCGCCTGGAGCCCTTCTATTTTTCAATATCTATTAGCAATATTGCAAAAAAGGAATACTGACAACTCAGATTTAAATTTTCTGCCATTTAAGTTATGTTTTATAATTTGAACAAATTTTAATTCATTCTTCATTTTCTGCGGTCTTGCTAATAGGTACTGAAGAATTTTCAGAACTCCAGTCAGAGGTACTTTTGACTTGAGTTTTGACAGAATTGCAGACTTTTTTATATCATTAAATGTGAAATTTTATTATGAAAATAATAAACTACTTACAACATCCTCTAGTAGTTTTTATTTTATTTAAAAATTCTCAATGGTTTTGGAAACTGCCAGTACATTGCAGTAGCTAGTAGCCGGGAAAAAATCCATTTCTGCCATACCCCAGCTTCTCTTTGACCAAAAATATGTTACCGCCGTTGTTTCTTGTTAGACTTTGTTTGTTGTGAGTAATTTTTATAGTCTTTTCCCTTTAGTCTAGTTCGTGTGTATTTTCAGCTAAGTTAGTTGTTTTCTTCTACCTGAACAGGTTTTTGTTTATATTTCATGGCCTGCTACGTTGCTTATAGGTAGGAACATTGAAAAACGCCGATTTGTTTGAAAATTTAAAATTGAATGAAAACTACCAGAGATATTCAGATATTCACAACCCTATATCATTAGAAAAGTTATCAAATTCTACGTTTAACCGTATAAAAAATTAGGCATTCCCATTTGAAAAAATCAAGTTATCGCTGATCGAAGTTTCCTTAATTATTCGACCGATTTCTCCAAGCATAAACGTAATTTAAATTTGACAGTCTCATCAAAGCTGACGCATTTTATGCTTAGTAATACGGCAAAGTACAGCTTTCCAAATTTTATAATCTCTGCGATATTCAATTTTTTCCTGATATTTACTTATACCGAAAATGGTGATTTACATCTAAACGGTTCGCTTTAAGTCCCATGTATGATACATAAAGTCACAATAGAATTCACCAAGGAATCTGAATATGCAATAATATACGGGGTGTTATGTTTAAAAAAACATAACTTTGATACATTTCGTGCTTTTGGGACACCCTGTATAACATGAAAATATTTTTAAAATGTAGCCCTTATGGGTCTCTATCCTTCTGAAATTCTTATTTTCTTTTTTATCAAATACTTTAGCCATAATGCTCCGTGTCGAATAACGTGAATAACCCTGTATAATACTTGTCACTCCGATAAGTGAGTGAGCATGTGGTTGCAAAAATTTTCGATTTTGAGATAATACTCTTTTTGGGCGTTTTATGATATTTACATAACAAAAATCCACGTCACTCATAGCGGAGTATTGTAACCAAGAAAGTTTTTATTTTCATTTTCGTTGGTCTGTCTTTCTAGCCGCGTAATCTCAGTAACGGTTGCTTGAATCATGACGAAATTCGATAGCTATATGCTCAGGCAGCAGGCAGGTTTCGTGAAAGGACGCGGTACGCGTGAACAGACCTTAAACTTACGACAAATTATTGAAAAAGCCAGAGAGCATTATTTTCCAGTTTTTATCTGCTTTGTGGACTATTCTAAGCCGTTTGATAACGTAAAGTGACCTAAACTGTGGGAAATTCTCATCTCTATGGGAGTTCCTTATCACCTAGTGTTTCTCATACAACTCTACGAGTCTAATTCGGCTCGTGTAAGAATTGATGGTAATTTGTCTAGCCAAACTGCAACCAGAAAAGGAGTTCGTCAGGGATGTGTATTATCTCCGATGTTGTTTATCATTTACTCTGAATTTGTGATGAGACAGGTATTAGACAACTGAAATGGCGGTGTAACTATTGGCGGATGCAAAATCTCGAACTTAAGATTTGCTGACGATACAACCCTTATTGCAGCTTCTCAGGAAGAACTAGTAGCTCTATTAAACACCTTAGAACAACATAGTGCAGCGTATGGACTTGGTATAAACTACAATAAGACCAAGGTTATGATCGTAGATTGAGAGCATGATAATTATCGGGAAATAAAATCAATAGGCCGTTGTGAAGTAGTTCAAAGTTTTGTATACCTCGGTTCTTTGATCGACAATTCGGGTAGCTGTGAATATGAGATTCGACGGCGCATTCAACAGCCATGACCAAGCTTACTAAAATATGGCGTGACCATAACATCACTAAAACTAAAAAAATGTCGCAGGTTCAGTCTCATGTGTTCTCCATATTTTTGTATGCCTCGGAAACTTGGACTGTTAAAAAGGCAGATCGAGCTCGCATAGATGCTTTTGAAATGTGGACATGGAGGAGAATGCTGAGAGTTCCTTATACCGCCCATCGAACTAACGTTTCCATACTGGATGAGGTCGGTAATCCAAAGAGACTATCCTCCATTGTGTCGAAGAGAATGCTTACATTCTTCGGACATATACACAGAAGCGATAATATGGAGAAACTTGTCGTTCAGGGTTAGGCCCCGAGTGGGCGGCGCCGTGGCCGTTCCCCTACACGCTGGGTGGATACGACAAAACAATTACTAGATATGAGTATCAAGAGCGCTACTGAACTGACAGTAAATCGCGAACGATGGCGAGCTACAGTGCTCAAAACTATTGATAATATTCGTGTCGGCAATACTCTAGCTCTGACTTAATGCATTTTACGAGTTCACAACATGTCTGTTAAGACATTGTGACTATGATGATATGCTGTGGTGTCGTAGTAGGTGATAATTTTTACAATCGATGTATTGGCAGCGGAGAAATCGGTAAAACACAAAAAATCATTAGAACCCCTCCAAACTCAGTTTTTACGCGGCTAAAGGGTTCCTGGCCGTTTTTCATTTTATTAATAGCATTTTATTAATATTTATAGCAAATAAAGTACAGTTCAACAAAAAGCTCAGGCAACAGCACTTACAAAGAAGTCTCACGATGGCTTATCAACCGTGGAAATGGAGGGTCACTCCATAGTCCTGGCACGACCACGTCGTCAGTATTGCTAAAACGGCATCCCAGAAGCTTGAAGTTTTGTTCCGCTGTAGGAAGTTGTATACACCAGAGCAACTGCTGCTGCTGTACAAGGCACAGATCCGATCATCGCTGAGGTATTGCTCCCATGTGTGGGGATGCGCTCCGAAGAACTCTCTAAAGCTTCTGGACACTATCCAGAAAAGAGCGATTAGACTAATCGATACGCCAAACCTCACAAAGGACCTCCACAGCCTGGAACATCGAAGGAGGGTGGCTGACCTATCCCTGTTTTACAGTTTCTATCACGGAAAATGTTCGATTGAGCTCTCTCAGATAATAACACCACAGGCCGTCCGAACCAGGAAAACTAGAGAAGCTCTGTGAGCTCATCCTTACCAGGTCGAGGTCCTTACTCCCCGAAGTAGTCTCCTCCAGTATTCCTTCTTTTGGAGAACTTCTACGCTGTGGAATCAGCTGCTGGGGAATTTGTTTCCCGACGGCTACAACCTGCAGCGCTTCAAATCTAACGTGGACCGATACTTATCCTCTCGCGGCGCTTCTACAGCGCCATAGGCTTTAAGCCTTTGCGGGAGGCCGACCATAAAAAAAATTGGAGGGTAGAAATCGGGGTGATGAGATAGGTGAGGGGTTTGGAAACACAAACATTTGTACTATTCATAATATACTGAAAAAAAATTGACTTATATCTTGTGCCTTTTGGACCTATCTGCGATTGTGGCCTTTGATTTTTATATCTGTGGAATAAGTTGATGCATACATATTGTAGCATACTGTATTATAGTTAACTGTTTTGTATTATTGCTGACGTTTCTTTCGAAATGTAAGGTTGGAATTTTGATGGGTGTTGTAGAATGTCATCTGAAGGTCTCGAATTTTCTAGACGGTTCGATGAAGTATATAGAAGGGGTCACGGGTATCGTGGCAGTAGTTGTGGTTGAGCTAAGTTAATTTCAGACAAGGTTAAGAGATTTTGTATTGAGTAGTGAAGTAAAGAAGTGAAATTACGTCCAGTTTGATTCCCTGGAGGGCTGAAAAAGCGGCTGACGTGACAATATATTATTATAATCCTATAACGTGTACCTAATTTAGAACTACGAACTTGATTGTGATGAAATTGTAAAATCGTATTACTAGCGTGAAGGCGTATCGTTGTTGGAACTTTTGCCAATGGCGCAGAAGAAATAAACAAAAAACAAAAAATCGCTCAGACTTCGTTTTAAGATGTTGGAAAGGCCCCTGATCATTGTCTACTTTGTTGATGAGGATAGAGAAACTCTACATTTTTTGTTAGCACAGATAATGTGTGGAAAGTACTGAGACGTTTTATGAGGAAAACGAAAATTCGTGTCACTCACTTCCGTCGGTCTGTCTGTCTGTCTGTCTGTCGGTCTGTCTGCCTGGTCTGTGCGTGCTTCTAGCCACGTAATCTCAGTAACTGCTTCATGGATCGTGATGAAATTTGGATAGCAATATGCTGTTGGGTCGTAGTAGGTAACGTTCTTATAATTCTGAAAATCGGTCCATAGGCGGCGAACTAATTAGCAAAAAACAAAAAAATAAATATTCCTCAAACTCCGCTTTTAGGTATTTTAGGGGTTCCTGATCATTTTCTACTTTTTTTTGGGTGGGGTGAAATTGGGGTGGTTGAGGGATGGGGGGCTGCAAATCTCAAAAATGTGTTGTATCCTTAATAGGCTATCCATTGACCTGTAAAAGAAAGACCTAGCGGCATAATACACTTTTTTAGGCCCATCCGAACATTGCCTTGCCTATTCCAGAAACCAAGGGACGTAGAATTTTGTGATGTGTACATATACCAGTATTGCTTAATTTCGTTCTATGTACATTGCGTAAAGCAAAAATTATTAAATTGATTTTAATGAAATTTCGACAGAGAATTGACTATGGCGGCGAGAGTGGAAAACGCGGCACTGTCTGAAAAATCGCGTTAGTGGCGGCGCAACAATAATTAAAAAACTAAAGATATAAAAACAGCTCACACTCCGCTTTTAGATGGTCTAGAAGCTCCTGATCGTTTCGCATCGTTCAGTTGAAGCAAGCAGAGTGAAAACTGTGGCGTCCTAGTTTCTAAGGAGGGAGGCGCAAGAAACTATTTACGAGATTTTGTGTTGGATGTTCTTTTGCGGGCGGGTGGGCGATGATTTGGTTGCAAGGGGACTTCAGACTATAGCTTCATGCAATGGGAAAACAATAAAATGGTATCATTATTATGTGTGCGAAGTACTGAGTCAATGAACTTGGCGTCATTTTTTGTAGATAAGCTCAGTCTTATGGACGTAATCAAAGACTACTGCTCAGTGGCGCTTCTAGGAAGTTTGTCTGGGGGGGGGGGGGGTAGTCACTTTATGCATAATGTATAGTGGGCGCCGCCAAGGAGAGGGGGGGGGGGGTACAATAAACATCTTGTCAGAGGAAGATATAATACGGTAAGAGATGAATATTTATGAAATTAAAATTTTTCAGCCGCAAAGATCAAATTAAACATTACACAGGTATTCTCCATTTTTTATTATAAGGAAAATTAACAAAACAAAACACATATAACAAAACCAGACTTATTATAAATAATAAACAGAAGAACATATTTAAAGCAATAAACATAAACAATTAAATTTTCAATGCATCTCATTGCATCCTATTTTTAATTAATCAGTTTTGTTCCGTGTTCTGGGGGGGGGGGGTTAATTACCCCCTCTACCCCCCCCCCCCCCCCTTGGAAGCGCCCTTGCTACTGCTACCAAATTTAAATCGGTTGTCCGTATGAGAGTGTGCCTTTGAAATGATGGAAATTAAGATTCGTAAAGTGACGAAACTTCACACCTTATTATTCTATTAGTGAGACGGCCAGTTGAATATACTAGATTAGTAAACAAGGTTGTTGTTATGCCAATTCCTCTGTTATGGCTTTTTTAGTAGCGAATAGGCATTGCTTGTTATTTTACAAGAGACAACTTAGTATGCGTCAAATTAGAATACAGGGTCACTTCATGCCCGTGATGAGCTTTCCTGATTTAACTCCATGTATCACATGCCGGACCTCAATTTATTTTTATTTACTGTTCACAATGATGAGCGTTTAACATTACGAGCCGATTTCATTACCTTAAGGGTCTAGGGTATAGCGCGCGAAATTGAGAATCCAAGAAAAGACGTATTCCCATGTTAGCGAGGAGGCGTGGCCACCTGTTCCCTTTCTCCAGTGCGTGTGTCTAAGATGAGGGCAGATAAGTCCAAAAATCCAAAGGTAAGGTTAAAAGGTCCAAAAATAAGGTCCAAAGGTCTCTATAAAAATGAATTTCGCATTTCCAAGTTACCTTTAAGCTTACAGTAATTAATCAAATAGCAAAATGAAGAAGAAAGCTTGCGCTTGTGCAACTATTTACGCTTTTTTGATATCGAGTTTGGTTGTTAAATTACAGGCATTTATAGAATGCATGATTTTGCATTGCGAGTTTTTTTGCAAATTAAAAAAAACTTTTTTGAGAAAATCGAAAATAGTAGTCATTCATTAAGGTCTTGACTATCGCCTTCTGAATTATTATATATGTAGTTTGAAAATAGAGTGTGTTATGCGAGAAATTGTGAGTCCGTGTTTTACATGGCAAATACGTGTATATAAATGTGTGTATCCAGGCCCCTTAATGATGATTCTTATTATTGTGTCAGCCAATGGGGTATTTGTTTTTGGTCACGTGACGTCCGATTCAGCATTTTTAATGGGACACCCTGTATATTTGTGATTTTTTGTGTTCCTCCCCATTAAATAATTCCAAAAAACTAGCAAACTTGGGGTCTAAAGTGATTAATTCAAGAGCTACAGGTACTTAAAGGACTGCACGATTACCATTGATTATAACATGTACCCCCTACAGTTATTTTGCTAGTGTTTCATAATTGTAGTGGTACAGTACCCGTAGCTCTTGAATTAATAAGTTTAGACTCCAAGTGTAATAATTTGTTGGAATTGTTTTATCGGGAGGAAAACAAAAAGTCACAAACATACGTGACCACAAAAAAATACCTCATTGGGTGACACAATAATAAGAAAAGATACTATATTTGCTCTAATTTACAATCTCAAAATTATAATTCGCTACTACTACCCAGTTCCGATATATTGCTTGTCTTAATCGTCGTAGGACACCCTGTATGTCAAATGGTATCGCCTGGTACACTGATAGCTCCAAAAATTCATCGGGCAGAGAAGGAGGCATATACAGTGGTAGGCCTGGGGGAAACGTAAGTGTCCGCCACCCCAACACAACCACCCCAATATCACCCCCAGCAAAAAAAAAGTAGAAAAAAAGAAACATTTTTTGTTTTTTGCTAATTACTCCGTCGTCCATGCACCGACCCCACAGCATAGAGGTACCCAAATTTCATCACAATCCATGCAGCGGTTACTGAGATTACGAGGGTAGAAAAAACGCGACAGATAGACAGACAGACCGACAGGCCGACGGAAATGACGTGGACTTTCGTTATGTAGACATCATAAAACGCCCAAAAAGCTTATTATCTCAGAATCGAAAATTCTCGCGACCTCAATACTCCCCTCACCTATCGGTGTGGGAAGTAAAATGAAGTTTCCGTTTAATAAATGAATAAATTAAATATCCGCTCATTTGAGCAGTAGGTATAAGCAGCTTTTTGCTTTCGCGTTTTTGTTTAGAGTAGCCTCGCCATAGCTGGCTTCGTTGTCGTGTTTCTTATCAAATTTATATTAAAGTCTAGGAATTCAACTTTTATCGAGAATGTTTTTCAAAGTATTTTTACCTACTAAATAACTTCCTTCTGATAACAGCCGACGTGCTTCAAATGAATTCGACTTCTTCAAAGGTTAGGGTTTTCTTAATCTTTTATTTACATTGTAAACCATCTATTTTCTAGTATCGTTGTTTATATTTACCCTAAGAAAATAAAGTTGTTGAGACCTATTGTTTTTCTTATTAGGACAGGTATAAAATTCGGCTTCTCTAGTAAATGTCGCCATAAAAATTTTGGTCAGCAAATATACAGAAAGATCAGTTATCTCCTTTAAATAGAAGGTATGCACAGTGGTTGGGTAGTTGGTATAATAAAAGAAGAAATATAAACATATCAATTATCTTATTCTGCATTATGCCGAAATACAGATTTTAACAAAAAGGAGCATTTAAAAGTATTGAAATGTCTACTTATTTGAGTTTCAAGCAGCTGAAGAACTTATTTCAGAACTAAAAGATTAAAAAAGGTGACTACTTTAGGTAAAAATCTTGCTTCAATTTTTGAGTAATTTGCCTACCATGTTTACATATTTTCAGTTCAAAAAATGTATATCAACACCTATAAATCAGAAAGGGGAGACTACATATAAGTAAATTAACTCAAAACTGAAAAATATTTATAACCATTTTACATTTTGTTGGGGAGGACCACTGCATACCAGTAGATATTTTTTAGTCACGTTACACTTGATAAACCTATAACCTATAACATGGAAACTACTAACTTGATAGTAATAAAATTCTAGGGCCGACTTGTCATCGAAGCAGGGGCAAAAAGATACAAAGTTCTTGGTGCCTCAGGAAATATCGAACGTTGTTTATAGGCCTTTTTACTGGGATAAGTCTGGGATCTCCACAGGTACGTGTTTGGAGGGGTGGGGTCCAGATTAGGGTTGGAAGCTTTAAGTTTTTTACCTGGGACGAACTTCTTTTTTTTAATAACAATAATAATACCGCGTTTATTGTAAATATAAAATAAATAAAATACAATAAACAACAAGTGCCTCGAAAAAGTTAAAAACTTGTGCTTGTGTACAAGGTAAATATTATAAAATAGAAACAACAAATAACGGTTAATTCAGGGATATTTTTATTTAAATATTATGTATTCTAGATATTATAGTAATAGTAGGTATTACATATGTCAACAAGTTGGTGAATTTTATTGCGATTATTATTTACTATCCATTGTTTTAAACGATACTTGAATGAATTTAAAGGCACTAGACATTTTATTCTTTCTGGTATCTCATTGTATAGTCTTGGAGGAAGAAATGTATGACATCGTAATAAAGTATTTTTCCTTGCTGTTGGTACAACATCAGATGCATATCTTATGTCATATTTATGTTCGTGTTTTGTCAAGTTTGATTTATTTTTATATTGGTAAACACCTAATGACATGAAAAATGTTTGGCGGATATCTAGAATTTTTGTTTTAGAAAATAACAAGTCACTATAGGATATGTACATTTCACTTTATATAAAATTTTTATTAAACGTTTTTGTATAATTCCTATTGCTTTTATATTACTTTTACATGCTGCGCCCCACACCACAATACAATATCGTATATGACTATGAACAAGTGCTTCGTATACAATGATCATCTGTTCATAGGTAAGTATAGTGCAAAGGAGTTTAAATTTGCTTATAACGTAACGTATCTTTTTACAACATATTCTATATGCTCCTTCCATCAGGAAAACAAAATATTCCTTGTCCCGAAGGGGGGAGGGGGTGCATTTTTGTGGATACCTGACGTTTCTTTGGAAAGGAGGGTGTCCGGGCCCCCCCTAAATACGTGCCTGGTTTCCCATCTCGCTTAGTTATCAATGCCTGAAGTCCTGGAGTTTATGAGCATCTAATTACAATAGGTGGACAGTTGTTCTATATGGTTTTACTTCCCACACCGATAGGTGAGGGGAGTATTGTGATCGCGAAAATTTTCGATTTTGAGATAATACACTTTTTGGGCGTTTTATGATGTGTACATAACGAAAATCCACGTCACTCATTTCCGTCGGTCTGTCTGTCGGTCTGTCTGTCTGTCTGTCGGTCTGTCTGTCTGTCTGTCTGTCGGTCTGTCTGTCTGTCGGTCTGTCTGTCTGTCGGTCTGTCTGTCTGTCGGTCTGTCGGTCTGTCGGTCTGTCGGTCTGTCGGTCTGTCGGTCTGTCGGTCTGTCGGGCTGTCTGTCTGTCTGTCTGTCGCGTTTTTCTACCCTCGTAATCTCAGCAACCGCTACATGGATCGTGATGAAATTTGGGCAGCGGTATACTGTGGGGTCGTAGTAGGTAATGTTCCTAAAATTTTGAAGATTGGTGCACAGGCGGCGGAGTAATTAGCAAAAAACAAAAAAAATAAAAATTGCTGAAACTTCGTTTTTAGGCGTTTTAGGGGTCCCTGATCATTTTCTACTTTTTTTGGTTGGGGGTGAAATTGGGGTGGTTGGGAGGTGAGGAGTTGTAAAATTGAAACATTTATTGCTTTCATAATAGACTGTCCACTGACCTGTGAAGAAAGAACTGACGACATAAATAACTTTTTTAGGTCCATCCGAACATTGCCTTGCCTATTACAGAAAGCAAAATACTTAGAATTTTTTCTGATGTAAACATACGGGAGTATTGCTTTAGATCGTTCTATATTGTCTAACGAGGAAACTGTTGAATGGATTTCAATGAAATTTTGACACAGTATTACTACCGTGGTGAAAGCGCGTATGGTTTTATAAATCGTGCCAGTGGCGGCGCAGAAATGATAAAAAAACTAAAAATATAAAAACAGCTCAAACTTCGATTTTAAGCGTTTTAGAGGTAACTGATCATTTTGTGCGTTTTTTTTGGGTGGGGGTGAAATTGGGATGGTTGGGGGGCTGGGGGTTGAAAAATTAAAAAATTTCTTGTACTACTACTAATAGGCTGTCCACTAACCTGTGAAGGAAGATCTAGCGACACAAATCATCTTTTTAGGTCCACCCGAACATTGCATAGCCTATTACGGAAACTAAGGGACTAAACTAAGAATTTTCTGTATACATACGAGAATTTATTAAATCGTTTTGTATTTTGTAACGTCGACATTATTAAATTGATTCTAATGAAATTTGGACACAGTATCTTGTTACCGAGGTGAGAATGGAAAACGCGTATATTTGAAAAAATCGTGTCAGTGGCAGCGTAGCAATAATCAAAGAACGAAAAGCATGAAAACAACTCAAATTCGGTTTTTAGATGTTTTAGGGGTTTCTGGTCATTTCCTACCAGTTTGTTGGGTGGGGGTGAAAGTGAGGTGGTTGGGGGGTGGGGGGTTGTAAAACTGAGAAGTTTGTAGTATCGATAATAGGCTGTCCATTGACCTGTGTAGGAAAGACCTAGCGGCATAAGACAATTTTGGGGGGGGGGGGCTGTCGATTATTTGGTTACAAGGGATCTCAGACTATAGCTTCATGCTATGGGTAAATTATAAACTGGCATGAGCGTGATGTGTGGGAAGTACTGAGTCAATCAACTTGACTTCATTTTTTTTTTTTGGTATTCCACCTACAAGTGTGGAATCAGAGAGGGGTGTTTACAACTGCAGGAACAACATAAAAATAAGGCTAAAATTACTAGGTAGGATTTTTGATGAACCTTGTATCATTTCAAAAAATCTCCTCAGCCAGAATAGTTTCAGAAAAAATGGAGTCAAGTTGATTGACTCAGTACTTCCCACACATTATTGTGATACCAATTTATTATTTTCCAATAGCATGAAGTTATAGTCTGAGATTCCCCTGCAACCAAAGCATCGACCACCCGCCCGCAAAAACAACATCCACCACAAAAACTCTCGTAAATAGTTTCTTGCGTCTCCCTCCTTACGAACTAGGACGCCACAGTTTTTTTCTGCATGCTTCAGCTGGACGATGCGAAACGATCAAGAGCCTCCAACCTGTCTAGAAACGAAGTTTGAGCTGATTTTATATTTTTGGTTTTTTGATTACTGCTGCGCCGCTACTGACACGGTTTTTCAAAAACAGAGTGGTTCTCCATTCTCACCGCGGTAATAAATTCTGTGTCAAAATTTTATTAAAATAAATTCAATAATTTTCGCTTTACGCAATATACATAGAACGAAATAAAGCAAAACTCGTATGTACAGATCACAAAATTGGTTTCTATAATAGGCAAGCCAATGTTCGGTTGGGCCTAAAAAAGTGTAATATGCCGCTAGGTATTTCTTCTACAGGTCAATTGACGGACTATTATGAATACAACAAATTTTTCAGTTTTACAACCTCCCACCCCCAACCGCCCCGATTTCACCCCACCAAAAAAAAAAAATTATATTTTTAGTTTTTTATTATTGCTGCGCCGCCACTGACCCGATTTTTTCAAAAGATAAGCGTTTTCCATCCTCGCTGCGGTAGTAATACTGTGTCAAAATTTCATTAAAATCAATTGAACAATTTTCGTGTTACGCGCTATCGAAAGATCTGAAACAATACTTGTATGTATACATCACAAATTCTAAGTCCCGTGGTTTCTATAATAAGCATGCAACGTTCGGATGGACCTACAAAGTGTATCATGCGGCTAGGTTTTTCATTCACATGTCAATGGACAGCCCATTACGAATACAATAAATTTTTCAGTTTTACAACCTCCCACCCCCCAACCACCCCAAATTCACTCCCACCCAAGAAAAAGTAGAAAATGATCAGGAACCCCTGAAACGCCTAAAAACAAAGTTTGAGGCATATTTGAAATTTTTTGTTTTTTGCTAAGTACTCCGCCCCCCGTATAACGATATTCAAAATTATAGGAACATTACCTACTACGACCTCACAGCATATCGCTGCCCAAATTTCATCACAATCCATGCAGCGGTTGCTGAGATTACGAGGCTAGAAAAAAGCGACAGACAGACAGACCGACAGACCGACAGCCCGACAGACCGACAGACCGACAGACCGACAGACCGACAGACCGACAGACCAAACCAGACCAAAAAGTATATTATCTCAAAATCGAAAATTTTCGCGATCACAATACTCCCCTCACCTATTGGTGTAGGAAGTAAAAACGATGTTATTAGACTCACGGCACTGCATATATACAATTTACATTTTGGTACTCCACTTTTGGGTTTTGTTTTTGTATATCTCGAGTGTTCCTTTAAATTGGCATGCTTAGTACTCCCCTGCCTAAATCTAATATTGTTTGATATTTTTTAGCTTCTTTTCAATAAAAAAAATGTTATGGAATTATCAATGTTTACTTCAAACAACCATAGGTTCTTAATAGAACGATATCACTGTAATATGTGGGAAGTACTAAGTCCATCAACTTGACTTCATTTTATTTAATTTCTCAGGATCATGAAACCCAATTCCGAAAATCCTGGGGATTGAACAATTTGCATCCCTAATACTAAGTCAATGAATTTAGTTCAATTTCTTTAATTCTGACCCCGTAATTTGTGTATCCTTGTTCCTATCAAATCCAAATACTGGAATGTTCTCCTATTCCTTTGTATAATGTGTGAAACAATAACAAAATGTGGTGTTGCGTACCCACATTTGTAATGTTTTATTCCAAGTATTACCTAATAACAATGAAGGTCGTGTGCAGTTTTGGTGTCAGAGTAGTGCAAGTAGTTAATATACATTTCTAAACATGCATGACTTACATTCTCTTTTAGAGTCTGTTCAATGCGGTTCTTTCTAAAATTGCGTTATTACCGAGTCATTTATAGGGAAAGGACAGATTGAAATAATAATGAATTCGATCGTATTTTTACATTCTAAATGCTTAGCAAGTGCCCTTGGAAAGAGGTTTTGTTGACAAATCCTTGCAGTTTCGAAGTTTCATGTTACTGACCCTAGTAATCGCCATAATAATATAAATGAATTAAAAAATACACTTATTAATAACAGCTATCTGCCAAAGTTTTTTAATCCAATAATAAGAAATAGAATCAATACTTTGTATAATAATAATCGTCAAAATAACCAAAAAAATAAAGAAGAAAGTAAATATGTTAGCTTACCATATAACCAACAATAAATAAACAAATTCAAAATTGTCTTAAAGCATATAAAATCAAAATAGCTGACAGACCTTCAAACTCAACATACAGATACTTTAATAATTTCGAACCAAAAACAGAAGCACATAATATAACAAATACCGTTTATCAAATTGACTGCACACACTGCGATATATTGGGCAAACAAGACAATATTTAAAAAAACAGGATATATAATCATAAGTACGATACGTTGAATGGTAAGGAGTCTACGGCTCTATCAAAACATAGCTTAGATACAGGACATACATTTAATTTCGACAATCCAAAAATATTAACTCGTGAATGTAACCAACACAAAAGAAATATAAAGGAAATAATTCATATTAAGAAGCACCCAAATTCAATAAATTTCAGAACAGATATAAATCAATTAGGCGATATATATATATAATAATTTAATAAAGTAGGGTTTCTGTATCTTGGAATAATCTAACAAACCATATTTTAGATAGATACAAAAGCTTTCACCCCTATTGTTCCTTCAAACTTTCCCACCACTTTAAGAACATCTGTGTATTTTACAATATCCTAAAAACGCCGTACTGGTCATTCAGCCCTCTCAACCTGTAGAGGCTGTTTCGCAAACAAAACAATTTTACAGAAATGTAACCGACATCTGAATTAACGTAAGTAGGTGTGTTAGTATTATTTTCTTTGTCTCAGTAAATTTAATTTTTTTATATGTTCATTTTCAATAAGCAGAAATAAAATCACTAAGTTTATATTTAAAAGTTTTATATATACATTTATGGTTAGTTATATTTCTACTTTACACATACAATTTATAATTATTTTATTTGATTGTGTTCTTTTTTTATTGTTTTTTTTGTATTTTTATTCTTATTTTTATTGTATACAGATCATTTCATATTCATTTATAGACACCTAAAGATGGTTTAGATTAAAATAAACCGAAACGCAGTGAAGGAAAGTTATAGTTTCAATCGTTGACCGCAACCCATAAAAACAACCATAAGTTTTGAAGACTGAATTCAAACGGGATTAGTAGTACAATTTCTCAAACTTAACCTCTGGTCTAATCTCCAATTCAGAAGTAGTAGGTGGTATCCAACCGAGATGTACTGGGTCGAGTGAAGCTAGTAAGCTGAAAGTGTTGAACCAATCTCATACCAGTATGTATGTAATTTCTCCGCAATTCAAGGTCTTTAAAGTAGCCTGGGAGTCTGAGAGAATTCATCAACATCGTCACAATGTCTTAACAGACATGTTGTGAACTCGTAAAACGCATTAAGTCGGAGCTAGAGTATTGCCGACAAGAATATTATCAATAGTTTTGAGAACTTTTAAAATATTTCGTCACCAGTTGTATTGTATTTAAGCCATTTCTAAAATTTGGCAACCAGGACAAAACGCCTGAAAACCCCGGATTTTAAAGTCTAGGACCCGGACATGTCAACAGGTTTTTTTAAACATAGTGTAATAAAAAACAGTTGAAAATGTCATGAATCACCTTTTTATTGATTTTCAGACCTTTTTTTATGGTCAGCCTCCCGCAAAGGCTGAAAGCCTATCGCGCTGTAGAAGCCCTGTGGAAGGATAAGTATTGATGCACGTTAGATTTGAAACGCTGCAGGTTGTAGCCGCCCGGAAACAAATTCCCCGGTAGCTCATTCCACAGGGTCGAAGTTCTCCAAAAGCAGGAATGCTGGAGGGACTGATTTGGGGAGTAGAGACCTCGACCTGGTAAGGATGAGGTCGCACAGCCTCTCATTTGAACAGCCTTTGGTGTTATTATCTGGGAGAGCTCACTCGAACATCTGCCGTGATAGAATCTGTAGAACAAGGATAGGTCAGCCACCCTTCTTCGATGTTCCAGGCTGTGGAGGTCCTTTGTGAGGTTAGGCGTACCGATTAATCTGATAGCTCTCTTCTGGATAGTATACTTAAAATTAAATTTCTTTTTATCATCATTTTAAATGTACCTAACAAAAAATAACCTTATTACAGCTACGTACAATTTTTTTCAATAATCGGATAGATATTTTATTCTTAAAATAAAACACAAATTATGAATTTACCCTGTTATGAAAACAAAACATTATTACAGTATTAAACCTATAACTTAAAAGACTTGCAAGACCATTTAAATTTTCAGTCTTGCAATTTTTGATGTACCTCTATTTTTATCAGCAGCAATTTACTCAACAAAATATTTATTAACAGGATATTAACTAATTTCAGTCTTCTTAAACCTTAAGCTTGCAACAAAGCTGAACCCTGTTAAAGTTTTGACTTGCTGTATTGTAAGTTACTTTATTAACTTGAAACATAAAATAACCAAAAACTATACTTATTTATAGGCCCCAAAAATTTTCAAACCCGGACTACAAATGAAATCCCGCCCGGACGATCCCCGGATGCACTCTAACTAGGACAGATCCGGGGAAACCCGGACGAATGGCAACCCTAATTGTATTGTATTGAATTTGTAATTATTTTTACATACAAATACCGCCACTACGAAGGCAATATTATAGGTACTTTAAGTTAGTTGCAATAAAAAATTATGACGTAAAATTGGTAAATCTGACAACACTGATGTTAGCATTTTTGAATTCTGTATATTCAAAAACCCCCAAGTGTTGTATTTCAGCTCTCCAGCTGTGCCAGTTTTGGAAATATTTAAGCGTTCCGGTACCGTTTACTGAAAAAGCGGTGTTGCCTTATCTCATTAACTGATAGAAACAAAATTTTGAAATTGTGAGATCTTACTAAATTCGACATGCGCAATTCATTGCAATAAAGATAAGTAGATGATTCTATTTAAAATAAATTAAAATCGGGGATATTTGTTTCAAAATTTGGAAAAATAATTTATAACTTGGCAACGTCACAAACGCGAAAAAAAAAATATTACAAGGCGAGATAGGGTATTAGTAGATATTTTGATTTAAAATAAAACATACGGGGTGTTACATTTAAAAAAACAAAGTAAAATGACCTTCAAGTTGCCGTAATATAAAATTATGCCAAAAACACCCTGTAGATACAAATTGTTGGTAACATCCTAAATAATATCCATTTAACATTCAAGTAACTGGCTGTATAATATTATTGAGAAAAGTTAAAGGAATATATCAATTTGGACGTATTACTTGCGACCTTGCAAATCCGCAAATTAATAGAAAATAAATTATAACTTGGCAACGTCGCAGTCGATCCCAAAAATATTTTTGGGTTGAACAGAGATCAATGATGGAAACTAGAAGAATTTAAGAAAAAGTTATAGTTCCATATAAAAAAATCAAGTTGATCACTATCCTACTTTCCGGCAACACCCTGTATATTTCAAAATACTTTTAGAATATGCGTCTTAAGTAATACAGGTATACCTTGCGAGATATCGAAGAATTACACACTAACTGGACACCCTGTATATGTCCACTTTTAGAGATCTGCATTGAAAGCCACGAAGTCCACAGCACTCCAATTTTATGAATAATTCTTAACTTTTAGAATGTTTTTAGCGTAGCGTAAGAATTAAAACGAGAGCAAATTTTGGATTCTTTTTCACAAATTTCAATACAGCACAGCCACAAAATACCTATTGCTATTATTTTGCAGTGTAAGCTATACATTTATTGAAAATTTTCTTGAGCACTCTTGGCCTGAAGCAGGCCCTGGCGAGTGGATATTTACATAAAAGGGAATGGGTAAAATTAACACTGTTTTTAGGAATGGACTCTTACAAGCATCATTCAAGGTTCTTTCTAAACAGTGTAAAAATATTCTCTCGCCTTGATGAAATTACCCACATAGCATGAGATTTTTTTATGAGTATGAAACAAAATTAAGGAGTTAACTGGTTTTGCTAGCAAGGAAAAGGAAACAGCTGCTGTTACGTAATTCGTATAATACACAAAAGTTTTGATCTGCCACCTAAATTACTCCCAAGACAATTACCACTGACTCATTTGAAAATATACATGAAATCCATTCACTTTGTCGGCCATTTAAAATAGCAGCAGAGAATTGAATGATATTTATTTTAAGTTGAAGAGCTTTGCAGCAAAACAGAATAGCGACATTTTTAACAAGCTTTTATGTTAGTGACATCAAATCACATACCCTCTGCCTGTATACCATTCACATTCACAGTAGACTGAGATATTGACCATATTTATAACTAACTTTTTAATAAGCTTTTGCGTTGTGTAGCTGGTAGGACCTAGGAGCTCAAGCCAAAGCAGCTTTTATTTATTTTTTTAAAAAATGGACACACCAAAATTTCTTCTCGTAGTTCTTGTTTGCTTCTCGTCGCTACAACAATGTTATCTGCGAATGCCAAAAGTTGATGTCTCTTATGGTACAATAGTCCTGTTCTGTTTAATTTTGCTTTCCGCATAACATATTCAAGTACATAGTTGAACAACACAGAAAATATCAGGTCTCCTTGTCCTTCCGTAACCTCAAATTTGTCAGTTAACTTACTTCCAATTCTTACGCAGTATTCAGTATCTTCTAGTGTTAGTTTAATCCTAGCTCTCTCAAGGCTACATACAGTTTATTTCTTTTTATTCTGTCAAAGGATTGTTTGAAATCTATGAATAGCAGATATGCATATTTATCAAATTCATAGCTTTCTGCCTGAATTTCTTTGAGCGTGAATATCTGATTTATCCCTGCTTAAATCCACATTGATATTCACCCACTGCGTTAATTAATGAATTAGCTGAAGTATTTTACATACTTAGAACAGTTAAGAGTAACTCCTGGAAAGAACACCACCAGCATTTGCTATTTTGCATCCCATTTGAGATGCCTCATATCATACCTACTTAAATAGGTTGTTAGTCTTACAGAAGCGAGCAGTAAGATGCATTGCCAGAATAAACCTAGAACTGCATGCAAGCCACCATTTTCAAAAGACAAAATTATGACCGTAGTATCATTATTTATTTTTGAAAAGACATCACTGATATTAAAAAACAAAAATTTGAGACCATGAACATACAATATAGTATAAGACAAAAGAATAATTTTAAATGAATCACCCCAAATCATCACTCATTAAAGATTCAGTTATACAGGGTTATTCACATTATTCGACACGGAGCATTATGGCTAAAGTATTTTATAAAAAAGAAAATAATAATTTGGGATGGATAGAGACCCATAAAGGCTACATTTTAAAAATATTTCCATGTTATACAGGGTGTCCCAAAAACACGAAATGTATCAAAGCTATGTTTTTTTAAATGGAACAGCCCGTATTTTATTGCATATTTAGATTCCCTGGTGAATTCTAGTGTGACTTTATGTATCATACATGGGCCTAAAGCGAACCGTTTAGGTGTAAATCACCATTTTCGGTATAAGTAGATATCAGGAAAAAATTGAATATCGCAGAGATTATAAAATACGGAAGGCTGTAACTTTGCCGTATTACTAAGCATAAAATGCGTCAGCTTTGATGAGACCGTCAAATTTAAATCACGTTTATGCTTGGAGAAATCGGTCGATGAATTAAGGAAACTTCGAACAGCGATAACTTGATTTTTTCAAATGGGAATGCCTAATTTTTTTATACGGTTAAACGTAGAATTTAATAACCTTTCTACTGATATAAGGTTGTGAATATCAATCTCTGGTAGTTTTCATTTAATTTTGAATTTTCAAACAAATCTGCATTTTTCAATTTGCCTACCTATAAGCAACGAAGCAGGCCGTGAAATATAAACAAAAACCTGTTCAGGTAGAAGAAAACAACTAATTTAGCTGAAAAATACACACGAACTAGACTAAAGGGACAAGATTATAAAAATTACTCACAACAAACAAAGTCTAACCAGAAACAACGGCGGTAACATATCTTTGGTCAAAGAGAAGTTGAAGTAGGGCAGAAATGGATTTTTTCACGGCCTACTAGCTACTACAATGTACTAGAGATTGGCAATTTCCAAAACCATTAAAAATTTTGAAACAAAATAAAAACTACTAGAGAATGTTGTAAGCAGTTTCATAATAAAATTTCACATTTAATGATATAAAAAAGTATCCAATTCTGTCAAAACTCAAGTCAAAAGTACCTCTGACTGGAGTTCTGAAAATTCTTCAGTACCTATTAGCAAGGTCGCAGAAAATGAAGAGTGAATTAAAATTTGTTCAAATTATAAAACATAACTTAAGTGGCAGAAAATTTAAACCTGATTTGTCAGTATTCCATTTTTGCAATATTGCCAATAGATATTGAAAAATAGAAGGGCTCCAGTCAGAGGTATCGACTTCGATGCAAATTAGTACTTCTTTACACCATTACATATGATTGATAGTTGCGTGCTGGAGCAACAGTCGCTGGTTGTTTCTGTTTCATATCAGGGTTTTTAATTGTCTTGGAAATTTTTAACCTCTAGTAAATTGCGGTAGCCTGTAGACTGTAAAAAATATCTATTACTGTCATACTCCAGCTTCTCTTTGACCTTAGAGATGTTATCGCAGTTGTTTCCGCAAGAGTTGATTTGTTGTAAGGAATTTTTATAATCTTGTCCCTTTAGTCTACTAGTGTGTATTTTTCAGTTAAATTAGTTGTTTTCTTTTACCTGAACAGGTTTTTGTTTATATTTCATGGCCTGCTACGTTGCTTATAGGTAGGAAAATTGAAAATCGCCGATTTGTTTGAAAATTTAAAATTAAATAAAAACTACCAGAGATTGATATTCACAACCTTATATCATTAGAAAGGCTATCAAATTCTACGTTTAATCGTATAAAAAAAGTTAGGCATTCCCATTTGAAAAAATCAAGTTATCGCTGATCGAAGTTTCCTTAGTTCATCGACCGATTTCTCCAAGCATAAACTTAATTTAATTTTGACAGTCTCAACAAAGCTGACGCATTTTATGCTTAGTAATACGGCAAAGTCGCAGCCTTTCACATCTTATAATCTCTGCGATATTCAATTTTTTCCTGATATCTACTTATACCGAAAATGGTGATTTACACCTAAACGGTTCGCTTTAGGTCCCATGTTTGATACATAAAGTCACATTATAATTCACCAAGGAATCTGAATATGCAATAATATACGGGGTGTTCCATTTAAAAAAACATAACTTTGATACATTTCGTGTCTTTGGGACACCCTGTATGACATGAAAATATTTTTAAAATGTAGCCTTTATGGGTCTCTATCCATCTCAAAACATTATTTTCTTTTTTAATGAATACTTTAGCCATAATGCTCCGTGTCGAATAACGTGAATAACCCTGTATACATACAGGGTGTTCATTTGAAAACTTCCAGCACAGATTTATCAAACCGAACCGAAACCGAACTTTCCAGCCCATTTGATACCGTAAAACTCATTGTTGTCATGAGCATTCTTATGACAAAAATTTGTGTATCAAAAAGTTAGTCACCTGAAACTCTCACACGTATAGTTTGTTGTGAAGGCCTGGTTGGACACCACAATATTCAATTCCTTAGTAAGAGAGTTTTAGGTAACCGAAATTTCCTGAGCTATTGATTAAAACAACCAACTAATAATGTATTCTGCGGAAATTACACAATAATTATACACCAAACAAAGGTTAATTCAAAATTAAAACCAAAAAGACCTTCAAATCTTATGCTGATGATTCACTGATTTTTGTGTAAATGAGTTCTTGTATTTCGTACATATAAAGATGCCGGGGCACCATTGTGTTACTAATTACAAGATTCAAACTTCCTTTTATTTTCCAGATGTTGGTTATTAGAATAACATTCGTGAACAAGCTTCATGTTGCCAGCGTTTGGACAGAAACTACTACTCCGAAGGAAAAATACCCCTGCTGGTATTGAATCACACTCTTGGCTAGAGTGCTTCCTTTGGGGAAGCGTAAAGAAAATTATTGCCACCTTACCTAAAGTAAAAAAATAAATGATATGAGGTTCTTTCTAACAGAATATTTTGTACCGTCCATTGAACCGTCACGAAACTGTTCGGATCGTTTGTGGTGCGCATGCGTTGATTTTGGATGGTTTCGTGACTGTACAAACAGGAAAATCTGTTGGAACGGTTCCTTCTCTTATTTCACTGGACTCGTGTGAGTTCTGACAGCTATCAAAAAAACTAACCTCGATTACATTTCAAAAGCCACCGTCAAAAGCCAAGACGCCAAGAGCTTTATTAAAATTGATCGGGGCCTGAGTTTTCTGACGATGACTTGGTGTTAGTCTATCAACCACAACCGAAAACTGAGGATTATTGGGTAATTTCAGCCATGAATAATGGTTGCCGCTCACAATCAGGTATTCCTGTAGCTCTATGAACAAAGTACCTGAAATATGTTTTCCATAAAAAAGACCGAATTTATCATAACATACCATGTATAACATTATTGTTTGATTTCATTTCCATTTTTGGCTTTGGTGAAGTTTCGGCCAACAAACGAGCCAGCCAAACAACAAGCAACAGCAAAAAAAAAGAAGCAAAGTCAAATCACACTCAATCTCAACACTTAAGACTCAAGGAAGCAAGAAAACAGAAGGCGCATAGAAACGACAAAATAAAATTGTGCGCCAAGCGGGCGATTTACTTTCTACTGCGCATGTCAGTCCTCACAGTCCTTACTCTGGACCAAGTACCGATTTGACCGTACAGGAACCGTCCCATGAACGGTAACGAAATCTGTTGGAACGCTTTATGGACCGTTCCATGAACGGTCACAAAACGTGTTGGAACGCATTTCACGTTCTGCGCATGTCCGTGACGATACATTGTACAGTATTCAGGCCTGTTGGAAAGAACCTATCATAATCCTGGTTTGGCACATGTCCTGTATAATGCCCGGTATCAGGCTTATATGGAAGCAGTGAACCAAGAGAAACAAATACTTCAAGGGCAAATAGTTATTTCCATTGGTTCACTGCTTTCATATAAGCCTGATATCTGGCTTTAACCAGTTCCACATCCTGAGATTCGAAAGATTGATTCAAGCCATGAACCAGCCTTAGGACTGTCTGCAAACTTGGTTAGGAAAACAACTGGAGAGTGGATCCAGAATCAACACTCTCTGAGATGGAACAACATCTCTGGTCATCTCCATCAGGCTCGGGAGCTATTAGCAGGGCCTGCAGAGAGAATAGGACGATTTTGTCTCTCTCTGGATAGGAGTAACTTGAGATTGTTAGTAGGCTTATTAACGGCTCACAATACCTTCAGACGTCACTTGTTTGTGATGAGGGTGGTCAACGACCCAACGTGCACGTGGTGTGGTGAAGAGGAAGAATCCTCGGCACACATCCTGTGTCGTTGTGAAACCCTGGGTTATCACAGGCAGACTATGCTGGGCTCAAGAACCTTGGAACCAATAGAGATAAAACGGATAGGACCTAAGAATGTACTTGCCTTTGCCAAAAGGGCAGGTCTTAGGAACTAGCGCGGATAGAGGCGCAAAAGGGCCCATCGTGTGGCCTATGCACCAGCCACATTCCGTGCTGGATAGCCTCTGGTTCTTATTCATTCATTCACTCATTCAGGCCATGTTCCAAACAAGGATTGTGATATCCTTGCGCTCACTTTGGGTAAAGTGCAAATCATTTTCTTCAGCGTTTGATTTTGATTATTGGAACAAAACTTGTACTTCAAAATAAACACTGAAAATAATACCCATGCTGCAGTTTGTGTCTCCATCATCATCATCATCATAATCATCATCATCATCATCATCATCATCATCATCATCATCATCATCATCATCATCATCATCATCATCATCACCATCATCATCATCATCGTTATTGGTATAAAATCTGCTGCCCTTTCTAGGTGGTGGCATATTAGCACTTTAATGTCTCAAAAAAAAAACTGTTTTAACCTTTCTCTTGATTTCCTCCCATTAATTATCCTTCCAAGATATTTGTGATAAAGTGGCTATGTCTGAGCAGATGTCAAACTAGTGTTAGCTGTTCACTTCATCACTGATTTTGATAGCTTTCTGGTTTCCTGTCTTCTCTATTTTTGTCTAAGCTTCTATAAACGTTAGTTTTAATTTCATTTGCCTTGTTTGTTTCATTGTCTTCTACAACCACATCTGCATTGTTTCCAGTCTTTCTCTTTTATAGCCTTTCATTTTCCAAGTTTCAGAACTATGCAATAGTATACTCCACTGGTAGATCCTGATGATGATGATGTTGACAATGATATGAGGATATATCAGTATACAGAGTGAGTCCTATGTTGGTACGTTTTTGAATCATCATCATCATCATCATCATCATCATCATAGTCACAATGTCTTAACAGACATGTTGTGAACTCGTAAAATCCATTAAGTCGGAGCTAGAGTATTGCCGACACGAATATTATCAATAGTTTTGAGAACTGTAGCTCGCCATCGTTCGAGATTTACTGTCAGTTCAGTGGTGCTCTTGATACTCATATCTAGCAACTGTTTCGTCGAATCCACCCAGCGTGTAGGGAAACGGCCACGGTGCCGCCCACTCGGGGCGTGACCCTGAACTACAAGTTTCTCCATATTATCGCTTCTGTGAATATGTCCGAAGAATGTAAGCATTCTCATCGACACAATGGAGAATAGTCTCTTTGGATTACCGAGCTCATCCAGTATGGAAACATTAGTTCGATGGGCGGTATAAGGAATTCTCAGCATTCTCCTCCACGTCCACATTTCAAAAGTATCTATGCGAGCTCGATCTGCCTTTTTAACAGTCCAAGTTTTTGAGGCATATAAAAATATGGAGAACACAAGCGACTGAACCAGTGACATTTTGGTAGCTTTAGTGATGTTATGGTCACGCCATATTTTAGTAAGCTTTGTCATGGCCACCCGCCGTCGAATCTCATTATCACAGCTACCTGAATTGTCGATCAAAGAACCGAGGTACACAAAACTTTGAACTACCTCACTACGGCATATTGACTTTATTTCTCGATGATTGTCATGCTCTCTGTCTACGATAATAACCTTGGTCTTGTTGTAGTTAATACCAAGACCATATGCTGCACTGTGTTGTTCTAAAACGTTCAATAGAGCTACTAGTCCTTCCTGAGAAGCATCACAAATTCAGAGTAAATGTTAAATAGCATCGGAGATAATACGCATCCCTGACGAACTCCTTTTCTGGTTGCTGTTTGACTAGACAGCTTACCATCAATTCTTACACGAGCTGAGCTGGACTCATAGAGTTGCTGTATGAGAAATACTAAGTGGTAAGGGACTACCATGGAGAACTGCATATAGAAGTAGTTAAAATAAACAACATTATTAAATAACTGTCCACCAAAAACTAAAAAAAAGCGAGATCCAGAGTCAAAAAAGCAAATCTGGGTTTGTTTATCAAGACGTACCTAGTCTGATTATGTTTAGTTTTTCGCTCGAATTTTTGTCTTGTCGATTGGGCATTGCAACTGTCAGCTAGTGCCCTAGCGTCTACTTCTTTCAGCTTATCGTGGTTAATTTTAAATTGTTAAACCCTAAAAGTTATTTCATAATATCTGATAGGTACATGAATGAATAAGGACCAGAGGCTATCCAGCACGGAATGTGGCTGGTGCATAGGCCACACGATATGGGCCCTTTTGCGCCTCTATCCGCGCTAGTTCCTAAGACCTGCCCTTTTGGCAAAGGCAAGTACATTCTTAGGTCCTATCCGTTTTATCTCTATTGGTTCCGAGGTTCTTGAGCCCAGCATATTCTGCCTGTGATAACCCAGGGTTTCACAGCGACACAAGATGTGCCGAGGATTCTTCCTCTTCACCACACCACGTGCATGTTGGGTGGTTGACCATCCTCATCACGAACAAGTGACGCCTGAAGGTGTTGTGACCCGTTAATAGGCCTACTAGCAATCATAAGTTACTCCTATCCAGAGAGAGACAAAATCGTCCTATTCTCTCTGCAGGACCTGCTAATAGTTCCCGAGCTTGACGGAGATGACCAGAGATGTTGTTCCATCTCAGAGAGTGTTGATTCTGGATCCACTCTCGAGTTGTTTTGCTAATCAAGTTTGCAGATAGTCCTAAGGCTGGTTCCGGGCCCACAAAACTGTTGCCGGATCCCATCCTAGCCAGATGATCCGCCATTTTGTTACCCTTTACCCCAGCATGCCCAGGTACCCACATCAGTGATACCTTGTGTTTAGCTGAGATGTCGTCAAGAGCCCTCCTGCACTCCATGACCAGTCCCGACGTTATTTTCTAAGCACGCAGTGATTTGGTGGCTGCCTGACTGATAGGTACATACAATCACCCCGGAATAGTCAACCTTTCGTTATTACTATTTCATTCTATATTCTGGAAACAAAATGGGAGTCACAGAATTGTGATTTAGTTAATTGTCTGCTAAGAATTTTTTAGTGGTTTGACCATTGAAAAAATATTTTTTTTACTGTTTTCAATTTTCAGTTCCTAGTTTGCTTATTTGAATTTTAAAAACTAATATATCAATTCTTCAAACATATTTTTAGTTGAATAAATACTGAAAAACCATCTTATCTGTGCCCACAACCACAAGCCCTCCTCTCCATCTCTGAGCCCTTCCCCTCAAACTTGTTCTCCCTGGATTTTGTTTTAAAATTTTTTCGAACAAAGAGAGATACGGAGAGACAAAAAAGTTGTGTTGAATCTGAAAAACTACATTCAAGATCAGTGGGGTATATTTTTTGAAATGATAATTATTTTCTAGTCAGTACTGACGCACCGTTGTATTGCAATGAACAATACTGAAAAATTACAAAATAATCGGCTCAATGATTTTTTCCAAATTTTGTGTATCTTGAAAACCAGACTTTTTAGGACACATGTTTATACAGGGTGTCCCACGACGATTAAGACAAGCAATATATTGGAACTGGGCAGTAGTAGCGAATTATAACTTTGGGGGTGTAAATAAGAGCAAATATAGTATCTTTCCTTATTATTGTGTCACCCAATTAGGTATTTGTTTTTGGTCTCGTGACGTCCGATTCAGTATTTTCAATGGGACACCCTGTATATTTGTCACTTTTTGTGTTCCTACCAATAAAACAATTCCAACAAACTAGCACACTTGGGGTCTACAGTGATTAGTTCAAGAGCTACAGGTACTTAAAGGACTACCACTACCATCATGAAACACTACCAAACTAATTTAACTGTAGGGGTACATGTTATAATCAATGGTAGTGGTACCATCCTTCAAGTTCCTGTAGCTCTTGAATAAATAACTTTAAGACCCCAAGTGTGCTAGTTTGTTTGAATTGTTTTATCGGGAGGAACACAAAAAGTCACAAATATACAGGGTGTCCCATTAAAAAATTTTAATCGGATGTCACGTGATCAAAGCAAATACCTCATTGCGTGGCACAATAATAAGGAAAGATACCATATTTGTTCTTATTTACACCCCCAAAATTATAATTCGCTACTACTGCCCAGTTCCGATATATTATTTGTCTTAATCGTCGTGGGACGCCCTGTATAAACTATTTTAATTGTATTTGGGTCAGAGATGCGCCCTTGGAATAATGTCCTATCATTATCACCCTGTTTATTTATAGGTATAGGGTTAAAATGTAAGAATAGCCTGTGGCTTAAGATTCGTCCAATATGAAGACGTCTATTATTATTATTACAACGTTTTCATAATCGAAATCGCAAGATTTGTCTTACATAACACGATAGTTATTGGTGCTTTCTTTACCGAAAATTTTTGTTCTGCTTTCACATCCTTACTTAACATGCAACACTGTACCCGTTAACAAAAGAATGAATGTCTGCATTAAAAACAACAAAGGCGCGAGCCCCCTGGCGTGTTGTGTGTGTTATTAAAAAACCATGAGTCGATCATTTCTTCTTTGTGAAAAAATATATTTCAATGTCATGTTCGAGATTAATTTCTCAATAGTTAACCTTGAAGACTATGTTAAGAACGACATAGTACATTCAAATTATATTGTTTTTGTACTGGTTTGTCACACGAGATGCTTTAGAATAGAAAATTATTTTTTTGTTCGCAGAACAAACACAAGGATACTAGATCATTAACTTTTTACTGTCCGCAAATGTTGATTTATAACTGAATTCAATATCTGTTACGAAATATTTTTTCATACATTGCAGCGATGCAAAGCAAATTTGTATCTGAAAAAGCATCAGAGTATAGAAAACTGACACCGAATCCTTAATTACAAGTAATAAAATTGGAATCGATCTGTGGCTAATCACACAAACGGTCAATAACATTTATCCACAAAATTGGTCAGAAAAACTATCATCGATCAATCAATAAAGTTATAGGGTAAACTCGTCTATTGTTGGCACTCTTCCTATCGTTGGTACTCTGATCTATTTTCGTGAAAAATAAGGTAACAGTAAAGTAATATGCTTTCAATGTTCTTTCCCGTATGACCTGCAACATCGCTTAATATTTTCCAATAGCCTAATCATGCCTATGTGACTTAGTATGTCTTCGAGAGCAGAGCGAAGGGGTTGTGTTTGTGAGAAGAGCAAATCGCGGAAAATTATTAGCGTTTTGCTAAGATGTACTATCAGAGCATTATTGATATAAAAAAACTATTTAATAAAAGTATCTACTTCCAGTACCATATACCCTTGAAGTAATGTCGTAGGTTAGATATTTATCTATTTTTTCTTTGATAAAGTGTATATTTGTTCAAAAAAAATAGGGTGTCAATCACTGGTCACATAAAATGTGCGTAATGCCAATTACCGGCACCCCTGTGCCAACTACTGGTACCTGGTAAAAATAAGCCTGCCTAATGTCGGCACTTTCATAATTCCTGCTTTTTTGACCTACTTAGTTCACAAAAATCATTGAAATCTGGGTAGCTGATAGGAAAAAGAGTTAGTAATGGAAATAGTTATCATAGGGAAGCAATATTCATATTCTCTGTTAGTTTGTTACTTTCTATTGGTAGTAGTAAATCTAGCTTCGTTCCGTAACACCGAGATTATTTTGTGGGCATTATTTTAGAAAATTTGCATGTTTTTTACACTATCAGTAACCAGAAATAATCGAATACAATCACAGCTATTTATATTCAGTCTAAAAATGCAATTTTTTAAGGCTTTGTAGAGAATATTTACGTGCCAACTACTCGTAACCCAAAAGGGCCAGTTATTACTTGGCATGCGACTAACATTGTAAAAAACAAGATACTGATATTGTTGGAAACTTCTTAACACTCGTTTCCCGACGGCTACAACCTGCAGCGTTTCAAATATAACGTGAACCGACACCTATCCTCGCGCAGCGCTTCTATAGCGCCATGGCTTTCAGCCTTTGCGGGAGGCCGTCCATAAGAAAAATTCTATGCACGAAACAAAGGTTATCTTTTCCGATCATTGGTTGTCATACTTTTTAAGTTTTTCTTTTAATAAACCGTTTAGTATTTTGTCTATAGTCATCTTGGTATATGAAATAAGCTAGATATCTCTGGAAAAATTATATAAAAAAATATTAGCCATAATCAAATCAACTATCAGATGCAATGCCATATAAGCACCTAGGTAGGTACATAGGTAGATATCAATAATATACTGGCCCACGGGTGCCAATAACTAGGCAATAGTGGGTGCCACCAACTGGCCAAGAGTGCCAATAACTGGCACTTTCACAACTTTTCATTTTAAACCAATTTCCATGGAAATAGCTCGCTGCTTACTTCTTATTATGTTTTGTGGCAGTAGAATGTTAGGGGCACATAACTTCATAGTTTGTTTCAATAATAGGTTCGATACATAAGCCTTTTAAAAGGACATCCAAAAATAAGGAATCTCTTAAAGTGCCAATAACTGGGTAGTTTACCCTAACTAGCAAATTTTTTTATGGCCTATGGCGCTGTAGAAGCGCTGCGAGAGGATAAGTATCGGTGCACGTTAGATTTGAAACGCTGCAGGTCGTAACCGTCACGAAACAAATTCCCCGGCAGCCCATTTCACAGCGTCGAAGATCTCCAAAAGAAGGAGTGCTAGAGGAGACCGGTTCCTGGCAGTAGGGACCTCGACTTGGTAAGGATGAGCTCGCAGAGCCTCTCTAGTGCTCCTCGTTCGGACGGCCTTTGGTGTTATTATCTGGGAGAACTCACTCGAACATCTTCCGTGTTAGAATCTGTAAAACAGGGACAGGTCAGCCACCCCTCTTCGATGTTCCAGGGTGTGGAGGTCCTTTGTGAGGTTAGTCGTGTCGATTAGTCTAATTGCTCTCTTCTGATTAGTGTCAAGAAGCTTTAGAAGCTGCTTCGGAGAGCATCCCCACACATGGCAGCAATACTACAACAATGGTCGCATCTGTGCCTTGTAGAGCAGCAGCATTTGATCTGGTGTATACAGCTTCTTACAGCGGAACAAAACTCCAAGCTTCTGGGATGCCGTTTTTGCAATACTGACGACGTGATCGTGTAAGGCCATGTTATTCTTGATATTGATCCTCAAAAGCTTGAGGAAAGGTGACTTGCCTATTGGGTGACCCTCCATTTCCACAGCTGGTAAGCCAACGTGAGATTTCTTTATCAGTACGGTATTGTCCGAGACTAGCCCAGAGCTGCGCGCTGGTAGATTTGCTGTACACCTCATAGCCGGATAAACTTTCTGCAAGAGAGACATCTGTGTATTATGCGAAGCATCTTTTGCGTGAGAAGAGTTTTACCGGTTTCCTTCACTCTCTCCTGGAGTGGAGGTCAACTGTAAAATTCCTGTGGAAGACCACCTTCCTGCTCATAACATCTGAGGTCATGTCAAGTATGGCACGGTTTGCCACAGTTTGCATGATAGAGCAGTTTCCTTTTCTCTGCACAGACCACAGAGTTAACATCTCTAGAGGGAGCCTAATTTGAATATTGGCCAGCCAACATCTATAGCGCTATTGCCACTCTTCTTCGTCCGCTTAAGGACCTTCCAGTTTCTTCAAAATCTGACAGTTTCCGCAGTTTGAACACATGTGCCTCAAAGTATTTAACTATACATTAAAATATACTTGCAATGTAACTGATTTACGTGAAGATAATTTGTATTGATTTAACGAAATCTCAAAAATGGTAAATTTCATAGCGGAATGTCGCAACAACTTCTAATATGTCGTAAATCTGGCAACCTACAATCGGCGTTCCCTAAAACTGTCATGTGGCTGTCATTGTAGTTGTCGTTATTGCGTATGTTGAGATTTTTGTTGTTTTAGTGTATATTTGAGTGACTTTATGACTATTTGTGGTGTGAATTAAATTATTTATGAACAATATTGTCATAATTGCATGACGGGACGAAATAAAAAGTGCATACGAGGGTTGCTCTATATCGGCTTTACGCTGCTTGCGTCAAAATCCGTGCCTCTAGTGGCAAAAGCGAACGAGCCTTGTCGTTCCACCAAGGAGAGTTTACTGCTGCTAGTAGCGTTCCTCTTTGGTTGCCGTTACTTTCGGGTACTAGATGGCGCACAGGCAGAATTCCTTCTGTCTACTCGCACAAAAAGTGCATAGTTTGCAATAGCGACGAATCGGCGAACACCACTTATCATAGGTTAGTATAGGTTTTGTTTTGGTTTTCAGTAGCGTAAAATATGGGGAAACACTTCATGGTAATAATAAATTATCAACTGTTACAATCAAGTTATAATAAGAGTAACTCTTAGCTAAATACTAATACAACTCATTGTATCAGTTTGTAACATCACAGTAATAATTGAATCTATTAATGAACATCCAATTTTAATATAAAATCGTACGCCACTGATAATGCCTTCAAGCTGTCAAAATTTCCGTTACATGTTGGCTGGTCAGCGACCTGTGCATTTTGTTGTTTACATTCCCTCTAGAGATGTTAACTCTGTGGCACAGACCCTCCCGCCATAAATTGCAAATATTTAACCTGTAGGATACTTTGCGGGGTTCAGCTTATATCTAGGGAGGAATTAGACTAATCGATACGCCTAACCTTTCAAAGGACCTCCACAACCTGGAACATCGAAGAAGGGTGGCTGACCTGTCCCTGTTTTACAGATTCTATCTCGGAAGATGTTCGAGTGAGCTCTCCCAGATAATAACACCAAAGGCCGCCCGAACAACGAACACTAGAGAAGCTCTGCGAGCTCATCCTTACCAGGTCGAGGTCCTTACTCCCCGAACCAGTCTCCTCCAGCATTCCTTCTTTCGGAGAGCTTCGACGCCGTAGAATGAGCTCCCGTAGCGCTTCTACAGCGCCATAGGCCTTCGCGGGAGACTAACCATAAAAAAAGGAACAAGAACGCAAGAGCAACTTCTAGAGTTGCTGAGAGGCTGCTTTTGAATTGAAAACTCCTGCAAGTAGCGAAGAAAGTCTTTGCAGGAGCCCCATAAAGCATGATCAACTTATTCCATCTACATGATCCCCTCCATTGTTGTCAAGAAGTGCGCACCGGAGTTCGCTCCCATATTTACCCGCCTCTTTCGGTTGTCTTACGATTCCGGCATTTTTCCAGAAGACTGGAAAGCGGCTTGCATCCAGCCGGTGCCAAAAAAGGGATCCAAAACTGATCCGATCAACTACAGACCTATAGCTCTGCTTTCTGTAATCAGTAAAGTGGTGGAGAGTTGCGTCAACCAAGAGCTCATTAAATACCTAGAGCTCCATCACTTAATCAACGACAGATAATATGGATTCCGAGACCAAAGATAAACTGGAGATCTCCTGGCTTGCATCACACATGTGTGGAGTAAACTCATCCAGTCATTTGGCGAGGCTCACGTCGTTACTCTCGATATTTCAAAGGCATTCGATCAACTGTGGCATGCAGCTCTCCTAAACAAGCTCCCGTCTTATGGGCTCCCTGTTGAGCTCTGCGGTTGGCTCGCAGACTCCCTCTCAGGTCGGAAAATATCTGTCGTGGTGGACGGCTTTTCCCCTTCTTTCCATAGCATCAATGCCGGGGTTCCGCAGGGATCGGTATTGGCTCCGACATTGTTTCTGCTTCATATTAATGATCTACTCTCTAGCACTACAAACCCAATCCACAGTTTTGCGGATGACAGTACGCTGCATGCAGGCATCATGAGCAATAGACCGATCTCTGTGGTCGAGCTGGAACGCAGAAGACTGGCAGTGGCAGCTTCACTTTCAAAGGATCTCGATACCATTACCGCTTGGGGGCTCAAGAATATGGTTAAATTTAATGCCTCCAAGACCCAGTATTGTACGCTATCAAACAAGAAGTGCCCAAGCCAACACCAGGTTCTAATGAACAACCAGGCTCTGCCAAGGAGTCACTCATTCAAGCTGTTAGGAGTCAACATTACAGAAAACTGATCTGGCACGAACACGTCGCGTCAATTGCAACAGCTGCTGGTAAAAAGCTTGGGTACCTATTTAGAGCCAGAAAGTATATCTCACGATGTAACCTCCTCACGCTATATAAAGCACAGATAAGACCTTGCCTGGAGTATTGCTCTCATCTCTGGGGAGCTGCTGAGCTGCTGCCCCTACTACCCTGTCTATACTAGATGCCGTCCAGAGTAGGGCAATTCGACTAATTGGCGATCCGGCCTTAACGCGCCACCTTCAGTCACTTTCTCACCGGCGTGTTGTTGGTGACCTCTCACTCTTCTACCGATATTCCAACGGAAGCTGCTCCTCTGAGCTATCCTCTATCGTTTCGCCGCTCACTGCTCCTATCAGATGTACCCGTGCGACCGCTGCATCTCATCCTAAGACGGTCGTTCTTCATACATCAAGAACTGAGCGGTACAACCGCACATTTATTCTCAGGGTATCCAAGGCTTGGAATGGACTGCCAGAAGATGTATTTATTGGGCCTGCGGGTATTGGCCCATTCAAATCTCGCGTTAACAAACTTCCCCTAACATAACCCTTTCACAGCAGCCGCGGTACTGTGGTATTTAGGCTCTGCCTGTGCGGTTTGCTCAGTTATAAATAAAAATAAAAAAATAAATACATGTTTCCATAGAACCATGATCATTATCGTACAGAACAGTGTTGAATATGTTTTCGACAATGAGCTTGTGGTGATCTGGAGAGGGACAGTCTTTAAAATAGATTGCTTTTCTCAATGGTGATGATATTTTTAGTCACGCAAGATTTCTATTTCAAGGCTACATCTGAAAACTCCTGGTCTATAATCGTATTTCAATGAAGAGAACGCAACTGAAAACTGCTAAATATAAATCGGAGTAGCATTAGTGTAGTAGGTTATGTCATAACATTCCAGTTGAATTTTGAGAGGTCCGAGGTCTAAAAATACTGTTTGTTTGCGAAACAAGTTCGGAATTAATAGGAAAGGAAGGATTGGTTATAAATAATGTGAAGGAGACCTAGTACCTTGGAATGACGGTCTGCCAAATGCAGCTTTGGGTAGAAGCTTCTAGAAACAGAAAACTTCACCATAATAATAACAATAATAATAGCACTTTATCCTTACACACAGACAAAACTATCCCATCCAATAGACCAGATATAGTTTTTCAGTCGAAGGCAGACAAAATTACCTATTTAATAGATATTGCTATCCATAATGATACGAATGTTCAAACCACCTACACTGGGAAGACATCTAAATACACAGACCTTGTCATAGAAGTAAAACGACTCCTGTCCTGTCCCCCTAATTATTTCGGTATCAGGAGTTACTCCAAATACATTTACACCACACCTGCAACAATTAGGCCTGGATGAAAAGTTACATGAAACCTTCCAAAAGTCTGTAATCCTCAAGACCTGCAGCATTGTACGGTCCTTCCTGAATTCAGAATAATAATAGGTCAGGTGTTGACTTGGCACAGCCCGTCAATACTTGTTATTACCGCAACCATGCGGGAAAATCCTCATACGGACAGAACTCACGAAACACAGGATGTCACATCCGAACGCATGCAAAGAAAGGCTTACCTTAGATAGAAAACAAGGCGGCAGAGGAATTATAGATATACAGTCACTCCGCATAAAACAAATAAAAACACTCAGACATTTCTTTTAGAGCAAACGAACGAATTTACATAGGGCAATAGTCAAAGCAGACAAGAACTATACACCACTCACCCTCTCCAGTCCAGACCACGCAGCAGACACACAATCCCATAGAATCACAACAAGAAAAAATAAACACCTGGTCACAGAAAGCACTTCACGGCATAGATACCGAATTACACAAGATCACATAAATGAAAAACAGTCATACACTTGGCTGCAAGATGGCCAGCTCTTTCCAGAAACGGAGGGTTTTATGCTTGGTATTCAGGACCAAGTAATTGCGACGAGAAACTACAAAAAATACATAATTAAAGACCCATCCGTAACCAAAGATAATTGCAGAAAATGCCACCAACAGAAGAAAACAATAGGTCATATAACAAGTGCATGCAAAACCCTCGCTGGAACCGAGTACACGGCCAGACATAACTCTGCAGCCAAAATCATACACCAAGCCCTAGCCACAACTAACAAACTAACCGAAAACACAGATCCATATTATAATCATACGCCGACATCAGAACTCGACAACAATCTATACAAACTATACTGGGACGTCGAAATACACACAGACAAAATCATCTCAGCCATTAAACTAGATATAGTTTTTCAGTCGAAGGCAGACAAAGTTACGTATTTAATAGATATTGCTATCCCTAATGATACGAATGTTCAAACCACCTACGCTGGAAAGATATCTAAATACACAGACCTAGCCATAGAAGTAAAACGACTCTGGAAACAAAACAAAGTTGTTATTGTCCCCCTAATTATGTCGGTCTCAGGCCTAACACCTAACACATTCACACCACACCTGCACCAGCTAGGCCTGGACGAAAAGTTACACAAAGTATTCCAAAGATCTGTCATCCTGAAGACCTGTAGTATTGTGAGATCCTTCCTAAATTCAGACCAGTAATAGTTCAGGTGTTGACTTGGCACAGCCCGCCACCACTTGTTGCTACCGCTATCATGCGAGATGAACTTAGTACTTCATCCGTCAACAGACGATGTCTCTATAATATCTGAGAGAAATTTTCCAGTTGTTTAAATGTTCTAATACCAACGCTTTATATATACCTATTACAGCCCAACTAGATAACACTTGTTTATAAAGTGAACAGTTTCAAAAAGGTGCTTAGAATCCACTCGCCTGAAAGCTAAACGACGCCGGCCTAAAACCCCACCCAAGGACCGCAAATTCAGTGCTTACAAGGGTCACAATTTGTATGACAGTTACAAATCCACCCGGAAAAGAGCGGTTTTTTATGGTCAGCCTCCCACAAAAGCTAACAGTCTATGGCGCTGTAGAAGAGCTACCAGATGATAATAAGTGCCAGTGCAAGTTAGACTTGAAACGCTGTAGGTTGTAGCCGTCGGAAAACAAATTCCCCAGCAGCTCATTCCACAGCGTCGAAGTGCCAAAAGAAGGAATGCTGGAGGAGACTGGTTCGGGGACCTCGATCTGGTAAGGATGAGCTCGCAGAGCCTCTCTAGTTTTCCTCGTTCGGACGGCCTTTGGTGTTATTATCTGGAAGAGCTCACTCGAACATCTTCCGTGATAGAATCTGTAGTACAGGGACAGGTCAGCCACCCTTCTTCGATATACTAGACTGTGGAGGTCCTTTGTGAGGTTAGGCGAATCGCCTAGTCTAATTGCTATCTTCTGGATAGTATCTAGAAGCTTTAGAGGGTGCTTCGAGGCGCATTCCCACACATGGGAGCAGTACTCCAGCGATGGTCGAATCTGTGCCTTGTAGAGCAGCTCTGGTGTATACAGCTTCTTACAGTGGAACAAAACTCCAAGCTTCTGAGATGTCGTTTTACCAATACTGCTGATGTGGTCGTGCCAGGACATGTTGTTGTTGATGTTGATCCCCAAAAGCTTGACGGAAGGTGCCTCGACTATTGGGGACCCTCCATTTCCACAGTTGACAAGCCAATGTAAGAGTTCTTTGTAAGTGTTGTTGCCTGAGGTTTCTGTACGTTGATCTGTACTTTATTTACTAATCTCCACTCGACAATTGTTTTGATATCTACGTTGATCTGTGAGGCATGCTGCTGTCGCCGCCGTACCGTCTCCTGGGATGATACTGGCTTACCTGGTTCCATGCACGATATGAATGGACTATCGTCTGCGATGCTGTAGATTGGATTGGATGTTATTTCCAGCTGCTCGTTGATATACAGGGGCTTCTGGTCCAAGGATTGGAATGGACTGCCAGGAGATGAATTTATTGGGTCTGCGGGTGTTGGCCTATTCAAGTCTCCCGTCAACAAAGTTCTACTATCATAACCTTTCCACAGCAGCCGCGGTACTCTGGTATTTAGGCTCTGCCTACGAGTTATAAAAAAAAAATAAATACAAAAAAAGTTATGGTGTTTCGACAAGTCATGTTGTATACCGTCCTCTGTGTGCGCAAGTTCTGACTCGGTAAACAAATGTTATATCGTTGGGATGTACTATACCTATGTCAAATAATGACAGTTAAGGGGCCTGGGCAACGAGCCTGGGTACACACCTGTATTTGCCATGTAAAACACGGATGCGCAAGTACACGCACAACTCACTTGTATTTCAAACTACATATAGGTACATAAAATTTCAGAAGGTGATAGCTAATACCTTAATGAAGGACAACTCAGAGCGATTTTTTAGTGTGCAAAAAACTCGCAATGCAACATCAAATGTCTGTAATTTAACAACCAAACACGATATCAAAACAAGGCCACCGAATTGACCTAGTGCAAGCTTTCTTCTTCATTTTGCTTTTTGAACCATTACTGCAAGTTTAAAGGTACCGTCACACTATATCAGTAGCCCACCGCCCAGCAAGGAGACGTCATTATGACGTCGAATTGTGGTGAATTTTGGTCACGTTCGTCATATGCCGAATGAATGACGTCACATTAACGTCATTTTTAATGACGTCACACAAACGTTTGTCACTTGACGTCGTTATCACGTCAAAATGGAATGAATAAAGGTGGGAGAAAATGTATCTCAAAACTTAATGATTTATCTTTCCTTATTCCGTCCTTATATATTTATAAAAAAATGTCTATGCTCGTATAAGTACTAAAAAATATTAATTAATCAGATATATAGAATATCTAAATTATTGTCAAAAAATATAGTCGACTTCAGGTAACGTAGATATATCCCAAATAAAGCAGATACGACAAAATTGTGGCTAATTATTCCGTTGATTGGGTTTTCATAGATTTTATGTTTGCATGAGGTAATTTTGTATTAACCGCGCTTTAGTTCTTTGTTTATTACCCTTACTCAAATTAATGCTACACATATTTCTCACAGCATTATCTCATACACATTTATCCTATAAGGTAATTAACATCCAAACTATTTTATCTAGTAACTACGACTGCACCAGAAGATATCGTCAGATCAGAATTGACTATTGGAGAGAAATAAAGTAAGACAAAGTAACCATCGCCAATAATCAGTGCCGATCTGACGATACCTTCTGGTGACATTATTGGGACGGCGGTTAGGTGACGTTACTAACACGGCACTCAATGACGTCTTTGGGCTGTGACATTATGCCGTCACAGACACGTCATATATTCCTCTTTATCGACGTGATAATGACGAATCGGGCGTCGTCAAAATGACGTTAGTATAACGACATCGTGTTTGCTGGGCGGTCGGTCGTTCTCGGCTCCTCTCGGAGCGGAATCGTCTTCGCGGCGGTCGGCCGTCAGCAGTACCGCAATGCGACTTTCGGGCTCACCACCCCTCATTTTATTTTGGACACACATACGCATAGAAAGTGCTAACACAAGAATACGTACTTTCTTGGATTCTCAAGTTAGCGCACTATACCCTAGCTCCTTAAAAATAGGAAAAACAAACACTTTAGCTAAGAAGTTGACTATACGCTGACTATAAGATTTTTTCGGGCAGATCAAATCGCAGAAGTGGACCTCATTTTACATTTTGTACCGCGCTTGTAATTTTTCCTATGATGAGGGTAAGCGTTAGCTTTTAGCTCTCACTGAAGAGAGCTTATGCAGAGCCCTCAGAGTAATAATTCTTCTCGAATTATTACTCTAAGGCAGAGCTTCCGTCTGTCCGTTCACAAAAGATAGCCAAACTACAGGTGCTAGAGAAAAACTAAATAGAGATGCATAATCAGCATGAAAAGCTAGTCCGGGAAAAATCTGGTTGTGTAAATATCGCTTACAAATTTCACAGTGAGAACACCGTTCGAATTTACTCAAGTCAATTGTTTCGGTGACCATTCGTCCCGGATTTTGCGGGATTGTCCCGTTTTCAGACGAGCCATCCTGCATTTACACCGTCCCGGATTTTATATATTTCTTTTTTGTATATATTTTTTTAATTTATAAAACAATGTCATCCCCACTGCACGGCTGACACAGCGGAAGATGGAAACACCAACCGCCGACGCGTCATTTTGACGTCACATAACCCAAAGTGACATATACATTTTAACATGAGCCCAAAAGTGGTGCACTGGCTCTATACTACAATAGTCAGACCGTCATTAATGTATGGCTCCATAGTGTGGTGGTGGACCTGTATAAAGACGGAGGCAATAAGAGCCAAACTTAATAAGGTTCAACGTTTGGCATGTCTTAGTATAACCAGTGCAGTGCGCACAACACCTTTGAGTGCCATTGAAACACTATTGAATCTTCCTCCTAATTCAAGGGGAAGCTAGAAAAACTGGGTTCCGTCTCTGGAGTCAGGGTAGCTGGACTTTTATGAATCCAGGTCAAGGACATTCGACGATTCTAGCAGAATTGCATGAGGATAGTCCTATTTTGTTGATATAGGAGCGATATAGTTTCTCCTACGTATCGCTTCAATGCAAATTTACGGTGGTGTTTCCGTCAAGGGAAGAGTGGGAGTCTAGGGAAAGACAGCTCATCGAAGGAGGAGGACAGGTCTGGTACACAGACGGTTCACTCGCTAGAGAGGGCTCGGGCTCGGGAGTCTACGGACCCCATATAAGACTTTCCATTCCCTCTTGGGGGGCACACCACAGTATTCCAGGCTGAGGTCTATGCGATACTTGCTTGTGTAAATCGTATTCGGGAAATTGACGGATCTAGGAGGCGGATTACTATCTGCTCTGACAGTCAGGCAGCCATCAAAGCACCGAGTGCTTGGAAAATAACGTCGGGACTGGTCCTGGAGTGCAGGAGAGCTCTTGACGACATCTCAGCTAAACACAAAGTATCACTGATGTGGGTACCTGGGCACGCTGGGGTAAATGGCAACGAAACGATGGATCATCTGGCTAGGATGGGATCCGGCAACAGTTTTGTGGGCCCGGAACCAGCCTTAGGACTATCTGCTAATTTGATTAGGAAAACAACTGGAGAGTGGATCCAGAATCAACACTCTCTGATATGGAACAACATCTCTGGTCATCTCCGTCAGGCTCGGGAACTATTAGCAGGGCCTGCAGAGATAATAGGACGATTTTGTCTCTCTCTGGATAGGAGTAACTTGAGATTGCTAGTAGGCCTATTAACGGGTCACAACACCTTCAGGCGTCACTTGTTTGTGATGAGGCTGGTCAACGACCCAACGTGCACATGGTGTTGTGAAGAGGAAGAATCCTCGGCACACATCTTTTGTCGCTGTGAAACCCTGGGTTATCAGAGACAGACTATGTTGGGCTCAAGAACCTTGGAACCAATAGAGATAAAACGGATAGGACCTAAGAATGTACTTGCCTTTGCCAAAAGGGCAGGTCTTAGTAACTAGCGCGGATAGAGGCGCAAAAGGGCCCATCGTGTGGCCTATGAACCAGCCACATTCCGTGCTGGATAGCCTCTGGTCCTTATTCATTCATTCATTGACATGTGACGTCACAATAACGCGTCGGTGGCGATGTTTCTATCTTTAGCTGTGACGTCACACAAGCAGTGTCCGGACTAGATCTTTCTACGCGCCGCGCCGTCCCGCATTGGCGTCAGAAAAAAATGGTCACTTTATACAAGGTACATATTTATTTCGATACATCTTTTGACAGTTTTTGGGGGTCAGAATCCCACATGAGACGTGGAGGCCAAGTGCTAAAGATAACTTTAGAATAAATATGTTTGTATTTAGTTTTTGGAAAAATGATTTGACATTTTCATACAGGAATAAGCAGTTTTAACTTGAATCCAGACACGTATCTAGATCTATCTTGGTTTTGGGAGGTCCAGATTATGGGTGTCACATGCTTGACCTTACGGGGGGGGCATTATATAACGTTTCGGGGGGGTCTGAACCCCCTGGACCCCCCTCTAAATACGTGTCTGCTTGAATCGCAAAGCTCGAATGTTCTTTCATTATTAACCTTAGGCGACCAGGCATACACGCCATAGAGGTAACTTTAGGCAACTTTAGGCTACAGGCGCTTTGCATTACCCTTATTTTGTGATATTAAAAACTACAGCAACTGCAAGGAATGAATCTAGATTTTTCAATGTTTATGTCAAGCAACATTACAGAGCAGTTCAGACTTACAGCAAACTAGAATTCCAAAAGTATAACCGCCCCACGGTTTTGAGAAATTTTCTAAAGCAATCTGAAATCAGTATGTTTTGTTGACAATCAAATCAGCTTTAAAATTTTATATACTTAGTTGTAAGATATGGTGAAGGGTTCTTTAATATTACCAGCAGCCAAAATGTTTATTGGACTCATGTCAACAGCTAGGTATACAAGATTGAGATCGGGATTTGAACCGGGAGTTCAAGAAATCAAACTCGTAGGACCAAGTGACATGTTGTCGTTCTGGCTCAGATATACCTACCTGTATTTTCAGAGACTATTATAAGACTCTACAGAAATTGAAGCTCTGCATCTGACCAACTTGAACAAGTGTGAACCGTATAACCAATTTTTCTAAGGAAGTTTGAAATCCTGAGCCTTTATCACAGAATTTCCAACCACACAGATTCTGGGCCTTTATACTCAGGCACGTACATCCCTGTTAGGGACAGATATGATGAGGGATGAGGGATATATACCAATTTTCTTCTAATGGGTCACAATACTCACAATTCTACGCATACGCACCTACAAAAACTTTGATGTCTTCTAGGTCTGTCCCTGACGACTCTACGGCCTGTCATAGTCTGGCTTTTGTACAAATGATGCTTCATTCTATTGTGAAGAGTAAAAAAAGGTGTTCAATATTATATATTACTGTTTTTCCAACACCCGAAAGTTCTTACACTGTCTGACCATTTAAATTTGAAGTTTGAAGACTGACACCTGTCCGACGTACTGCATACACGTGCAGGCAACCCAAACAACACTACTGCATATAACTGTAGATTTTATGTTCCATGCATGAGGATCACCATATACAGAGCTATAACTCTGATAGCGAATAAAAGGCCTTCGCCTGTTACGAACTATTTATAGTAATAAACAAATTTTGACGGACTGAGTTATAAGTATTACCCAACATGATGATACCAGATTAAAGTAAGGTAGTTTTGTGTTTATAGCTGTAGAAAACTCCGGAAAACAAAACAATGAGTAATGAATAATTGCGGGGACTATAAGGAGTGTAGGTAGTTTGCCATCTACGCTGTAATTCTGATCTTTCATTCTTTGTTCCTGTTCTGTGAGATTCACCTATGACACTTCAACGTGTTTTGACGTTTGTGATGACGCACAAATTGACGTTTCAATTTAAACAAGAACAAAAAGATCACCTAGAATAACATGAAGAAACGTTTATTATTTGTCGTTTAATCAATTCATTGTTAATGTTGAATAATGCCATTTATTATGCTCAGTGGGAAAGTTGGAAAGAACAAGAAAAAACCTCCACCAAGGCCTCCACCTCCAAATTTCAGTAAGTACAAAAGTAAGTCGTCGTTGTTCCTGAACCAGCAGACGGACAATCTTATTGATTTGGACAGCCCAGATTCTCCAAAAGTAGAAAGGAAACATAACATCGGAGGAAGCGTTTCGAGCTCATTCAGTAGCAGTACTAGCAGCCTCGCATCAAGCAAAAAGAGTCTCGATTATGATTTTCCCTTTTTGAATAATATATGGCCCATAAGCACCACAAGCACATCAGTCACCACTTACAGCCACACACAGACCAGAAGCACTTTCTATACCACAGCGCCAAATCAGGGTACGAGCAAAAACATTCCGTCCGGTGGTGTGGGACCAACTATAATAAAACCAAAGGTGCTTAGTACTGTGAAGACAACTGCTGCAAACAACGATAAGTTACCAATGCCTGATATTCCGCCTCCTAGTCCTCCAAAGGATGTTGACGATGTAAATATTGCTTATGGGATAGCTTTATATGATTACCAAGGGACTGAACCATCTGACCTGTCTTTTCAGGTGAGTTTATTCCATTGATTTCATCTACTTAACAAAAGTAGCTTTCAATAGTATAAAATATATTCCAGGATCAAGATCATTCAAATAATTCAGAGCTGCTAGGGGTTTGAAACATATAATAGATACTTAACCAGCAAATATATTTATTCAGTCATTTATCGCATTCACTCAATAGAAATGTAGCTTGAGACAGACTACATAACTTGAGTTACACCTTTTAGAGCAATTGTAAAATATTTCAAAATAAAAAGTATAAAAATAAGCAGATCAGTCACTATACATCACTGAACAACACAAATTGGTATCCTGATACACTTGATTGGGACATGCTATGATTTATAAAATGAAATTGTCCCATTACAATCCTTCCAACTATCTGTATATCTGCTAGTAAGGCCTAACTGATTCATATGATTCACTTATAATGAACATAAATCATAGCAAATATTAGCAAATAGCTTTTGTATTATGCATAGGTGTTATTGTTTTTAATCAACAATGAGGAAATTATCAGAATTCCAAGAAAATTGATAAGACAACTTTATACTTCATGTAATGTTATTATTCATTTTCTATGTTTATTATCTTAAAATTGTCATTTTTAAATTATGCCAGATTATCTCAAAAATATATTTATTACGCTTAGGAATTACTACAGATTTAAGAAACAACAAACAATAGTCTACAGTAAATTTTGAAATAAAGTGAAAGTGACTAGTGCACAAATTGACAGGTACAATGCTTGATCACTAAGACAAAAATTTGAGCAAAACAAAAAAGTTATTTTAAGAAGTTTGAACAGTCTCTATACATAGTTTAAAAAGAAAGTATCAACTTAGAAGTCACTTTGTATAGCCTGTATAGTCTTAGGAGTGGAGATGGTTGTGCATATGCACCTCCTCTCACTGTGGATCTCATGCGCATATTAGACTCCTTGCATTTTGTGTGGGTATCCACATTCTCTTGAGCTTGTATGCTTCTTTGTTGTTCAAGTTATTTATGTTTATAAAGTTACATTTATAAACGTACAACAAAGACAGTTTTCTGAATTCTTTGTTTCAGGTAAATGATGTTATTGTACTGATACGAAAAATCAACGAAGAGTGGTATTATGGGAAAGTTCTGGATAAAGAAGGGATGTTTCCAGCAAGTTTCATTGATGTCCAAGTGCCTTTAGCTGAAAGTAATGATACTGTGATGGCTTTATACGAATTTGAACCACAGATGTCTGGGGATTTGGCACTGAAGCCCGGCCAAATGATCAAAGTTTTGAAGAAAATCAATAAGGATTGGTTGTATGGGAGTTCAAATGGAAACACTGGCCAATTTCCAGCAAATTTTGTTGATAGGATTCCAGATATATGAGAAATTTACATAAAATGGGTTGCATATAGGGCTCTATAAAATCACAAAAGAAATATATTTTTATATCATATTTACACAATCATAATTACTGGAGGACTTGAAAAACATAATGTATTAGTAGTGTTTATGTTTGATGAACACTTCATGGTACAAATCATCAGAAGCATATTACAGACATCACAAGAAAGTATAGCTTGACTGGTTCTTTACTTGTTTTGCTATTTTCTATCAAGTGATTCTTTCGTGGTGCTAGAATTTAAAATTTAAGGGCCCATATGTGCTACCAAATATCTGTATCTATATTCTATAATGCATCAGTGTATATTTAACATTTTATATACTGTGGTAATCTGCCATATCAACATTTTTAGAAAGTTGATTTTAATCATGGTCAAGAAAAAATCATTGTGAATAGAAATATTCTGTTAATTTCTTAGTCTTAGATGAGATATGCTATTTTTATGTGATTATCTTAAACAATTTCCGAATTGTCAACTTAGTACAACAGTTTTTGATACACACTTTAAAAAAATCTCAGAGGAATGCACAGTATTTTGTAAATATTGAATCTTTGATTACATTTTTTAAATATTTAAATATGCAGGGTGTTAAGAAAACTTAACTATTTTTAAACAGTGTTCAGAAAAGGGAACAAAACAAACTACGATTTTCATATAATGTATAGGGTGACCATATGCTTCATAGATCAATTCTGGACGCTTGGCTTACGGAGGGGGGGGTCATCATGCAACAGTAGTGCCTTTTTTTTGCCTGTTCATTAATTGTATTTGTTTATTTTGCTGTATGTTTTGCCAAATATTTTTGATTGGGGCTCAAATTCCGGAGCTTTTATTCATTTTACCAACTTTTGTGATTTTTTGCCTGTCCATTAGCTGTATTTGTTCATTTTAGTGTATGTTGTGCCAATTATTTTCGACTGGGGCTTAAATTCCGAACATTTTACCGATTTTTGTAATTCCGCCCGGACACGAAATATAGGTCCAAATTTCCCGACATGTGTCCGGGATTTTCCAGACGAATAGTCACCCTAATAATGTAGATTTTGAAAAGTTTTGATCAATACATTTTCATAACAGCCTGTATCTATATACAATGTATGAGAAACCAAAACTAAGTTATGTACTGTTTGTCAAAACATTGAATAAAGTTTTATTACAAAGTTATCTTGAAATATACTTCATTTCTGAATTAATAGTTACACAATTCTCTACTAATGTAGACTCAGAATTAGCAGGTAGGTACAAATTTTATTTGGGTTCAATGCTGGAACATTCTAATTTTTTCCAACTAAAATTTGTCTCTTATTATATTGAATTTCTTTGATATGCCCAAAACTAGCAGGACGCTCCAGACTTCAGCTGCTACTGCTCTTTGATAAAAAAAAATATGCGAAAAAGTAGTACATATTTTATTAGAAAGTCAAGTGATTTACTACATCTTATAAATTTTGAAATAACCAACCAAATAGTCAAAGTATGTTTTGTCGTCTTGCTGATTAATTGTTAAAAAAATTTACAGAAGAATATAAAATAGACTTTTCTTGGCTAGAGTATGGGTAACTAGCAGTCCAGTTCTATGCACTATCTTTATGACAACGTCAAGATGACGTTGACAAGACATTGTAACGTAACCCTACTTTGCCTGTTTTGTGGCCCATTAAAATCGTTGATTGTTTACGCTTGGATAATGGAGACAAGCTGAACTTATTAATTTTAATTCCTACAAATTATGAATTCTAACTGAAAAGGCAAGGGTATCGTGTGTTAGAGGGTGTAGCTTCGGAAAGTGTCTCTGTATCCTTTTACATGGTCGATGGGAAGCTATCCATTAATCATGAAAACAAACTCGCCTGTTTACTGCTAGTTTACAATGAAAACTATTTACGAACATGCTATTTTGTTGATAGTTATACATTTCTCATTTGTTAGTGGATATTTGAATCTGTATTTGACAGTGTCGGAAGTACAGAGGCTTTTGGGTAAGTTTTTCAGTTTTCATTAACATTTACCTAGTTGAAAGCTAACATTAACTCTTGTTGTGTAATGAAAACATATATTTATATAATACTGGTGCACTTGCTTGGACACTGCAAGCTGCACAACTTGATTCAAAATAATGTAATATGCTAGCCTTTATTTAGATCATAATACACTTACTTTGCAACAACTTTTCATTGTTTCTCAATTTAAAACGTGGTTTTGGGTCCAGCTAGTACACAATTACGCCCCTCATAATTTTTTTACTTAAATGGGATGGTCTATTATGTAACACGTGTTTGGAGCAACACCTTTATTTTAAAAATTAAATTTTCCAAAACTACATAGGGCGTAATTGTGTACTAGACCTGCATTTTGTACTCTAACAATAATCCTAATGAGAATATATGATTGGTTTTCACATTACAATTTAGGGAAATCTCTAGAAAATGCTAAAATATATTTTGTGCCAATGCTCTGTAAGGTACTTCATGACTAACATGCATAGTTAAGTGAAAATATGTTGAATACGCTATTGAAAGTTATGTTATTATTGGAATAAGTCTCGAAAACTGCATACTTTATTTAGAACCTGTATGGATGTATGTTTGAAACATATGCTTTCAATTAATTGAAGGGATAAGTGGATAAAGGAGGTATGTAACAAAAAGCTTGTATCAAGATATTTAGCCCTGGAGTATTTTTGATGGTACTTTTAAGAAAACTGCATTTTTCAAGTATTAAGCACATTACGCTGTTGCTATGAAAAACATAGTTTTTTTCATTGAATGAAAGAGTGAAAATGTCAACAGGAAATATATAAAAGAATATGTATTGTACATACCTCCTTCTTCCAAATTTTTTTCAATTCCTCAAAGGTACAGTAGAGCATAGAAAGAGGTATGTTGACTTGCAGGCTTGCTTGCATTGGATTTTCACTTTTGAAAATGGTTCATTATCACTTGCTCTCTCAACACTCTCAAATAAAACATGCACCCATAACATACATAACATTAAATCAACTACCGGTTTCCAGCAGCCTTGGTCTGCATGAAGGAGGTATGTCACCAAGCTGACACTATATGTTGATGGATGTCTGGATGAAGGGGTTATGTTCATATCGATTTGATCTACATACTTCCTTCATCTACCAGAAGTAAACATTATTGTTTTTACATACCTCCTTCATGGAACTGCTCCATTAATATAAATATGTTCCAGACCATAGGTCATCGCTGAAAAATAGAACAATACATACTCCCTTCATCCGTTAGAAAAACTCATTTTGTATGAAAATGTGACATACCTCCCTCATCCACTCACCCCTTCAATTGTCACAAATTAAAAATTTTAAAGATGTATTGTTTGATTTATATTTGTGCTTTAATTTGTTTGAGTAACTCTCAGCAATTAATTTTCAGGTTTGTCAGCTGAGTTATATTACATTCGAAATGGTAATATTAATAGTAATGCTTTAAATTTTGTGGTGCCAATACCATCAAATATAAATGCATTATATTTCACATGGGAAAGTTTAACAGAACAGCCAGTAAGTAAAACATTACATAATTTCATTTTCAATATACCTATCTAATTTATTGATAAAATATAAGTAAGTAAATACATAAGTAGAGCTTACCTTTGAAATAAAGGGATGTTGCATCAGTACTGTAAAAGTATTTCTATGCTTTTGCTTTCTTAGAGCACCTGTCTATTTGAGTATGCATTTCAAACGTAAAGGAGATCCTGTAGGGAAGAATACAGATTTGCCTCACAATTTTTTGAACGTACACTTCCTGGGCATTCATTCATACTGTGTTTTGCACTTCCTCACATTTTCTTATACTGCTCCATACTTACATGCTTTGCCTTCATTAGCACTTTCCAAAACGTGTGCAAAATGCTCTCTTGTGGCTTACCCTTCAGGGGGTGATTTGAGGATTCTCCATATAAATACAGCTGTACGTATAACCAGAAACCAACTGCAGGTTATATAAATTACTAGATCTTGGTTGTACATATTGCTTTTCCAATGTTTCTTATATGTTTATAGCTTGTATATAGCAAAAAACCTGTTCATTAATATTGATGTATTATGTTCTCTATGTTCTCCATACTTTGCTTCAAAAAAATCGACTTCTAATAGTGTTGTGAGGTATCCAAAACTAGTGTCATCAGCTCAAATCTGAAGAGGCTATAGTTATCCAAATATGTCAACTACTCAACCTGATTATTTTACTATTTCAGCTACCATACACAATTACTGGACACACATCAAACCCAGAAGTGCTGCCACCTCCAAAGCTCAACATATCATATGTTGGAACAGTGCCAAAGTCAACTCAAACATTCTTAGTCTCATTGCCATGCTCAGGACTCATAGAAACCGAAGTAGATATAAAGATCACAATCAACATAACATTATCTCATAAAAATGTCACTAAGTTAATATTTAGAAGAAAGAAGATTTGTCTTGCATTGGATAAGTCAGTAAGCTATGCTGCAAAAGATTCTTTATTACAGGTGAGACTTATATACAAATAGATTTAGTAATTTACATTATATTTAATGTTTATCCATAAAAAGTTAGAATGATAATTAAAAAAAAAAATAGAAGAATAAATGCTGGAATTCTGTAAAAGGTATATCCTTGTGTGCTGATATTCAGCAACAATACATCCATCTATACCTACATAAATCTAACTGATCTGACACTATTACTACATTCCAAAATCCCATCTATCCAGTGAGCAGATGAATTTTCGAGGATAGTCACGTGATTCCAGATGTTAGGGATGTTGGAATATTTATGAAACAGCAAAGACCTTTTTTTGAGAATTTTGACATATCTCATAACCTATGCTGTTTTCTCCGAGTCAGAGTAGTCATACCTGTTAGAATGTCAATGCATACAAATAAAGCAGAATAGGTTATGTTAAGTTGTTAGCTGTCAAGTGAAAAATACCTCTTGACAGTCTTGACACAAAGGTCGCTAAAATCTCAATTTGATTTCCGAGCAATCGGAATCATCAGGTACAGGAGGAGCCATATACGGTGGTAGGCCTGGGCAGAATGAATGAGTGAATAAGGACCAGAGGCTATCCAGCACGGAATGTGACTGGTGCATAGGCCCCAAGATGGGCCCTTTTGCGCCTCTATCCGCGCTAGTTCCTAAGACCTGCCCTTTTAGCAAAGGCAAGTACATTCTTAGGTCCTATCCATTTTATCTCTATTGGTTTCAAGGTTTTTGAGCCCAGCATAGTCTGTCCCAGGGTTTCACAGCGACACAAGATGTGTGCCGAGGATTCTTCCTTTTTTCACACCATGTTCACATTGGGTCGTTGACCACCCTCATCACGAACAGGCGACGCCAGAAGGTGTTGTGACCAGTTAATAGACCTACTAGCAATCTCAAGTTACTCCTAACCAGAGAGAGACAAAATCGTCCTATTCTCTCTGCAGGCCCTGCTAATAGTTCCCGAGCTTGACGGAGATGACCAGAGATGTTGTTCCATCTCAGAGAGTGTTGATTCTGGATCCACTCTCCAGTTGTTTTCCTAATCAAGTTTGCAGATAGTCCTAAGGCTGGTTCCGGGCCCACAAAACTGTTGCCGGATCCCATCCTAGCCAGATGATCCGCCATGTCGTTATTCTTTACCCCAGCGTGCCCAGGTACCCACATCAGTGATACCTTGTGTTTAGCTGAGATGTCGTCTAGAGCCCTCCTGCACTCCAGGACCAGTCCCGACGTTATTTCCCAAGCACTCAGTGCTTTGATGGCTGCCTGACTGTCAGAGCAGATAGTAATCCGCCTTCTAGACCCGTCAATCAAGGCCTGGGCGGAACTTAAGTATCTGCCTAGGTAAACTCGCTACCATTTTCCAGGCAGAAATAGCCGCAATTTTGGAATGCGGCATAATATGCATAGATAAAGGATACAGCAAAAATACTATCTATGTAAACACAGACATCACTTGGCAAGTAACTACTATACTTCGAAAATAGTGTGGGACTGCCATAGTATCCTAAAGACACTGGCAGAGACCAACAAGGTAACATTATCTTGGGTATTAAATCTATGTGCCTATTCTGTAGATGAATACATAGCCTCTAAGTCAAAATAGAGATATTTCTATATAATTTTTTATCACGTATTTGTTTTCAATGACTTGTCCAATAGCAAATTATGTAGTTCAAATGGATCAATAAATACTACTACTACTACTACTACTATTAAAAATATGAACTTCCATTGAACAATTATTTTTCTTCTAGTTTCCAAACTCTACTAGCATATTTTACATAGCAATATGCTGTGCAGTATTGATGGTGATAATGCTGATACTTCTGGTGACTCTGTACTATATGAAAGACAAGAAGTGTGGGACACCTGGAACTAGCCAACCAACAACTGCAGCAACTACGTTCTTAGCAGCACTTCCTAGGAATAGTGTGAATGCATCTTCTTATGGCAGTTTTATCCGCATGCCAAGTTACTCTCTTATTGACGAAAGATCCAAAGATTTACAAGATAGGATAGCTGAGTTGACTGTTCAAAGGTAACCAGTTTCATAAAAACCTAATTTTTAGTTTAATATAGAAATGCGGGTTAGTCAAATCTCGAATCTCCAGATAATTAGAATAGATACAATTTGCAAAATGACTTAAAGATAAATGAAAAATACAAGGTGATTGGTAATTCGATATATTAATTTATGGAGGTGATAAGCTAAAAAATTGACCATATAATACCATGTCCAAATCCTGATAGTTTCCGAGGTTTATTGAATTTTAAGAGATGTTCATTAAAATGCAGACCTCCAAACTAAAACCCTGATTGAACAAAATTTTATTTTCGGATTTTGGAATTTTTGGTATTAGTCCTTGGAAAATATGCTTAATCGACTAAAGAAAGTGATAATTTATCAAACACTTCTCGAGATAGTCTCAACATCAGCATGTGTTAAAAAGTGAACTCAAGAAATGTTACAAAGAAATGCGTTTGTTTTAAAAAGTCACCAAGTAATTAGCCGTGCACTTTGTGGTAAAAACATGCCCATCTTTCTAGTTATCCGTTCCCTCATAGCACCGGATGATATGAGAATATTCTGTTCTCATTCACTACAGATATTATGAATATTCTGGGAAAATTCCATGGATAATTGGAATATTTACAGAATATTCTGTAAACGTTCGAAATGGGAAAAACAGGCTATATTCCTATAATATTTCGCCGAATATTCCGCACGGATATTACACGAACAATCGTGGTAGAATGTTTTTGAATATTCTAGGAACATTTTGTTTAAATTACCTCATATACGAAGCATTTTTAGGGAATTATGGATACTGTTCCACAAATAATGGCACCTACTAGTGGCAGATGGTCACAAAAGTTAAGTGGTTAGACATCTCAGTCCAGACGCCTAAATAAAGTGTAAAAATGTAAACTTGTTGCATTTAACCTCAAAATTCTACTCACATTATATAATGAACCTTACACCATAGTAGGTGACCATAATTTGGAACACTGTCACACACTTTATAAATACCAGCAACTTTATTGTACAAAATGGGGTATAAATGCAGGCCTTTCAGGAATAAAACTCGTGAATTCGTGAATTTCTAAAATGCCGACATCCACATGTTGAAGCACAGAATGACAGAACACTTGAAGCGAGTGACAACCAGACAAGATAGACAACTGACGACACCACATACATACATCAGCATAAGATGCTGTCACTTTATCGTCGGTGGATGCCTTATCTGTATTGCTGGCAATGGTTAATGACTAATAAACTTTTGAAAATTGCACATAATACTTATTAGGTATATTTAGGATGAACGCAAAACGAATGAAGGTTTTTTAATTCACTAAGAAACGTGCAAATATAAATTAATAATACCTCATATTGAATGTTTGCCTACATACAGATATTTTTATTACAAATATTACTAAATGTTCGTCAGAAAATAGCTACATCTTGTTCTTAGTAGATTATTAAAATAATATTCTATGAAGAATATTACTGGTATATTCTGGAATAATTCGGACATTAAACGAATAATCACTGATTATCCTAAGAGGATAAAATAATAATATTCTATAAAGAATATTATGTTAATAATCCAGAATAATCAAGAGAAATAACGAATATTCTATGATTCTACTGAATATTCATGGAACATATAGGAGATTTAAAGAATATTCATAGAATATCCAGTGCTATGTGGGTTGGTACAATAAACTTGTTGTAAATGTGATAAACACAGGCAACAACATTGTATTGACGGAGTCGCCTTCCTGCAAAATGTGTACTGGTAGGGATACAGACCAGTCATGTGCGCAATGAACCACACCTTCCACTGCGAAATACCGTATTGAGGCGATTTGCAACAGTGTAGGTAGATGCTTAGGATCTTGTTCAAATTTTCAGAATCATTTTTTGATACCCAAAATTATAATAAACATAAGGCAAACAGATTTTTTTTATTTCAGATGCAGAATAAGGTTAAGCAGTATATTCTTAGAAGGTACCTTTGGTAGAGTCTACTATGGGTCTTATACAAACGAGGATGGCGTAGAAGAGACTGTGATTATAAAAACAGTGACAGACCACGCAAGTCAAGTACAAATAGCTCTTTTGCTGCAAGAAGGAATGACTATGTATTCTTTGAACCATAAAAACATATTGAGTATACTAAGAGTGTCAATACAAGACCACTCTGCACCATTCTTGCTATACCCATACAAAAATAACACAAATTTGAAGTTGTTCTTGCAAAAATGCAAAGTTTCATCAGAAGGTGTGCATCATACATTGACCACACAAGAAGTTGTGGAGATGGCTCTCCAGATAATTCAAGCTATGCAGTATTTGCACAAAAAGCATCTGCTACATAAAGATTTGGCTGCAAGGAATTGCATGTAAGTGTCCGTGTTTTCTGAGGGTTGTTATACAAATATAGTAGAATATGTAAATAAGTTAGAATGAGCATCAGAGTAACAACTGAACATAGAGGTAGTCAACAACTAATTCTAATAGGCCAACATCTTTTCTTACGTTATCATATTGACCATCAGATACGGCAATCATAATTGTTTACTATCGCCTTAGTTCTATAGTATCCAGAAATATTCCATTCTACGTTAAAAAAGACGATATTTTGATGCTTCTGGAATGATTACAGCAAAATCAATAGATATGTTGACCTCTACTGCGTTACTGCATGTTTCTTCATCATAAACGCAAATTCTGTCTTACATAAATTTTGAGGAGCTGGCAACGCCCATGTAATTTTCCTGCGATTTGTTTACGGTAACCTCCGACTGTCAAACGTTTGTTTTGTTTGTGCGTCTTTTATGCTTGGTCAGTAAAATCGAATTCGCTATTTGTTGGTAACTTGAGTGAAGCTTTACGGACTTGCTGTGCTATGTTCGAGTGTAGTTTAACAGTTTTTTGAGATGGGACAGTGCAGAGCAGTGTTTGTAACATGGATTGCATTAGAAGAATTTTCAGGTTAGTTGGCAATGTTTGGGTCTGAAGTGTCAAAAGATGATGGCTTTGAGCATGCCATGCCGAAGTGGTTTGTTTACTACCTCTACATTCAGTTGTTACTCTGAGGAATGAACCAAGTGGGAGGTTCTATGAGTAGACCATACTTTCATTTTAATTGAATAACATTCATTTCTCCATGTCTATTTTCTGGACAGTTCTCAAACTATGGCAATGCATGTTTATAAAAAAACGAAATTTGGTTTCAAATTTGACGAATTTGTATCTTCATAGATAAAAAATATTTAAGACTTCCAATTGCTTGAATTAGGTGCGTTCTTATGCACTGGCTTCTCTGGTTACACCATTATTTTAGTATAACTGAGTAAAGTGTTGTTTGCTACAGGGTGGACGATAAGCTTCACGTACAAGTAGCTGATAATGCCCTGTCAAGAGATCTCTTCCCTTCTGATTACCACTGCTTAGGAGATAATGAGAACAGGCCTGTCAAGTGGTTAGCAATAGAAAGTCTACTGCACAAAACATTCTCTCCCGCATCTGACGTATGGTCGTTTGGAGTTTTGGTTTGGGAATTAACCACACTTGCTCAACAGCCTTACATTGAGATCGATCCCTTTGAGATGGCTGCCTATTTGAAGGATGGATATCGATTGGCACAACCAATCAATTGTCCTGACGAATTGTAAGTGATTCTTTAAAAGCTATTCTAGTCTCCATTAGAAATTTAAGGGTTCACATCAGTTTGCCCAAGGCCGATTCTACACTAGGCCGGAGCCTTAGATGTGGCAACGTCGCTTAGCTGTTAAATAGTGGGCCGGTTACCGTGGGCCGAACGGCGAGCATTCCGCGGAAAATTTAAATTGTTGTAGGGATTCATTGCATTAGATAGTATTTCGTCATAATTGTTTTAATATCGACATCCGTTCTAATTTTAGGCTATTATATTTCAAAATTGAACGACAACAATTAGCGGATGTTTATTCGACGATTGTTTATTAGGGTAAGCATAAAATAGCATTTCAACATATTTTGCTGATTGCTAATAATTGATTATTGGTTTCCTTTCATGTACTTATGTTTTCTGAGGTCAATAAAGAAAGATATTTTGAACGATCAAGTCGTTTCGATCTTATATTCAAGATGTCACCAAAGTGATACTACATGGCGATCCTGCCAATTCGGGCGTGAACTAAGGGTGTCGTACGTGATAAAAGCAGCTAAACGTCGAAACCTGAAATAGGTCTCGAATAGGTCTGTGCGCGTTGTAACAAAGTTTTAAGCCCATGTAACGGACAATAACACGAAAATGGGCACAAGTAACTCAAAACACGCGGAGGTGACTGATACCGGTGCAGTGAATGCGAACTTCTTAATTGAAGAGGACCATAAAAGTATGCATGTATGAATGGGTACAGTTTTACAGCTTTTGCTATAACACCACGCCAGGCATATATCACAACTATACGCCTTTTGAGCTCGTATTTGGTAAACAAAACGAGTTACCGACCACAGTTACCAACAGCACCATTGATCCTATCTATAATATTGACGCGTATTATCAGGAGCTAAGACACCGACTGCAAGTATCTCATAAGCGAGCTAGAGATTTTTTAGTCAGAGTCAAAGAAAAACGGAAAGCTGAATACGACAAAAGAGCAAAAGAGCTAACCTTTCGACCAGGGGATCTGGTTACTGTAAGTAATGAAAATAGAACCAAATTCGATCCGTGGTTTAAGGGCCCATTCCCAATCGTAAGTTGTGATGACGTAAACTGCACCATACGTGTAGGTAACAAAAATGTAACAGTGCATAAAAACAGAGTGGAACATTTCTTTTCGGGTAGTGAAGTGCCGTAGAACAACCAAAGTGAACAAAACTATTCTCATTACTGTATATATTTTCGTTTCTTCAAGGTATATATATTTTATATTTTGTATTTATATATTAGATAGGTAAACTAGTGTGTTTATGAATAATCAATCTTTATTTGAAAAAGGGATCCCTTACCATACCATAGAGCTTAGTATACTCAAAATTTAGATAAAATAAGTTTGGAGTACTATCTAAGATAATGTTATGGAATTCACTTTTCCTTTTTTATGACGAATGTCCTTCATTAATGGCCAAAATGAAGTCCATTCTACTGAAAGGGGGAGATGTAGGGATTCATTGCATTAGATAGTATTTCCTCATAATTGTTTTAATATCGACATCCGTTCTAATTTTAGGCTATTATATTTCAAAATTGAACGACAACAATTAGCGGATGTTTATTCGATCATTGTTTATTAGGGTAAGCATAAAATAGCATTTCAACACATTTTGCTGATTGCTAATATTGATTATTGGTTTCCTTTCATGTAATTATGTTTTCTGAGGTCAATAAAGAAAGATATTTTGAACGATCAAGTCGTTTCGATCTTTTATTCAAGATGTCACCAAAGTGATACTACATTGTTATATAGTTTCAGAATAATTATTACATTTTATATATCTTAGCTCATCTCGGTTGATAAATTAAGAAGAATACTTTTTGAAAAAATAATGGTGAAAAATGCCAGTAGTAACAGTACAAAAATGTACATGTATTTAGATTTAGAGATTTTCCCTTCTGTTAGACATTTCTTATTTCCATTAGACTTCCTCTTTTTAGTTTTGTCAGTCTGTATTTTGTCTTGAACTGTTTCAGTGTAATTATTAATAAAAATATTTGCTACATTAACAACTAACATTAATTCAAGAAGAATTTCATCAGTTTGGGGTTGATTACATGAACAAATGTGTCTAAAACAAACTCATCTATATGCATATTGATGTATTCTTTTGCAATTGGCCTGAAATCAAAATTTTAACAATACCTATTGTGAATAAGGACTGTAATTTGAGCTGTATACTCTGATGGAAGGGTTACGCCTACCAACTATAAGCTGTATGTATTTAATATACGTATCAAATAATTTTGTCCTTCATGTTCTACCTATAATTTTTGTAATGAAAAAAACATTTATACAGGCTGATATTTCATCAATTTGTAAAACAATGTACTTCTCCGAGAATAATAAACCCTCTGCAACAGTTTTAATGTAAGGCATATTTTCTGTCAGGTGCAATTTTTAAAGAACTGCAAAGTTTTGAGGAATACTTAGGATGGTGGTAAAATTGGTAACTTATTCTCTCACAAAATTCTAAACTCTCTTTGGCTGGACATAGAAAAGGTTTTAACATTAAATCAATAGAAAACCTATTTGAAAATAGTGTGCCAAAATATTTTCTATTTGAGACCAACAGGATATTCTTAATGACAGTGGTAAAATCTAACTCAAATCACCAACAAATTATGATCTATTGATTTAAAGAAGTGTGTATATTCATTGATACTAATACCACCTACATCTGATGTCTGGTTCATCGTAGTCAAACACTACAAAATAAAAATAAATGCAACCGGTTTCCTGCTGCCACTGTGGAAGTGGACTTCCACTTAAATGAACACTCAATTTACTTTGTAAATTTTCACCTAAGCTAGAAAAACTCACTATTAGGTCACTTTGAAGCCATTCTTGCTGGTCTTGATTTCCCTTCACTATCAAATCTTTTCGTAGGTGTGCCCAGATGTGTTCTGTTAGAACTGCATTTTTCTGTGATATTTCGGAGGTCCAGAAAACATTTTAGGTACCACATTGTGCTTTAAAATAGGTCTTATCCTTGGAAATGTTTGTAAATTATTATCTTTATTCTTATAAATATAACCAGCCCTTACGAGGAATACCTTTCACCCACTTCTGTTTGAAATGCTCGTCTTGAGGAAAATTGAACACCCTAATATGTCCTTTATTGGAAGCACAATTGCTAGTGCAACCTGGTGCTACACACTTTGCAGGCATCTTGTTATCTTTATAGTTTGGTTTGTGCAGGTAAATAATTAGAAACACATTAAAAATCACCTTCCAATCTTCTTTTTTACTCTGGAAGATGACACTAATGACTTAAAAACAAATAAAAGCTCGGCCCAGCTCGGCCCGCTATTCAGTGTTGCCATATTTCAATGCTCCGGGCTAGTGAGTAGAGTCGGCCATGGTTTGCCACATTGTGACATGTCGGTCGATTATTAGGGAGCAGCCAGCAAATTCTGATCTAGCTTCACCCTGTTTTGTTTGTCCGCCTTATGCTGGGGCACCCTGTATACGATATACCCTGGAATTAGTGCCATGTCTTTATTTCCAGGTTTGCTGTAATGGCTTACTGCTGGGCCATGAGCGCAGAAGAAAGACCTACATTCACGCAGTTGCATGTGTGCTTGCAGGAATTCTATGCACAGCTGACAAGATATGTCTGACAAACGTTAGTATACTTCCAGCGCTAAATTTAACTTCCCCAAATAATGTGAGGCTCTATAAGTATGGATAATCTCATACGCTATTAATATTTATAATTTTAATATTTAATGTTACAGGAAGCATCACTGAATATTATGAAAAATGGATAAAAATCTCGCAGCGCCATTTGATGAAAGGCACATTTTAACAGTTTGATAATAGAAAGCAATTTTAGTTCATACACACACACACACCTGCCATTAGATGGCTTTCGAACTAAAAGCAATGATTTGATTTTTGTAGAATGCATGATTTGGTATGAATATCTTGCTTGAATAAAGCCAGAACCGAAAAATAACGTCTTGCTACCCAATCTCTATAGGTTCTGTAAGGCTCAGATAACTCCTACTCTATACCCAAACCAACCACCTGATAGTGCAAAAGTCATCGACTGAAAGGATTTTCCTAAAGGGCCCCACAGACATCGTTCTTTTTCATCAGGTTTGCACGACGTGCCAACCGATCACACTGATTTCGGTCCACGTGTGCCGAAAAACCGTCGTGTTGACCGTCGTTCCAAAAAATTTGTCCGAGCTTGATTTTACCCGTCGGTTTCGAACGCCATCGTGCAACTCGGTACATGTGTGGTCGTTCATCGTGCAATCACGACGGGATTTTGCAGTGTCGTTCTGATTTCAGGTATAATTTGTAAAGCTTGAGGGGATATCGCAACTGAAAATTTCAAATCCTCGTAGCTCTACCCGTAGCAAGAAATCTCAATGTAGCTGTCAGACGTTCATGAGGGGAAATACTTTGTCTCATCCAATTGTCCTGTTTTTTATTAGAGGTGCTACTGAATTAAGTAATTCTAAGTATGTTTCTTCATCCATCCTCAAATAATTGTACCAATCCCCTGGTTCCAGACGTAATTGTTCTAATATGGGAGAATTGACCTCTTTTTAAAAGCCATTATTTCACCCATTTAGAACGTTCTTTCTTGCTGTATTTCACTTTAATAGCTAAAGCCGCCGCCAATGCTAAAGTATTATCCATGTTTAACGGACCAAAAGTTTGCGAGAAACTGAAAGAAAACCGAACAGTTTGTGGGAGTATCGTTCCATCGGTTTAACCGACATCGGTTGGCACGTCGTGCAAACCTGATGAAAAAGAACGATGTCTGTGGGGCCCTTAAAACAACGTTAAGTTGTCTGCAGTGGCGGCTTGTCTGTAACGGTTATAGGGTTACAGCCCCCCCATACAAGAAATCAATTTTCGCAAACACAATATCATAAAATTAAAATTAACCTATTTTATTTACCTACCCATACATTTTTTTAATAAACACCATTACATTGCACTGTTATTTATATAATTTATTAAAGTATTGTGGTTTTAGTATAGTGTACTATAAACTAATTGATGAATTGTACAGAAACATATTTATTGGTTGAGAAATTTCTTGAAACTGAGCACCATTGCAAATAAAATGAGAATTAGCCAGCTGTAGGTCAAGTTGAGAATATCTATAGTTATAGAGCCTCGAGTAATAATGTAGATGAAAACCGAAAGCTAAGAATCTAGGATGGATGTTGTGATGTGTGTTGGTTTGTAGGGAGGTAATCAGAGGGTTATATTCCAATTCTGGGTAACATTTGAAGTTAACAGTTTTCCTGCTTTGCTTCATAGGATTTTTAAAATGTTACAATTTATTGTTTGTTAAATGTATCGAATTTTTGCCGGAATGTTAATCGAATATTGATTTGGTTTTGGAAAAGTCAATTCATATGCTATGAGCATGTCTCAAAATTCTTAAAAAATTGCGTTACTGGTCAATTCTCGTTCCCGTAACTGAGATATATAGGGGGTATATAAATTGCAAAATTAGATGACATTGACATTAGATTCGCTGATTACAGAGCGTCTACTGTAAATTTCTTTTAAATAGGTGGCATTTGAACCATTTTTCAAAATAAATGCAAACGCTATTCATCTTACTGACGCATCAAATTAACGTATCACTTGGGTTGACAATGTTTCTGTCACTATCGTAACCCCAGATCAGTCTATGTATGTATTTTATTATCGGTGATACATTGCCAATATTCCCAATACAGTTAAGGGGGATATTTCAGTAATTTCAAATTCTGTAACACACTGATCACTAGACATCACATTAGTTGGTCTGAAGTCTACATTGTTTCAGTCCTATATTTTGTCTGCCATATCTAGCGTTGTCTTTAATGAATATTTGAGTTATGTAGCTCTAATTTGACTGTGCCAAATCTTGCTTTTTATATCTGTGCGCTCGTGTTCTGCAATATATATGATCTATAATTGAGTTTAAATACTGTACCTAAATCGTTGTGATCTCTTAAAATGTATGAATATATGATTATAGTATTTTTTTTTATTGTATCCGTATTTGTTAATGTTCAAAAAAGGAGTGTACTTTATCTGTAATGTATAAATTGTGCTTCTAATGGTATTTATATAATATTAGAGGCAGTATTCGTCATTTATTTTTCAAATTTATTTGTATAATAAATTTTGTAAATTGGAATTTTTTTTTAATCTTCAACATTTGACATACCAATTTTTTTCCCCTAAAAACGGCGACACTGGTGTTGCAAATTTATTTATTTTAATGAAATATTTGCCTTATTTTTAGGCTCAGTGCTGAAGATTGACCCATGGAGTACTGCAAATAATGTTATGTTTTTAGTTTTCTCATATTTATTTGTTATATAATGTATACAGGATGTGTTTTTAGTACCGGCTCGGTCGATAACTCCACTACTGTTGTACATAAATGTTGTAGCCACGGATATGCTCCTTGCTCAGAAAATATTTTGAATTATACAGGGTTCCATAACTACGTGGTGATGCAAACATATATTTTTTAAATGAGACCCTATATGTTGACTCATTTTTAGATTCTACTAATAATTTCTCTTTTAACAATATAAGGTATTATAACATTATACACGGTATTTCAAAAGTTATGACCCATTTTTATATCCAAATCGCTGTCAATCGAACGTACAGAAAAAGTAATGAATCAAAAATTATTTTTATTTTATTATTAATTTAGTACCTTTTTGTTGCACAAACGATGGCGCTTGAGGACCCTGGATCTCGCAAGACTACGGGGCCTTCAAAATCACGGGGCCCCCCGCAGCTGCAGGCCCTGCGGGCCCTTAGTTACGCCACTGATATTCAGGCCAGCGACGTCATAGCTGCGTAACTGCGCAGTGTACGCATAATCAGCTGTTCAGCTGGCGTCGTTGAGAAAATAAGCAATGTCATCCGCCATATTGTCTGCGTCGGTACGTCATCATATTGTGTGACGTCACTGTCACGTTGTTACCCCGACTTTTTCACTTTTGTTTCTTACAGGTATCTCTATAGAAAACGTGCGAGGCACTACTAGTGCAGATGGCAAGATATAGGTGCCGCTTCCATCGTATAGTTGGGAAAAAATAGAGGTTTTCTACTCTTAACGTTTTTGATAATCTAAACATCAGCTAGTAGATGACGCCATTATCATTATTATTTTCACTTCTAACCAAGTATCTCTACAGAAAGTGTGTGAAGCACTGTTGGTATAGAAGGCAATGGATAGATGTCGCGGCCATTGAAAAATCAATAAGTTGTTTGTCTACTTGCACTGTCACCTACCACTCAATACAGGGTTATTCATTTCGGTTCCCCCTATAGGGGATCACGAAAGCAGAGGGTTGGAGGGTGGGATATCCGAGGAAAACTTGCATAATTACGGACACCCTCCCGCAAAGAATCAAATATATTTGGATCAACCTTGGCTCTTGGAATGAAAAAAGCGAATCTGTAGATCTGCAATATTTAACAGCAAAAACCTTTATATAATTGTAATTTATAATCACAAATTCTCATACATGTACCTGCTTATTTGTCCTGGACAACTTCATACGCTGAGTGCGGAAACTAATTGCATAGATAAAATAAAAAATGAGCGTTTTTATCTTTGATGAAGGACGTGATTATTAAGACCATTTAGTAATCATAAGACAAACAAAGTGAGGCTCTATAAATATTGGACATACATTTAATATCCAGAAGGTCGATCTTAATATTTTTTCATTCGTTGATGAGTATAATCCCTTTGCCTGAAGTTAAAGAGGGTAGATTTTCTTCAAACTCTCCTGGTCAGATTAGCCAAAAATATGATTTGTCGTTATTCATTGATTTATCTCTTAAAATTGTCTGAACTACAGCTATTGTGCTTGGAAATGGAAATTTTCAAACACATTTTTAAGCAATTCTCTTAAAAACAGGTTAACAGGCAAATCCGTTTGATCAAAGGATAGAGAAACATATGAAGTTTCCATTTAATGTAAAATGTAAGAACTCTCTATGTATATCATTGCGATTAAGTAACACATATTGTTTCAAAGGTTAATAATATATAGAACAACCTGGTATCCATTAAAAAATGAAGTCAATTTCATTGACTCAGTACTTCCCACACATTACGGTGATACCAGTTTATTATTTTCCTATAGCATGAAGCTTTAGTCTGAGAACCCTTGCATCCCACCCCCCCCCCCTCCTAAAATTGTCTTATGCCGCTAGGTCTTTCCTTCGCAGGTCAATGGACAGCCCATTATCAATATTACAAACTTTTCAGTTTTACAACGCCCCGCCCCTCAACCACCCCAATTTCACCCCTACCCAAAAAACACAGATAATGATCAGCACCATCTAAAATGCTTAAGAACGACGTTTGAGCTGTTTTTATATAAAAATATAAAAACAAAAGTTTTTTTATTATTTCTGCGCCGCCACGGGCACGATTTATAAAAACCATACGCGATTTCCATCGTCGCCACGGTAGTAATACTGTGTCAAAATTTCGTTAGAATCAATTTAATAGTGTCCACGTTACAAAATACAAACCGATCCAAAGCAATACTCGTATGTATACAGAAAATTCTAAATCCCTTAGTTTCCGTAATAGGCTAGGCAATGTTCGGATGGACCTAAAAAGTTGATTTATGTCACTAGGTCTTCCTTCACAGGTTAGTGGACAGCCTATTACGAATACAAGAAATTTTTCAGTTTTTCAACCCCCCACCCCCCTAACCACCCCAATTTCACCCCCACCCAAAAAACGCAGAAAATGATCAGGAACCTCTAAAATGCTTAAAAACGAAGTTTTAGCTGTTTTTATATTTTTAGTTTTTTTATTACTTCTGCGCCGCCACTGGCACGATTTATAAAAACCATACGCGTTTTCCATCCTCGCTACTGTAGTAATACTGTTTCAAAATTTCATTAAAATCAATTCAACAGTTTGCTCGTAACAGAATATATAACGATCTAAAGCAATAATCTCGTATGTTTACACCAGAAAAATTCTAAGTCCTTTGGTTTCTGTAATAGGCAAGGCAATGTTCGGATCGACTTAAAAACGTTATTTATGTTGGTAGGTCTTCCTTCATAGGTCAGTGGACAGTCTATTATGAAAACAACAAATTTTTCAATTTTACAACCCCTCACCCCCCAACCACCCCAATTTCACCCCCATCCAAAAAAAAGTAGAAAATGATCAGGAACCCCTAAAACGCCTAAAAACGAAGTTTAAGCAGTATTTATTTTTTTTCGTTTTTTGCTAATTACTCCGCCGCCTATGCACCGATTTTCAAAATTATAGAAACATTACCTACTACGACCCCACAGCATATCGCTGCCCAAATTTCATCATAATCCATGCAGCGGTTGCTAGATTACGAGGCTAGAAAAAAGCGACAGACAGACAGACAGACGGAAATGAGTGACGTGGATTTTCGTTATGTAGACATCATAAGACGCCCAAAAAATGTATTATCTCAAAATCGAAAATTTTCGCGATCACAATACTCCCCTCACCTACCGGTGTGGGAAGTAAAATGTTAAATGTTAAAATAAATCCTATTTATTTAATTATTATTTATGAAGGCAAATGAACTACGTACTTTAATAGGTAGACATTAACACGTAGTCATAAGTAATGAATAAGAACATATAAAAATCGATTGCTGGTCTAACAAATATGAGACATTAAATTTAGGTTAAAAAATGAGTTACTTTTTTACACTAAAATAAAGTGTTATTTATTTATCACGGAAACGTAACGTTATGTTGATCCAGATATAGATATACAGATTTAAGGTAGGTATTATACGTACATTGACGTAAAGCTTAAGTAGGTATGTAGTTTCAAAGAGAAATAAAACTGCTACCATGTTCATATTGTTATATTTTCTTGAAACAAACAAAAATTATGATACGAGAAATATTGTACAATTTTATATGAGACATACTGATCATTTTCTTTAAAAATACCAAACCGGAAAGATCCATCAAGTCAAGTACCAATATTTATACAAAATTCATAGTCCAGTACCACAAGGGAATTTAGCATCCATATTGAAAGGAATCCTATAAAGCTGTATTTTTGCGAATCTTATTATTTAGACAGATCTTTCAAATATGCCAAGATAATAGAAGTAGAAATCATTATAAAGTAATTTAAAATGCGGACAAAATTGCATAAGTACCTTGATCTAGTTTCCATTCTATAGAAAAGTTTCACACAAAGTGAAAATGCAGATTCCTTTGAAGCAAATTGCATATGGAAACAGATCAACACTTCATATGCATCCCAAATATATTGATCAAAGCAAATACCCTACTCAATAGGAGATGCTTCCAATAAAAGCCTAATGTTACTGGGCTATCATAATTCTCCTCCTAATAAAAACAAAAACGTAGCTATTTACAAAACCGAATATTTTTAGAAATGGAAAAGGCTAAGTTGATATTCGGAACTACTATTTAAATACAGCTGATATTCGACTACAATTAATTTTTTATAATCATGTGATATGTAAGGGTTTTTCATTCGAAAATTCAATGGTCCTACTTATGTTAGGAATAGAAAACTATACTGGGTCATATTGAAATCGCAACACCAGGTAAATGTGAATATATTCTACTGACAATTTGAGAAACAAAAAAAGTAAGAAGTTCTCATCAATATATTTGACAAAAATTAAAAAATTCAGTAGTGTCTTGCACTCTACGAAAATCTTCGAAGCATGAGACAATGGTAAGTTTCTTAAATATTAACATTTTCTAGGTGTCAATTGCAATGTGATGCAGTATAGGTTGATGGGTCGTTCCAAGTTATAGTACAGCGCATATTAAAAGTAAAATAAAAATAAATGTATTTTATAAGTACAAGTGGATGACTTAACATTACATTAAAAAACATTTCGCTTGTGTTCTTGAATAGAACAAGCGTAAAGAAGTGAAGATTGAGGTCTTTAAAATAATACTGTTCGCGCACTTTGATCTGGCAGTTCTTCTTGGTAAAATACGTTTTTCCAAAATATGAATATTATGAATGAAATAACAGAATTCAAGCAGTCACTACGTAATGCTTGAATACGTTGAAAATTATGACTTACGATGGGGGAAGAAATTAAAAAAAAATATTGGTACACGTTTAATTGCGATACATCTTTGTGGGAACAGTTTCAGTAGAAATGCTTTGCCAAGGACACAAAATAATTTTTTGTGATAGCAAAAAGCAGTCCTATGTGCATTACACCGTTTTGGAGGAAAAACCAAAAACGCCTAAATAGGATCCAGTCGAGTGGATAGGGGCATCAAGTCAGCGTATTTATGTATGTGTATGTATTTGATATACAGGGTGGGGCATATTAATCAAGTGTTTTTGAAATAATCATAAAATTATTAGTTTTTACTCTAAAAAAAAGTATTGGTAGTAGAACATAGCTGATAATAAACCATTTTGAAATATCTAAGTGCAAAAAATACATCTGGCATATGATGCAGCCGTTCACGAAAATTGCACTCCACTGTTTCCAGCATGTCTCTGTTGACTTTTGAGAGATTCCATGGCGAATCGCTTCCCTCTCTGCATCTAACATACGGGGCTTGGCCGTTTAAATACATGACTTGAGTTACCCCCATAGAAAAAAATCACAAATTGATAAGTTGGGAGACCGAGGAGGTCATGAAATGCCACCAAACCTCGAAATTGAACGATTTGGAAACAGGTGGCGAAGAACAGCCATGGATGCTCTGGCGGTGTGTGCCGTGGCCCCATCTTGCTGGAACCACAAATCTGTGATATTCACACCTCTTCTTTGCAATTCAGGTATGAAAAAGGTATTCACCAAATGAATGTAACGATCAGATGTTACTGTAGCGGTGACCCCATTTTCTCCAAAAAAAAATATGGGCCAATGATGCCACGCCATATGCCACGCGTTGTTCTAGCATCTACCGCTCCATGACGGCAAATGGCAAGTAAGAAAGTGAAATGGTTTGAGTCAAGGAATGGATTGTAATAAACCGCGCGCTCCTCCCTTTTCTAATATATGAGTACTACTCAAACCAAAAACACTTGGTTTTTATGCCCCACCCTGTATTATTCTATGAACCGCCTCTTTGTCGCAAAAAGGTATCTGTGACATAGATACAATGCCCAGAGCTAATGTAAAATGGAAGACACGAAACAATTTGCTTCTTCATCCCAACCCCCATTTTTGATCAAGCTCAGGGTAAACTTGACGCCACTTTTGTGCAGTCTGCAGTGGCGGGTCTACGGGGAGGGGGGCTTTCAGGCCAAAACCTCTAAAAAGTGTTTTATAAGAATGTAAATTATATACCAACATAATTTGCTTGAAGCTCGTATATATATTATTAAATGTATTTCATCAGTAAATTAGTAAATAAAACATCCTGGAAGCTCCATACAACAACGTTAAATTACTGTTTTGTCGCTCCTTTACCAAAATTTTGACCCGCTAACCGTCCCCCTCCAAAATAAAATTCTAGATCCGCCTCTGGCAGTCTGTATTACAGTGGCGTAGAAATAATGTTTTTATTTCATATAATTTTATTTCCAACGTCAGTAGGCAGAAAAGACTTGCAAGGAATTTATGATTTGAAACAATAGGTTTTTCTTTGAAAAGTAACTGTTACCTAATTTGTAGCAGTTAAGGAAGTCGACAACAAAAAATGATTTAACAGGTGACATGATTGAGGGACACCTTAAGTCCTAGTCATTATTATGTTTTACATTCAATGTTATATAGGTAAGAGGTAGAACGGTAAGAAGTCTAGTTACTAAGTAACTAGATATTTTGACGTTTCGGAGGTCGACAGAATGCCAATGAAAAATACCGCGAAGTAGTAACAGTTACACACATATACCGTCTCACTCCTAGTGACTATAATATAGCAGGGAAGAAAAAGTTTCACGAAAATATATCCCAGAGACATAAATAAAAGGAAAAATATATAATGTTTTCTAAAATTTACCTACAATGTCTGTATCATCGACAAAAAGGCTTTCTATTGGCCCATCAAAAATTAACCTTATTAATGACTGTCATTTTAAAACCTGCCAAACCTGCAGTTATTTGCTTTCAAAGAAAAAGTGAGGTAGAAGATGTGGCTTTTACAAATTATTCGATTACGTGCCTATCTTTGATTCACACTTCAACTACTAACTTGTTTGTAATCGTATAGCGCACTACTTTCCCCCTACTCGACTTGGTAGTTCAAGGGTAGGCAAGGGCGTCTGCGTTCCGATTGTGGAGTCAAGGCAGTTGGTCCTTTGTGAATCCTGGCATCCTCTCGGAACAGCAAAGGGATGACCCTATCCTACATATATGAGGAGTGATATAATTTCTCCTACATATTCTCTGCCTGGCAATCTCAAACTTCGTTATATATGCTTTCTGTGCTCGCAGTTCTTTTGGATGTTTACTTAACCTCTTCAATTTATTGCTTAGTCTTAACAGCACGTTTTCTGGGCTGGTAAACTTAGGCGTTGTTGTCTCCTCCAAATGCAATCCAAGACGCACATTTTTGACCTTCAATGTCATTTATGAGTATGGCAAGATTGACGAATATACGTATTAGGGCAAGACCTCAATTGATTGTCTATCAAAATTATAAATAATGAGAAATATTTTTTCATGCAATGTTTACGCTTTTCTAGCTATACATACAGTAGATATTTAGTAAATTTGAACTAAGATACTATCACATGTACGCGAATGTATTTGGCAACAAATCAAATGACAGATTCGAAAATCTAATAAACATCTCAGAAGATAATCAAACTAAGTGTCATTTAAAAACGTAGACTATATAAAGGAATTTTTAAAAACGACAGTGGAAAATATGATAAATAATGGATGTCTACTATTATAATACATTCTATACAGGTACAAAATTATAGCTTTACATCTTGAATTATGTATCTTTATTTTTATTGAAGGGCTTTATTTCAGTATTTTACGTGAGGTACGTAGATGTAAGTTGGTAGTAGCATTGCAAAATAGATAAAAAGTCATTCTATATACATTAAGAAAAACTTCACCCGTAAAAAATGTAGGGCTGATGGCATACTTTCTTCTCAGGCTTAAAAACCCAATGTGGAAATCATTTTTTCAACAAACAAGTGACAAAATTCTCACAATTTTATTTTCAATATTCCTAAAATTCAGGAATATTCTGAAAAATGTGATATTTTGAAAAATTTGAAAATTTGGACTTTTGAAAATACTGATAATTTTTTAAACATGAAAACTTTGAGATTTGTAAAAATCTTGAAAAAATTTTGAAAACTGTAATATTTGAATGATAATTTCGTTTAAGCACACCAATTCTTCGTAGAAATCTGTTTAGCAATGCTAATGAAACAATCGCCTAAAGTCCTTCGTATAAAAATAAATCATAACAAGACATGGGCTGCTCAGGTTTTTGATATAGAGCATCACAGCTGTTCGTATAATCTGATATCTCATTCATCAAACGCAAAAGCCATAGTCATGTGAGCATCTTGACATCTATTCATTTAGAATAATTTAGTTATTCGTTTGCTGTTCTCAACGTTATTCAATAACACAAACATATTGATATTCTGCCATAATTATAACATCTTCAGACTTTTTTTTTAAATAAAAGGAAACACTGAGATTTCTCATTAAGAAGTGGCGGTCATATTCTTTGATATTTAATACTTCTTGAAGTATAGGACCTTCAGTTAGTTTTATGTGGCAGTGGTCCAATACATGCAAAAAGTCGTGCGTATCACAATTGTGACATATTATATTGTGCGTATGAGATACTTCAACAAATTTCTGCGATATCTGATATCAAAATCCTGAAGCACAAGGAAGTGAGAAGAAAAATAAATACATAATGAAAATACAATAACGTAACCAATGAGAAGATATTTTTGAAAAAATGGCTAATTTTACACGTATGCAGGGATACTATTTTTACATTGATATATGATTTATTTCAGATAATGATATGGAATCCAATATTCCTCATAAAGGTAGAATATGCCCAACGGTAATCAATAATTATATAATATTGCTTATTTTACATCACTATGGGCGCAACATAAAAATCGTACAGTCTAGAGCAAAAGCATTAGGGTCCTGAAAAATATCTGTTTATGTAACTTAGCTCTGTTCATACTTTGAACGTCAGTTTTTGTATTCTGATGAACTAGATGCTTCGTATGTTATTAAAATTTTTGTTTAAGAATTGGTTGAACCAAGTAAAGAAGCAATAATTCAATAAAGAGATAACCTTTCTCACTACATATATCAAAGGCAATGGTAGAAGAAAAAAGCTATGGTTATACAAGGGACTCGATTTGTCCATTCAAACTTTTCACAGAGACAGACACGGAGGATTGTACTGAAGCAATTTCCATCAACTGTCAGAAGATCCACAGCATCAGATTTGCAGGTTACATGTCACCTAGCATTATTTAGGTACTCAGAAGCTTGAATAAACTCAGTTACAGTGGCGTAGCCAAGGTGGGTTTCAAGAGAATCTGCCACAGGCCTTTGAAAAAAAGTATGTAAGTTAATTCTACTGGCACGTACGCCTATGCTCTGTCGTGGTTGCTGGGGCTTACTGTTTGATAGTCCTCAGAAGCTGTTACCTGATTGGCGACTTCTGAGAAACTGATCTCCTTACGGGACATTGGACATGGAGACCTTGACTGCAGACAATGTGGTAGAGGAATAGAGTCAGTTTTCATGTGCGCTAAATCACAAGAGACAACCACTCTTTGCGCTGTTGTGGACTAGGGACATCTTGTCTGATGTGATTTAGAATATGTCTCAAGCAAGGACTGAGATATCCTTGAGCTCACTTTGGGTAGGGTAAAATCATTTTCGGCATGTTTCCCAAAGAAGCACTCGAGCCAATAGTGTACTTCAATGCCGCCAGGGGTATTTGCCCTCAAAGTAGTTGATTCTGTTGAACCACTGCTTTCACATCAGCCTCATACTGGGCTTTGCCCAGGTCCACCTGATATGATATATCCTAGAGATCGAAAAAGCACTGTCGTGGTTCACAGGGACATCGTGCCTGATGTGATTCAGAATATGTCCCAAGCAAGGATTGAGATATCCTTGAGCTCACTTTGGGTAGGGTAAAATCATTTTCGGCATGTTTTCCAAAGAAGCACTCGATCCAATAGTCTACTTCAACGCCGCCAGGGGTATTTGCCCTCGAAGTACTTGATTCTGTTGAACCACAGCTTTCACATCAGCCTTATACTGGGATTTGCCCAGGTCCACCTGATAAGATATATCCTAAAGATCGAAACAGCACTGTCGTGGTTCACAGGGACATCGTGCCTGATGCGATTCAGAATATGTCCCAAGCAAGGGTTGAAATATCCTTGAACTGACTTTGGGTAGGGTAAAATCATTTTCGGCATGTTTCCCAAAGAAGCACTCGACCCAATAGTGTACTTCAATGCCGCCAGGGGTATTTGCCCTCGAAGTACTTGATTCTGTTGAAGCACTGCTTTCACATCAGCCTCATACTGGGCTTTGCCCAGGTCCACCTGATGAGATATATCCTAAAGATCGAAACAGCACTGTCGTGGACCACAGGGACATCGTGCCTGGTGCGATTCAGAATATGTCCCAAGCAAGGACTGAGACATACTTGAGCTCACTTTGGGTAGGCTAAAATCATTTTCGGCATGTTTCCCAAAGAAGCACTCGAGCCAATAGTGTACTTCAATGCCGCCAGGGGTATTTGCCCTCAAAGTAGTTGATTCTGTTGAACCACTGCTTTCACATCAGCCTCATACTGGGCTTTGCCCAGGTCCACCTGATATGATATATCCTAGAGATCGGAACAGCACTGTCGTGGACGCGATTCAGGACCCAAAGAAGGATTGAGATATCCTTGAGCTCATTTTTGCTAGGATGAAATCATTTGTCTGCAGATGTTCAGTACTAGAACCAGCAGGGAAACTGTACAAACTAATGTAGGGCTTTAGACTGCTGGAATGGGTAGTGTAGAAGATAGGAGTCATTATGCCTGCAATATTAACGAACATAGTGGACTTTTTCCACCTCTCCACTCTTCCATGCCTCGTATTTCTTTACAGAGGTTAGAAAATGACCCAAAATTGTGGATGTGAAATCCCCCCTTTACTTATAATCCTTAAAATAAAGTCGAAATAACAAGACTTCCAATAAACGCATAATCAAAATATTCAGTAGCACCCCTCTAGCGATATTAAATCTGCCAGACAAGAGCACATAATACATATCCTACAGGAACGTTGGAAACAACAGACGGTTCCTATGTGAAATAATCTAAGAAGTACCACATACAATGAGTCTCCCAAAATCGCCTTAGAACTGGACATACATCCGTGACACACAAATAAATATATGTTCACTAATACAGAACCACCTACCAGGTCTACCTGCAACACAAGTCTGACGGTTTGTCACATCCTGCAAAGACATGAATCTGTACTACAAAAGTACAAAATATACAACAGTATATAGTTGTGCTCTTTCAGCTAATCTGAAAGCTTAAAAAAATTAGACATCCAATCTAAATTCTCCCAGGCAGTAGTATATTAGCTCAAATAAAGAAAAAAGGGGAATATAAAATTATAAATTATGATGGATAGTTCTAAGTGCCTCAAAGTTCGGCAATTTCTCGATAAATTGTTTATACCAATATCTATACCAAGAAGATGCTCCTCAGGACACCAAATACATTTGCAAAAGGGGTTTGTCCGTGAAGTTACCTTCATAAGCTGAGGTCTCGCTTCTTTTCCTAACGCCAGGAGATGCTAACGCCCTCTTAGTTTTCACTGTCATTTATTTTTTGATCATAATTTATGAAAATAGGAACAGATTGGAAGTTTTCCCATCGTGGACATGCCTAAAGTACCCAATTATCATGAAATTCATAATAACTGGTTTTGCCTTTTTAGCAAAGCGCTAGAATGGATTTATATACAAAAATCCTTACCTGGGGACATGTAATTCTGTTCAGCTTGATGATGTCCTTCATCGTGGAAAGCAAAAAGCTTTTGCTAGATTGCTGAAAAAGCTAGGAAAACAAATATCGCGTGAATCTCTAAAGAAGTAAAAATAAAGTGGTCTCTAGTATATTTGATGATACAACTCTACATATCTCTATGTAACAATGATATCAAGACAGGCGATTTCTGTTGTATCAGAGGACTCAAGTTAGATGATCCTGCATAGGTTTTTTTAGTAGTAGTAAAGAACAATGGAGATAAGTTTGTTATTTTTATTGACTTTGCACGTATAGCATTCCAATCAGGGAAAACTTGTCATGAAAAAGAAAATAAAACAAGAATAAAAGTGGAGGCTAACATGAACATACATTCAGACTCTTGCATAGAAGATCACCCAAAAAGCAAATATTAATAAAAACAGATGTGCATATGGTCTCGAAATTAAATTAGCCTTGATTTCTTTTGATATACAAGACTTATAGTTTTACGTTTGAGCTAGAAAGTTTTGATAAGAGTCATTACGAAGTACAAGGCTTACACTGTCGTCGCTTTTCCAGTGATATTTTGGAATACACACCTGTGGTCATCGCACTTCACTGGTCTATGGTTACAACCACATCTGTTGAAATATCATCTCTGGAGCCTTTCTCAAGGTGAAAAATTAATTTGGAATAAGTTACATTATCTATAGGTAGCTGCCCCAGGCAGCTTAGTTTTTCAAGATCTAGCATCCTAGACAGTAGGTAATCATGAAATCTAAAAAAACACATCTCATCCAAGCAAAAATCATATGAAAATCTGGTTACTCCTGCTCTTGCAGCAGTTTATAAGAAATACAGACGGTTTTAGCTGTCAACTGTCTAGCATGTCAAGCAACTGGTTTTGTCCTTTGAAAAGGGCTGAGACCTGGAGAGTCTATATTTTAACAGGTATGGTTTTAATTATGCGCCGGTAAATCACAAAGACAACAGATTTAAATTAAAAAATTGCACAAACCTGTGTTCTTCTATGCCTTTTGTTGAGTATGTCCATAAAATTGGCATTCCATGCCTAAGAAATTATGATACTTATCGCACCATTTTTTTTATTATAAAACAGCGCACACATAGCAAATGATATGCTAAACAGACACAGTGAGATAACATTGCCTATGATTTAAATAGACTTGGCTTGGCCAACAAATAGTCCGTCTAACGAATAACCCTGTATTAATAAATAAATCGTTATCTACTAACAAGGTTGATTCCAAATAATGCAACCCATGACTCAAGTAGATCCACTGAGCCTCTCCTAAAAATGAGCAAATATTATATGTAGGCTATGCTTTGACTTTTAGGTTCAGTACTCTGATACTGACTCTGTAGTATATGGGCATTATTTATTGAAGTCAGAGATGAGGCTTCAGCTACTTTTTATTATCAAAACTCTTTTTTTTGAAATATTGTTTCTTCAATAATAAAAACTCCTATTAAAGCTATTCTTATAATTATATTCTTCAAATAAATGTTTTTTTTATGTTTATCTTGACCTGCCTAAAAAGTACTGTGCAGAGTCATAACCCTTGATAGGCATAATTAAACTGATTTTTTGAATAGGATAATTAAAATATTTTTCAATTACCCGAATGCTCGATTATTTGTTATGATCTTTAAAATTAGTTATATATAAGTCACAGGCATGTTGTCAATTTCTTGACCAATTATCACAGCCTCTAGAAGTAGACTTCTCTTCCAATTTACATACCAAATACTCACAGTTTAGCTTGATAACTGTAACGATAAGAATAATGCTTGATAAATATACAGGGCGTCCCACGGCGATTAAGCCAAGCAATATATCGAAACTGGGCAGTAGTAGAGATGTATAATTTTGGGGATGTAAATTAGAGCAAATGTTGTGTCTTTTTGTGTTATTCAGTTACCCAGTAAGGCACTTGTTTTTGCTTACGTGACGTCCGGTTCAAAACTATTAGTGGGACACCCTGTATATTTGTGCCTTCCTGTGTTCCTTCCGATAAAACAATTCCAACAAACTAGCACACTTGGGGTCTAAAGTGATTAATTCAAGAGCTACAGGTCTCTAAAAGGTTGTACCACTACCATTAAGACAAAAAATGAAATGAGCGCTAGCAAAATAATTTAAGTATAGTGGTGCAATCCTTTAAGAACCTGTAGCTTTTGATTGAATCACTTTAGACCCCAAGTGTGCTAGTTTTTTGGAATTGTTTTATCAGGAAGGATACAGAAAGGCACTAAAATATAGTGTACACTTGACATATCGAAAGCCTTACTTGACATATCGAAAGCCACTTGACATATCGAAAGTCACTTGACATATCGAAAGCCTTCGACAGAATGTGGCATGAGGGACTTCTAGTCAAGCTTGCTGCCTATGGACTACCACCTGGCCTGCGCCAGTGGCTGAATAGCTTTTTGAACGACCGATCTCTGATTGTTGTAGTCAAAGGCTGTTCTTCAGACGTATTTTCAATAAACGCCGTTGTTCCTCAGGGATCTGTCCTATCCCCTACACTGTTCCTGCTGTACATCAACGAGCTGCTGGAAATAACATCCAATCTACAGCTTCGCAGACGACAGTACATTAATGTCGTGCATGGAACCAGGCAATCCACTATCATGCCAGGAGACGGTAGGTCGGCGACAGCGACATGCCTCACAGATCAACGCAGCTATCAAAACAATTGTCAAGTGGGGATTAGTAAATAAACAACAGTTCAACGTACAGAAAACTCAGGCAACAACACTTACAAAGAAGTCTCACGTTGGCTTACCAACAGTGGAAATGGAGGGTCACCCCATAGACGAGTCACCTTCCGTCAAGCTTTTGGGGATCAACATCAACAACAACATGTCCTGGCACGACCACGTCGTCAGTGTTGCTAAAACGGCATCCCAGAAGCTTGGAGTTCTGTTCCGCTGTAAGAAGCTGTACACACCAGAGCAACTACTGCTGCTCTACAAGGCACAGATTCGACCATCGCTGGAGTACTGCTCCCATGTGTGGGAATGCGCCTCGAAGCACCCTCTAAAGCTTCTAGACACTATCCAGAAGATAGCAATTAGACTAGGCGATTCGCCTAACCTCACAAAGGACCTCCACAGTCTAGAATATCGAAGAAGGGTGGCTGACCTGTCCCTGTACTACAGATTCTATCACGGAAGATGTTCGAGTGAGCTCTCCCAGGTAATAACAGCAAAGGCCGTCCGAACGAGGAACACTAGAGCTCATCCTTACCAGGTCGAAGTCCTTACTCCCCAAACCAGTCTCCTCCAGCATTCCTTCTTTTGGAGAACTTCGACGCTGTGGAATCAGCTGCCGGGAATTTGTTTCCCGACGGCTACAACCTGCAGCGTTTCAAATCTGATGTAAACCGACACCTATCCTCTCGCAGCGCTTCTACAGCGCCATAGGCTTCCAGCCTTTGCGGGAGGCTGACCATAAAAAAACAGAGTTGCATTGTATAAACAAAGCCTATATTTTAATTATAGGTATCATCAATAAAACCTCAATTTCAATTTTGGACCATAAATTTAATATGGCGATTTCTCAGTCTGCTTGACATTTAAAGCACGTTTGTCTATTATGTCAAGTACATATTTTACAACTTCCAAAATGTTCTTGGAGTATTTTTCTAGTTTTTGAAAACTTACTCGACATATTTCATGACATATCCATTACTGGCGTGAGACTCTGCGAATCAAGTGGGTGTTTTTTTATGTGTGGTTCTACATGATGTATGAAAAAACTGGTAGCAAGTCTCGCTTTTCCCAAAGTAAGTTTTGATTGTAGTTCACCAGACATTTAAATAATTTTTATCCTCCTGACTATTTTGACAAAAAAAGATTAATATACCTTTTTGAACCACTGAAGCTATTTTGGTAAGAGTTTTGTGTTTTGATTAACAGACATGTTGATCTGTAGTAAAAAGTAGCTGAATCCAAAGTTCTATAAAAATCTAATATTTAATTCAATTATTTTAAAACTTATAAAGTAGGAATAATGTTTGTTAAAAAATTAGATCGTGATAATAAATTACTTCAGAAATCTAATATCAACAGAAATTTCATTATAAAATTTATGAACGCTTTTTAGCAGATAGTTGTGTTATAAAAATAAATAGAAAGAAATCTAGCCTTATCTTGAACACAGTTATACTAATGCTGTGAATATTCCATAAAAAGAAATGTATCCATAAGACATTTTTATATGGAAGACACTAAAGCGGGTTTAATTTTAAATTTCGAATAACCAAGTTTACTGCCATTTTTTCCGATTTTCAAAAATAAGAAAACTATTCGTTATTTTCAAAACTCGGAAAATTAAAAAAAATTTCTTTGACTTGCTGAATATGAATGGTATATGCTTTCAGAGTATATAAGGTATTGAAAATATAATTGCATATACAGGGTGGCCTGTAAAAAACACTTCCTTTTTCCTGGATATCGGTTAAATTTGCCCGTTACGACGTTTTGGTCTGTATATTCAAGCCATCATTAGGGTATGCATAAATTTTTGATACAAATTTAGAAAAGGTAATAAGCTACTTTTACCTGAACTTTCCCTAAATTTATGTATACACTTTAGGCATTTTTTCAAAAATTTCCGCACTACTTAGCGCTTGAATCAGCCAATGAACTGAAACGCCGTCACAGAAGACAGAAGTGGTAGCAATATAAGATGGTCATAATTTAAAGTTGTTTGGAGCGTATTTGGAATCAACTCCGTTTCTTCATTCGAAGTTATCGGTGTACTAAAAGAAATAACAGTGCTTATCACGTTTTCGTTCGTTCATAAAATAACATTTCCTATATTTACACATGAATTTTACAAGTGCAACCATCCATAACAGCCTAGTTGAAAAGTCTGAAGACGTATTTTGACCAATTAAAAAAAATGCGACATGTAATTGTGTCAAATCCTTCAAGACAATAGCACAAAATGACAAAATTTTAGGTTGATAGATACTTAACATTTCCGATCTGTTTTTATAGCACAGTACAGTACTACAGTAAAGTGTACTCCAATGCGGGTTCCGAAAATTCCCGAGAATGGGATTTTAAATATCGAACTCATACACATAAATAAAATCACATTCGTTATAATCAACATCATTTACTAATGCTTGCATGAAAATGGCGATATTGTTTTGCGGACTTCCTAAACAAGAAATGTTAAATGTTAGTAAATGTTTTAATTCCAACGCATGTGGTTTTATTTAACAGACAGTGAGCGCGATAGTTTGGAGAGAGAACCACATGACAACCAATTGATTTTATATGTAGTTATAATACTTCGTCAGAGCGCCAGTGGCTGAATAGCTTTTTGAACGACCGATCTCTGTTTGTTGTAGTCGAGGGCTGTTCATCAGACGTATTTTCAATAAACGCCGGTGTTCTTTAGGGATCTGTCCTATCCCCTACACTGTTTCCGCTGTACATCAACGAGCTGCTGGAAATAACATCCAATCTACAGCTTCGCAGATGACAGTACATTCGTGACGTGCATGGAACCAGGCAAGCCTCCATCATCCCAGGAGACGGTATGTCGACGACAGCAGGATGCCTCACAGATCAACGCAGATATCAAAACAATTGTCGAGTGGGGATTAGCAAATAAAGTATAGTTCAACGTACAAAAAACTCAGGCAACAACACTTACAAAGAAGTCTCACGATGGCTTACCAACCGTGGAAATGGAGGGTCACCCCATAGTCGAATCACCTTCCGTCAAGCTTTTGGGAATCAACATCAACAATAACATGTCCTGGCACGACCACGTCGTCAGTATTGCTAAAACGGCATCCCAGAAGCTTGGAGTTTTGTTCCGCTGTAGGAAGTTGTATACACCAGAGCAACTGCTGCTACTCTTCAAGGCACAGATCCGACCATCGCTGGAGTATTGCTCCCATGTGTGGGGATGCGCTCCGAAGCACTCTCTAAAGCTTCTGGACACTATCCAGAAAAGAGCGATTAGACTAATCGATACGCCTAACCTCACAAAGGACCTCCACAGCTTGGAACATCGAAGAAGGGTGGCTGACCTGTCCCTGTTTTACAGGTTCTATCATGGAAGATGTTCGAGTGAGCTCTCCCAGATAATGACGCCGAAGGCCGTCCGAATGAGGAACACTAGAGAGGCTATGCGAGAGCTCATCCTTACGAGATCGAGGTCCCTGAATGAATGAATAAGGACCAGAGGCTATCCAGCACGGAATGTGGCTGGTGCATAGGCCACACGATGGGCCCTTTTGCGCCTCTATCCGCGCTAGTTCCTAAGACCTGCCCTTTTGGCAAAGGCAAGAACATTCTTAGGTCCTATCCGTTTTATATCCATTGGTTCCAAGGTTCTTGAGCCTAGCATAGTCTGCCTGTGATAACCCAGGGTTTCACAGCGACACAAGATGTGTGCCGAGGATTCTTCCTCTTCACCACACCACGTGCACGTTGGGTCGTTGACCATCCTCATCACGAACAAGTGGCGCCTGAAGGTGTTGTGATCCGTTAATAGGCCTACTAGCAATCTCAAGTTACTCCTATCCAGAGAGAGACAAAATCGTCCTATTCTCTCTGCAGGCCCTGCTAATAGTTCCCGAGCTTGAAGGAGATGACCACAGATGTTGTTCCATCTCAGAGAGTGTTGATTCTGGATCCACTCTCCAGTTGTTTTCGTAATCAAGTTTGCAGATAGTCCTAAGGCTGGTTCCGGGCCCACAAAACTGTTGCCGGATCCCATCCTAGCCAGATGATCCGCCATTTCGTTACCCTTTACTCCAGCGTGCCCAGGCACCCACATCAGTGATACCTTGTGTTTAGCTGAGATGTCGTCAAGAGCCCTCCTGCACTCCAGGACCAGTCCCGACGTTATTTTCCAAGCACTCAGTGCTTTCATGGCTGCCTGACTGTCAGAGCAGATAGTAATCCGCCTCCTAGACCCGTCAATTGCCCGAATACGATTTACACAAGCAAGTATCGCATAGACCTCAGCCTGCAATACTGTGGTGTGCCCCCCAAGAGGGAGTGAAAGTCTTGTATGGGGTCCGTAGACTCCCGAGCCCGAGCCCTCTCTAGCGAGTGAACCGTCTGTATACCAGACCTGTCCTCCTCCTTCGATGAGCTGTCTTTCCCTAGACTCCCACTCTTCCCTTGACGGAAACACCACCGTAAATTTGCGATTGAAGCGATACGTAAGAGAAACTATATCGCTCCTCGCGTCGAGGTCCCTACTCCCCGAGCATTCCTTCTTTTGGAGAACTTCGACGCTGTGGAAGGAGCTGCAACCTGCAGCGTTTCAAATCTAACGTGTACCAATACTTATACCAGTGGCGTATACAGAAATCGATTTCGGGTGGGGGGGGGGGGGGGGCTCATCGGAAAAATTAAAGTTTATTTCATACGTTATAATATTGGCGTATTATAATCCTAACCGTGGCGTAACTAGGGGCCCGCTGCTGCGGGGAGCCCTGTCGTTTTTGAGGCCCCTTAGTCTTGGAGGCCCAGGATCATCAAGCGCAATCGTTTGTGCAACAAGTAGATACTAAATGAAAAGGTCGCTTTCGTTGCTGTTAGTATATTTTACAAAAAACGCGATGTTTTTCACAACGCAGGTCACACAACCAACCAACACATATGTAAGTGTAACATACAAACTGAAAAACCTTCTGAAAAAAAAATTGAAAATGTGTGTTGTCAAACCACGAATTTTGTGATTTTTCGGGTGATTTAAACATGTAAAGGTCGTTGTTTAGTTTGTATTTTACACCTATGTGTTAGTTGTTTCTGTGACCTGTGTTGTGGAAGACACCGAGATAAATTAACCAAAAATTGTTTGATGTTTTCTTTGTTTGATAATTGCATTTGAAAATCTGTGAATCAATGCACATATCTGTTTTTTTTTGCGAGCAAACCTCAACGTTAGAACCCTTAAGATGACAATAAACATTGCCGAAAGCTTGGCAGTTTCCTTTATGTAGTGACCCGCGTGTTTCTTTTCAAAATTTTGTCCACAATCCCAAGATTTTCTCTTTAATATATACCGGGTGAGTCCTAAGATCATACTTTTTTAACCGTGTATAGAAATCGTTGAAATAAACTAGTGTTTCATATAATTTTTTTCATAAAACTGAAAAATAAGCGAGATCCAAAAAAATGTAAATCTAGGCTTGTCTATCAAGATGCATCTACCCTAGTCTGTTTATGTTTGGCTTTTTGTTCGGATTTTTGTCTTATCTATTAGGCATTGCACCTATCAAATAGTGCAGTAATCACTTTCTGTTTAAATTTGTTAATTTTAAATTGGTAATTCCTAGAAGCGACAAATTATTATAAACGCAAATTTTAGGATTTACCAATTTAAAACTAACTACGATAAACTGAAAGTGACTAGTGCACCAATTGATAGGTACAATCCCTGATGATAAGACAGAAAATCGAGCTAAAAAACTAAACATATAGAGACTAGATACATCTTAATACACAAGTCCAAGCCAGGACTTACTTTTTCTGATTCTGTGTCTCGCTTATTTTGCAGCTTTTGAATAAAAGTTATTTGGAAAAGTTGTTTATTTTAACGACTTCTAATCACAGTTTAAAAAAAGGACTCACCCTGTGTATATATATAAAATATTATGAAAAAAGAGGCCACGGAAAGCTTCTTGTGGGGGGGGGGCCCGAATTTGAAGTTTCGCTACTGGATCCTAACCTAAATATAAAATAGCAATGTACTAATATTAACGAAAATAATTATATATAACACATATGCATATTAGAAATGTAAATTTCTATTTTTATAGATAATAATTCTAAATTGGAGCAAAGAAACCAAGGTGTACTTCTTAATCAGATATCTATGATCGTTGAAGTTGCCCTATTTGCTTTGTTATTAGATTACATTTTTATGTCGCTGCTAATTTTATTCAGTACTATATTTTTTGACATTACTTTAGCCTCTTCCCAGACGTCAAAACGGAATACGTGGCTGGTTTCGGGGGGGGCGTGCCCCCCGGCCCCCCCTTATATACGCCACTGACTTATACTCTCGCAGCGCTTCGTGTGAGAGAAGTGAGAGAAATGTTGAATGTATATTTCGCTCAGAATGCGCGCATCCACCATATTATGGAGCAGCGTAATCATTGCCTGCCAAGTAGATTAACTCAGGGACTTTCGGCTTGTGGGATAGGTCGAAGTTTTAGAAGAATGCTGGATGTTGTAAACGCTATTGCCCATTTTTTTATATTAGAAGCATAGTTTCAAGAAAATGTATGTTGTATCGTAAAATGCGTCAAATAAAAACATAAAAATTGTTTAGTTCTTGCAGAATTCACGCGGTTTGGTTTTATGTGACCAGAAATGAGAATTTTCAAAAAAGAAGAACTTTTTTCTTTCTTTTTGAAATAGATCTGAAGAACGAAATCAATATTTTCGAAAGCTTAGCACAATCAAAGTGATACCTGTTTTGCTGGCCCTTCGTTTTGGATTTTGTTGTTTATTGTAAATTTTTTTTGTGGGATCTTGAAAGAAACGACACAGTCACGCTTTTATGAGTCTAGTAAATTCAAAATGTCGTCTTCAGCTTCTCAACCGGACAAGATAAAAAAACGAACAGTTCGTCAGATATCTAAAAATGGAAAGTCCAGATTCGAGTATTAATATTTAGCAATTATGTACCTTCTAATATGTCCGCACATACACACAATCACTCACACTTTAGCGCTATGCGTCTAACATGTTCGACTCCATTTGTTCAGATGAGACTGTGAGATCTTCAGCGACGTGCTCCTCCGGGTTCTGGTCCTGCTCTGAGTCTTCGTACTCAGGCATCATCTCCCGTTTGATCATGTGGTGCATCTGGTCTGGCTCTCTGCCCATGTGGTGCTCCTGACTCATGATCTCCTGCTTGATGTGCAGCCCTCCATTCATTGGAGACCTGGATACATTATTTGGTATTTACATAGTCATCCTGCAAACCGGTAAATGAGTCGTCTAGTTTCAAAAGCTGCTAAATCCAATTTTCAAATAAATCGAACTAGTAGCGCCATCATATTACGAGAGGCCTCAGTAATGCTTTAGAACATAATATATCTTTCAAAACCCTCTAAATCCTGGTCTAAATCAATGTAGATTCTTAAGGTTGGAAACAAAATCCACTAAATCCATGGAAGAATGAGATTCAAATACCCCTAAATCCATTCGATAACAAAAACCTCTTAATCCATATTAGCATTTACATGTGAACCATGATCCTTGAGAACAAAATCCACTAAATCCAGGATAGGACGATAAGTAAGTTTTCTGCTGCTTGCCATAACAGCGGTACTATCTATAAATTAGCTATTTTGATCGTCGTTGAACTCATATATTTAACCTAACCTATAATTTCATTTATATACAGGGTGTCCTACGACGATTAACACAAGCAATATATCGGAACTGGGCAGTAGTAGCGAATTACAATTTTGGGGGTTTAAATTAGAGCAAATATAGTATCTTCTCTCATTACTATCTCACCGAATGAGGTACTTGTTTTTGATCACGTGACGTCCGATTCAAAATTTTTAATAGGACATCCTGTATATTTGTGACTTTTTATGTTCCTACCGATAAAACAATTCCAACAAACTGCACACTTGCGGTCTAAAGTGACTAATTCAAGAGCTACAGGTACTTAAAGGATGATACCACTACCATTGTGTACAGGCAGTTAAATTACTTTGGTAGTGTTTCACAATGGTACTGGTACAGTCCTTTAAGTACCTGTAGCTCTTGAATGGATCACTTTAGACCCCAAGTGTGCTAGTTTGTTGGAATTGTTTTATCGGGAAGAACACAAAAAGTTGCTAATATACAGGGTGTCCCATTAAAAATTTTTAATCGGACGTAACGAGACCAAAAACAAATACCTCATTGGGTGACACAATAATAATAAAAGATACTATATTTATATATTTATTTTTTCAGTTTTTTGACTTAAAATCAGTTTTCATCTGATTTTGTATATTCTTAAATCCAACTGCGCAAAATATGTCACGAAATACAATTATGTCATGTAAATTTCGAAGCAAATCCCTCCAAATCCAAATCTATTTCCAAAAACAGCTAAATCCGAAAGGCTTTTCAAGTTTTTTCACAAAGCTATTAAAGTAGGATTTTTGGCCAAAAGACCTTTTAAAGCACTGTGTTACTGTCTATCGATATCTATAGTTACAAATACTATTATTGTTTTTTGAGACTAACAGCAAATTTTCGCGTTTCCTTGAAAATATTCTTGGAAGGATTTAGTGACTTTTGGAACTAGGCGACTCAAATATCTGCTATCACAGGAGATTTGGAGTGAAACGTGTAAAAAAGTTTGGGCCCAACAATGTCATTTTTCAATGAAGTTCTATCAGTAATGTTGGCAAGTTAAATCATGATGCTTACCTGATCATATGTTCATGTGGGGGCGTGGGTGATCTATCTCTGGGCCTGCTTGCCATCATTGAAGAGTTTGCCAAAAATGACAGGTTGTTCTCCTCCATCATTGATGCCTGCATGAACTGTTCCAAATTAATTAATCAAGATATTCCGAAAAATATAACATTTCCATGAAGAAGTGGAATCAGTTTTCAATGAGATCATTAAAAAAATCTTAACACGAGCACGTATTGTGTTAAAAATAAACAGGTAGGAGAGTCTATGAGCAAATCAAGGAACTGGTACAACAAATAAATATTTATTTTCATATTTTACACCATTTCTAGCCCTCTTCAATTTTACGTGACCTTTAAACCGGATGCAGAGTCTAACATAAAACTTTCTGCTTCAATTTCACCTTTAAGGGTCCTCGAAGTAGTTTAGAAGAGTACTTCTCAGTTAAGAGTCTATGGTATAGCGCGCGAAATTGAAAATGCAAGAAAATCTCTTGTTAGCGAGGAGGCGTGGCCGCCTGTTTCCTTTCTCCAGTTTGTGTGCCTAAGATGAGGGGGGATAAGTCCAAAAATCCAAAGTTAAAGTCAAAAGGTCCAAAGGTAAGTCCTAAAGGACACCATAAAAATGAATTTCGCACTTTTTCGAAGCTTCTGACATTACCTTTAAACTTACCGTAATGATTCAAAAACCAAATTGAAGAAGAAAGCTTGCGCTTTGTCACTGTTTCGGACTTTTTTTGATATCGTGTTTGGTTGTTAAATTACAAACATTTGAAGAATGTATGATTTTGCATTGCGAGTGTTTTTGCGCACTCAAAACTTTTTTGAAAAAATTGTTCTTAGATATCATTCATTAAGGTCTTAATTATCACCTTCTGAGCTCTGTTGGAAATGGTAATCCGTGTTTTACATGGCAAATACATAACTGTGTGTATCCAGGCATCAATGGATGTCCTCTAGGTACTATGTGATAGTAAATTACTCCAAATTTATTACAAAAGTTAGATGCATTACTTTACTAGCGCTTCTAAAAAAGTTTTGTACTACTGTGGTCTTGGGCCTGCCTTTACACTTGCATTGCTTACTTTGAAACTTCATCACAGGGTCGTGATAATAAAACTAAATTTTAACTCGTCACCATCATGTTGTGACTTGGATACAACTCTAGGTTCGATTATAGCACCCTGTCTCTCACAGCCTACGGTCTCTTCAGTCGCCATCAGACAGGTAGGTTTCTCTGCCTCAAGGCTTCGTCAACATTTTGTCTCTAACTTTTTCTAGGTCTTCCTCTCCTTTTCCTTTGACTGGGCTGTTTTCTGTTCCATTCGGTTTTATTTGGTCGTTTTCTACCGTTTGCAGTTGTTATCTGCTTGATTTCTATAGTTTTGAGCTGTTTTCTGTTCTTCTACAACAGTATTCGGCTGAGTTTAGTCGTTTTCTGTTGTTTCCCGCTGCTATCTGCACGCTTTCTGTTGTTTTGAGTTAGCTATGAATCTCATCATTATAGTCACAACGTCTTAACAGACATGTTGTGAACTCGTAAAATGCATTAAACTCATTTTACGAGTTTCTCTTGGGATATCTTAAAGATCTTTAATGCAGTAGTTTCCCATTTGCTTTCTGCATCCTCATGCCGTTGACCAGATGTATCTACCGGTTCATCCGCCTTTAGGGGCAATTTCTCACCCCAAGGACAAGAAGGTGTCCCGTCTCTTGTCAACTCGTCCACCCAAAGCTGTTGGTTGAGAAGAGGTTACTGCTTATACCAACAGTAGTTCGGTTCCTTTTAGTCGCCTTTTACGGCACGCAGGATATGCGATGGGAGATATTCCAACCCGCCCCCACATGGGTGAGCTATGAATCTTTTTGGTTGTATTTGGTCGTTTTCTATCGTTTACAGTTGTTATCTGCTTGCTTTCTGTTGTTTTGAGCTGTTTTCTGTTCTTTTCTGTTGTATTCGGCTGTTTAGTCGTTTCCTATTGTTTAGCGCTGTTATCTGCTTGCTTTTCGTTGTTATGGGCTGCTTTCTGTTCTATTCGGTTGTATATGGTCGTTTTCTATTGTTTAACGCTGTTATCTGCTTGCTTTCCGTTGTTCGGGGCTGTTTTCTGTTCTACTCGGTTGTATTTGGTCGTTTTCTACCGTTTAAAGTTGTTATCTGCTTGATTTCTATAGTTTCGAACTGTTCTCTGTTCTATTCGGTTGTATTTAGTCGTTTTCTACCGCTTACAGTTGTTATCTGCTTGCTTTCTCTTGTTTTCAGCTGTTTTCTGTTCTTTTCTGTTGTATTCGATTCAACATACAGGTCCATACCAACTCAACCTTTTCGCATCTACTGTGTCAATGATGCTGGTGATGATGTTGAGCTTGACTGTTATGTCTCAGTTCTTACTCTGCCCTGGATTCTCAGTCTACAGCGACTCCTCCGTGTCACACATCATTTTAGAACTGTAGATTTTTTGTTCTTTTCTGTTGTATATTCGACTGTTTAGTCGTTTTCTACTGTTTAGCGCTGTTATCTGCTTACTTTCCGTTGTTATGGGCTATTTTCTGTTCTATTCGGTTGTATTTGCTCGTTTTCTATTGTTTGCAGTTGTTATCTGCTTGATTTCTGTGGTTTTGGGCTGTTTTCTGTTCTTTTCTGTTGTATTGGGCTATGTTTAGTCGTTGTTTAGTCGTTTTCTGTTGTTTCTCGCTGCTTTCTGTTGTTTTGAGCGAATTATGAATCTATTTGGTTATATTTGGTCGTTTTCTATCGTTTACAGTTGTTACCTGCTTGCTTTCTGTTGTTTTGAGCTGTTTTCTGTTCTTTTCTGTTGTATTCGACTGTATTTAGTCGTTTTCTATTGTTTAGTGCCATTATCTGCTTGCTTTCTGTTGTAATGGGCTGTTTTGTGTTATATTAGGTTGTATTTGATTCGTTTTCTCTTGGTTGCTTTTTCTATACGTACATCATTTATATCTGCATCGCTATAATTACTGAAAAGGGACCTTATAACGTCTTCCCGAAACGCGGGGATTTTCATTTTTTGCGAATATGCTGTTGTATTTTGAAAAATGGATAAAACAAGTTAGTGGCGCGTATACAGGACACTATCGAGTGTACTATTTTCAACTTGACACCAGATGATATTTTTATATTTTCCACCTGCCAGTCAACGTATTGAGCACATTTTAGCACAGTACTTAAAGGAGTATGTTAATCGTTTTTTTTCTTTTTATTTTGGAGCCCTTATAGTTTTGTAAATAGCATTCAGTATATTGGTGTTGAATTTTGGTTTGTTCTGTAAATGTACACTTATTTCTTTTGGGAAATAAATAAACACATGACCTGAGTATCAAATTGATCCCACTTCTTCATGGAAAACCAAACAGCCATTACCATTACCTGTACGTTATTCGTCAGATGTTCCCCATAAAGTGTTGGACTATGGCTCAACGTAGGACTCTTGGAACTAACACCCCTGTTCAATTACAAACTATCTTTAGAATATATGAAATGGGTAGTCCAAACACATGCGCCAGATATATCCAGATCGAAGTATATCACAACGGTGAATATATGAGTTGATTCAAATCAACCAATAAAATAGTGAGGAAAGTAGTGACACCTATACTTGACCTAGTTACCTTATCTAGCGCATGCGCAGCAGTATGTCAGTAAGTCTAATAAATAGAAACATCAAAATTTAACATCAAAGCGAAGAGTTAGTAAAAAGGGCGAATAAAGAGAAAAACACCATACCTTCGAATTCGTTGACCTTTGATTGAATGTGATCCGAGATTATGTGAAAAGATTCAACTCTACTATGCGAATAATGGAGTAAAAAGGGGGTGAGGTGGAGGTTCGGTTGATTCCTGTATGGTTACCTGGTTTCTGCTGAGTGAGATGGACCCATTTTGTCATAACAGCTGATTTCACTTAATTTCACTGGGCTATGAAAGCACATCTGTTTGAAATTCGTACATATTTTTTTTAGTGATGCAAAGGCGTTGCATTTGGTACATGTCTGGGTTGAAATATAGAGACTCATGTAAAACAGAGTTCAGTAAATTAAAAATTCTGACTTTACCTTGCGCATATATTTTAACCTGTTTGTTGTTCATTAAGAAAAATCTCAATAATTACTTGACACACAGGGATATTCACTCATATGAAACCCGTAATAAAAATAACAGCTGTCCCTATCACTACCGTCTTCAAAGAACCAGGAATGGTACAAATTTTTATGGCGCAAAATTTTTTAACCTATTACCTGGCACTGTCAAATTACTGGATTATAAGACTTTCCATAGAAGACTCAAAGGTTGTTTAATAGAAAAGGCGTTCTTCACCATTGATGAATATTTATCTAATAATTTCTGTGATATGGCTCGAGTTTCCTGTTTCTTTTGTACATTAATTCTGTCTATTTTTGTGACCCCTATTGGTCTCGTTGTGATATCTGTCTTGTGAATTATTGATATACATTTGTGAATTGTTATTTACCTAGTTTTATACAATTTTTTTATTTTAGGCTTATTATTGGAGTAGCATTATTACGCATATTTTAACTGATTTTATTATTTTGCCTTTAATAGTTTCGAATTTTCAAATTCTCTGATGTTTTTCTAAATCTCTGTATGATATGTATTGTTGAAATTGTTGGACTTTTATACTTCAGTTAATTTTGACCTGTGTAAACACTTTTGTGTATTAACACTAATAAATTACTACTACTACTACTACTACTACTACTACTATTTATGTGCCAATTAAGTGTATGAAAATATATTTTACAATACTCATATTGAAAGTAAATTTACGTTATGTGTAGTTAGAGTATGGGTATTATGCTTACAGACTTATCCAAACATTGCCTTCCAAACCATATCTTTGCATTTTTACATTTCATTTATCGCTTTGTCTTTCATTTGACGGCGCTGTGTTTATCTATCTGATGACTTGTTTGTGTCTGTCATTCTCTATACATGTTGCCAATATTGCTATTGCGTCATCTTAGTAACCGTTACACTTCTATTGATGAAATTTAGGGTGGAACATGATATGGTCATAGGAGGCACAATGCTGTTATATTTTTCAAAATCAGTAAACAAAAAAGGCGAAAAGGTACTAGAGCCCCTCCAGATTCATTTATCGGTGGTTTAGGGGCTCCTAACTCCTCTCCAAAAATCTTGCTTGACGCAAAAAAAAACGGATAAAAATAAAACTAATTGGGTTTTTAAGGCATGCTTTCGAAAACAAATGTTTTTTTGTTCTTTTTTATTGCGAAAATATTACGCTTCAAACAAATGCTCATGTTATTTATCTTATGTTAATGACTTTACGAAAAAAATTGGTTTGTGTATTAAGTCAAAGTCACTACAAAATATTAAATAAAATAATGACATCATTAATGTAGGAAAAGCTGTGGGGTGCAATTTGGAAAAAAAGTTGGGGGTGACTTTTAGGGGTTGAGGTAAAAAAAAATGTTTCGAAAGCATAGTATATGATAGGTCATTCAGTACTCGAAAGGCTCACTTAATTTTATTCTTTTCTTACGAAAATATTACGACTGAAACAAATCCTTATTTCATTTATTATTTACTCTATGCTTATGACTTTACGAAAAAATAGGTTTTTGTGGTACTACAAGATTTTAAATAAAATAGGAAAAACTATTAGGTGCTATTTGAAAAAACAAAGTTGGGGGTGAGTTTTAAGGGTTGAAGTACAAGAAAAATGTTTTGAAAGCATGGCCTGTAGTACTTTCCATTCGGTTTTCGTTTGAACATTTTTTTGTTACGAAAATATCACGTGTCAAGGAAATTCAGGGACATCCTGTATATAACTTGATATAAATGTATCATTGGGACCAGTCTTTTTCAGGCTTTCTAGGAGTAGATCAAATTGGGGTGGTAAGGAGGCTTGGTGGAACATTAATATTTTTTACATACATGAAGGACTTTTTAAAGACCTAGAAATGTTTGTGTTTCTAGATTTCTAATGTTTCTTGATGATCATATTTTGATAAAAGATTTGTTCTTTTCCTGCTGTTACTGAAGACAAAGTAAATCCATATCAGTATCCTGGAATGAGGACAGAGTCTTTTTCCAAATAGGTTTATGAAAACTGCATCTATAAATGAGCATTGCTTACAATTTAGTGAAATACTTGATGCAATTTCCATAGATAAAAATTATAAAATATAGAAGAAGAAAAAGTCATACAGGAATCTGTTGGGGGTGATATATGTGAGAATGCATGCGATGTGATGTAGTTATGTAAAAAAATATGAAAAATCAAACTTGGTTAGCATAGCACACTTGGTTGCGCCCCAAATTTGTGTATCTTGAAGGTAAAAAGTAGAAAATTTGAGATGTAAAAATTTAAGTATTAAAAAAACACTGTTTCAGGTGGTCACAATTCCAGTACTACGATTCATTTGTATTGTATTCTGGATATTTAAAAAAATCTGACATCTCTGTCACCCAGAGTATGTAGAAGTTACTAGGTTTAGGAATGTTTTTTTTGTGCTTTTGTTTTCTTGAAACGACCAAGAATATATCTCCTCAAATGTTGACATAACGTTATCATTTTATGGATATATAATTAAAATTTAAATTTTAGTGATTTTCTAAGCAAATATATGTACAAAATATTTCACGGCAAATAGTTTTTCATTGCAATAAATTCGAACACTGAACTTAAAACAGAAATATTTCGTCCAACTTTCACATTGTCTCTTATAGGAAAGCAGTTCTAGCAACAAAATAGTAATGGAAGAATGGACACCTTTTCTATAGAATGTAACTATTAAAATTAATCGTCACACTGAAGACTATGTTTCTTAACAAAGAAGTAAAAAACTAAGAATTTTAGATAATAATAGAATAAGGTTATCTCATTCATAGGCCGGGCCTATAAATGTGTGATTTATTTCACAAGGGTGATAGTCCAAGCATATTAGATCATTTTTGAGGTACTTTTATGGTGAGATTCAACAATGTCAATAGTATGAGACATTTATTGGCGTCTACTAGTTCTACTCTTTCAAGGGCATTGTGGTCAACACACTTGTTGTTGAATTCTTTAGAACACACAATACCCATTTTACTCATTCACTTCGAGAGTCTCAACATCTGCTATTTTGGGTGCTAATCCTAAGCAATATCAAAACTTGGTTTTGCGTGGTACTGTTTTTGATATATAACTTGATTTATAACTTTTATCCGTGTTGTTGCACTTGACATATCGAAAGCTTTTGACAGAGTGTAGCATGAGGGACTTCTGGTCACGCTTGCTGCTTATGGACTACCACCTGGCCTGCGCCAGTGGCTGAACAGCTTTTTGAACGACCGATCTCTGTTTGTTGTAGTCGAGGGCTGTTCATCAGACGTATTTTCAATAAACGCCGGTGTTCCCCAGGGATCTGTCCTATCCCCTACACTGTTTCTGCTGTACATCAACGAGCTGTTGGAAATAAAATCCAATCCAATCTACAGCTTCGCAGATGACAGTACATTAGTGTCGAGCATGGAACCAGGCAAGCCACTATCATCCCAGGAGACGGTACGACGGCGACAGCAGCATGCCTCACAGATCAACGCAGATATCAAAACAATTGTCGAATGGGGATTAGCAATGTACAAAAAACTCAGGCAACAACACTTACAAAGAAGCCTCACGATGGCTTACCAACCGTGGAAATGGAGGGCCACCCCATAGTCGAATCATCTTCCGTCAAGCTTTTGGGGATCAACATCAATAATAACATGTCCTGGCACGACCACGTCGTCAGTATTACTAAAACGGCATCCCAGAAGCTTGGAGTTTTGTTCCGCTGTAGGAAGTTGTATACACCAGAGCAACTGCTGCTGCTCTACAAGGCACAGATCCCACCATCGCTGGAGTATTGCTCCCATGTATGGGGATGCGCTCCGAAGCACTCTCTTAAGCTTCTGGACACTATCCAGAAAAGAGCAATTAGATTAATCGATACGCCTAGCCTCACAAAGAACCTACACAGCCTGGAACATCGAAGGAGGGTGGCTGACCTATCCCTGTTTTACAGATTCTGTCACGGAAGATGTTCGAGTGAGCTCTCCCAGGTAATAACACCAAAGGCCGTCCGAACCAGGAACACTAGAGCGAGCTCATCCTTACCAGGTCGAGGTCCTTACTCCCCGAACCAGTATCCTCCAGCATTCCTTCTTTTGGAGAACTTCGACGCTGTGGAATCAACTGCCGGGGAATTTGCTTACAGACGGCTACAACCTGCAGCGTTCAAATCTAACGTTAACCAACACTTATCCTCTCGCAGCGCTTCTACAGCGCCATAGGGTTTCAGCCTTTGCGGGAGGCTGACCACAAAAAAATGTACTGTTAAGAGATGGGTGTGTGGATTGTAGTCTGTTGATGTTTATGTCCTTAATATTATCGTGGGGTTTTAAGCCTTAATGGTCAGTAAGTTTGAGTCGGCGACGACATCATCGTTCATTACTGGTTTGAATGAATGAATGAATGGAAGAAGAAGAGATACTTTCTGGCGCCAAGAGCTAACAGGGCCTAGGCCTACGAGTGGGCCCTTCTACAGTTCTCCTTACACTCTATTTCCCAACGATCCTTGACCCTAGTATAGTCTGCCTGTGATATCCAAGTCCGCCATAGCGACATAGAATGTGTGTCTGAAGGTGGTATGGTCAGATTGCAGGCCATACAAATAACCTTAGCCAGCTTCTGTCCAGTGAGAGACAGAACCACTCCATCTTGGTCAGAAGTCCTAAAATAAGTTCTCTAGCTTGACGGAGATGTCCAGAGATTTCTCTCCATCTTATAAGATGTTGATTTTGCAAGCACACCTATGTTTTGGTCGAATAAACCAGATTTAGTTGTAACTAATTTGCTTGGAGTAACATCACTCAAGTGCCGAGAAGCAAAATCTACGATATAGAAAAAATATTTATAGAGAAATATTATTTATAAGCGAAGTATTTTATTCAGATGTGACGAGTTGGCTGTTGGCTTAACCTATCCATCCAAATGATTACCTGTGGTCTTACCTCCATTAGGTGATCTGAAAACAACGAGAATCGGAGTCGCATCCATACGTGAACGTGCAACTAAAAGTACGTGTATCACTCGCTAAGAAATTGAACTAAACTTTCTATTCCTTGGATTGATAAGGAATCAACTCTTTTATCAATGCAGAAAACTTCTGAAGATCTGGATTCCCAACGTATTGCTTTTTGTCGCTACAACGCATAGGGTAGCCTGTTCATCCTCGTTAGACATATTCAGTACGATATACAGGGTGAGTTTTTAGTACCGACTCGGTTGATAACTCCACTACTGTAGGAGATAGCGAAAAAATTTGTACATAAAAGTTGTAGCCACGGATATGTTTATTGCTCAGAAAATATTTTAATTTATATAGGGTGATCCATAACTACGTCGTGATGCAAACATATATTTTTTTAAATGAGACGCCCTATATATTATCCCATTCTACTAATAATATCTCTTATATAACAATATACAGGGTATTTCGAAAGTTATGACCATCTTTATATCCAAATCGCTGTCAAAGGAACGTACTGTATATCAAAAAGTAATGAATCAAAAATTATTTTGTTTACATTGAAAGATTAAAAATATCTTCTAGTTTTAAAATCGGCTATAAAAAGACCCCGCGACGCATATTCGTATACAGGGTGACGTAGAATGCAAAATCCAGATTTTCTCCTTTTTTTCGAATGTAGCACCCAATATTTTATTAAACCAAAGAATTGCTTTTAATATGCTCTTTCATATTTGTATAACACTTGTTGTGCCTACGTCCATCAGTTTCCGAGATATTTCGATTTTTTGGTAAATTTAAAATATAGCTTTTATTTGTGTGCTGAAATTTATTTGTTTTGAGAAAATATTATCGAATTTGTTTTTTGTTTAACGAACAACTAAATTATAATGTCATGATAGTATTTGATGAAGTCAAAGCCCTGAATCTTCGAGATAATAAAGTCAAGTATGCTGAGGAAACAATTTTGTAGGCGGGATGCACAATTATCAAACAAATTTCTCAGGCAGGCTTTGAAAAATTCACAGTTTTCATAACCTGCTCAATAATTCCGTATTGTGTGAAGAACGAGCTTTAAAAATTAATTTTTCCATTCAGGGTATTTAGGAGAATCTTTGAGAAATTGCCTACTTGCCCCTAGAATGTATCAACTGTGAACAGCAATGTCCAGAACGGAGGCACTCTTAAACTAAAGCGTTTGAAAGATTGAAGAATCATTTTGTTTGGACCGTGTCGTTTAATATTTCATAGCCTACCTGATAGATCTGCTTGATAATTATGCATGACGTCTATAAAATTGTTTCCTAAGCACACCTGACCTATATTATCTCGTTAATCCAGTGTTTTGATTTGATCAAGTACTATTATGGCCTTATGTTTTAGTTGTTTGTTAAGCAAAAATGAAATTTGATAGCATTTTCTAAAAAAACAAATAAATTTTAGTAAACAAATAGAAGGTATATTTAAAATTTTTATAAAAATCGAAATATCTCAGAAACTAATTAATGCAGCCATAGCAAGTGCTGTACAAAGATGAAAGAGCATATTAAAAGCAATTCTTTGGTATAATAAGATATTGGGGGTTACATTTTAAAAAGAGAGAAAATCTAGATTTTGCATTCTACATCACGCTGTATACGAATATGCGTCGCGGGCTTTTTTGGTAGCCGATTTTAAAACTAGATGATATTTTTTATCCATCCGTGTAAAAAAATGATGTTTGATTCATAACTTTTTGATATACAGTACGTTCATTTGACAGCGATTTGGATATTAAAATGATCACAACTTTTGAAATACCCTGAATAATGTAACAATACCCTACACCGAAAGAACAGAAATCGTTGGCAGAATTTGAATATGGAATAATATATAGGGTATCTCATTTGAAAAAATGCATGTTTGCATTACCATGTAGTTATCGATCACCCTGTATAAATCAAAACATTTTGTGAGCAAGGAGCATATCCGTGGCTATAATTTTTATATACAACTTTTTTCGCTATCTTCTATAGTAGTGGAGTTATCGACCGAGCCAGTCCTAAGAACTCACCCTGTAGGTTATGGGACAAAGGATAAAAAGCAAGGAGGTACATGTCATGTCTCTGGCAGACATGTGGTGTAGAGTCACAAGCGCAATGATTATCAGATCGATATGTTACGGCTGAAGTGCTTACATGGCTACTTTATAAACTAGCTGGATAGTATACAAACTATCCAAACGTCTGGTTATTTCAGTGGAAGGTTATGTTTCAATTAAAATATCAATGAATGTTGGTTAATTTGTATTATATCTAGATAGTTTGTAAACTAGCCACGAATTGTAGCTACAGTACAAACCACAAAATGATTTTGGCTAGTTTAACTAACCACAGTATTTGGATAAAGTGTGAACTAAATATTCCTATTAATATGTAATAGCTAACTCATCGGTTAGCATGCAAACAAAAGCATTTCCTTTGGTTAGTTTAATTTAAATAATCCCTACCAAAAAATAGGGTTTACCAACGAGTTGGTAGTTATACATTAGTAGAAATATTCAGTTCACACTTTATCCAATTGCTATAGACAGTTTGTAAACTAGCCAAACACTAACAGCTAGCCAATTTGTGTAATTCTTTTGTGGTTTGTAGTTTAATGGCAATTCTTGGCTAGTTTAGAAACTCGCTGGATAGTATACAAACTAACCAACATATCTTGCTATTTTAATTGAAAGGTAAGTTTCCACTAAATTATCCAGGTATTTGGATAGTTTAGATACTATCCAGCTAGTTTACAAACTATCCGAGTAGACACTTTAACCGTAACAGATACACTAAAAACAGCTCATCGGTATTTATTCAGAGTTTTAGAAAAGTTTGAAAGGGGTAGATTATCACGGTAAAGATATCGAAGTAAACATTGAACGGGGTTTTAGGGTAAGTGAAAGTGAAATTATACTCATACAGAGTTGCTTGTAAAATCTTGGCATAAGTATGTTAACATACTTTAACCACGAATAGTACTCCGAAAAATAGGAAGAAAATGTCATATGAACATGGGTCCGGAAATGCTTCCTAAGGGAGCTATGCTCCTTTGCATGGGAACCCTGAAGACGGTTTTCTCTCGATATTCTCGAAACCATTCATAACAAAATTACGAAGTTAGGTACGATGGGTAAACTTTTGACGTTGAATCTGATTCTGAATTCAGAATTTCATAATTTTAATCAGAGGCGTATCATACCGGAGGAGTTAAGGGTAAAAATAACCCCATTTGCTAAATGGTAATTTTGTTTTTAGAATATGGTATTTCAGAGATTGCTGCGTAAGAATGCTCTCTTGGTATCTCGATAGGGCTAGCCGTTTTCGAGAAAAATTCAAATTATTGAATCGATGTAGGCTATTGCAAATAAATGAGTTATTACAAAACATTTAGGTATTATTTTTAAAGTAACATTATTTAATAAGAAATAAAATACTAAGACAAATAGAGAATGTTTTTTTAAAGTAAGTGTTGCAAGTGACCGCCACCAGCTTCAATACAACGGTTCAGTCGCCTTATTATTGAATGACGGACTCTTTCAAAAATATGTGGTGTTTTTTTGCTTATCAGACATGAATCAACTATTCTATTTCTGGGGTCTTCTTCATTTTGAACAGGGGTTTTGTACACTAATGACTTAAGGTATCCCCATAAGAAGTAATCCAAAGGATTGATATCTGGCGATCGGGGAGGCCAAAACTGTGGACCACCCCTACCTATCCAACGGTTAGGATAATTTTCATTCAAAACTTGACGCGCAACTAGACTAAAATGTGCTGGAGCACCATCGTGCATGTACCACATACGACACCGTTCTCTAAGTGGAACTTCTTCTAATAATTCAGGTAGAACATGTACTAAAAACCGCTGGTATTGTTCCCCAGTAAGCCTGTGAGGCAGAAAATATGGACCAATGAAGTGGTTTCCTATAATTCCAGCCCAAGTATTGAAACAAAACTGTTCTTGGAAATGATGTTCTATGAAGGCGTGTGGATTATCCTCAGACCATACGTGATTGTTATGAAAATTGATAATGGCATTCAGGGAAAAACAAGCTTCGTTAGTAAACAATAACTGACTTAAGAAATTCGGATTCCTTAAAATTTGATTTCTTAACCAATTGCAGAAGTCTACTCGTAGTGGTAAATCCCTCGGTATTAGAGCTTGCACCCGTTGCATGTGATATGGATATAGCTGCTGATCTCTTAAAATTTGCCATACCGTTACATGGGTAATATTTAATTCATGCGCTATTTTCCGCGTACTAGTTCCAGGATATCTCTCAATTTTGTTTAGAACTGCTTCCTCCATTTGAATGGTTCGTACTATTGCAGGTCTTCCTATGACAACTGTAGACCTCTTGAAACTACCTGTTTCGAAAAGTCGGGCGTGGATTCGTATAAATGTTCTTACAGCAGACACTGCACCGTTGGGGATATTGTTCATGATAGATACGTCTCACAGCATGAGCGTTACCGTGAGTCATTCCATAACAGAAATGCATATCTGTCATTTCTCCGTTAGTAAATTGGACCATTTTAAGCGGAGTACTATTCGTGGTTAAAGTTTGTTAACATACTTAATTAACACCCTGTATACTTTTTTTTATACAGAAATCCAATGGCAGGCACCTGTTCCGGTTTCTAATGTGTTCTACAAAATTTGAAAAGGTTGAAAATCTTATAAAAGTTTACATTATTTTTGCAAAGATGAAAATGATATAATTATGCTACTCACATTATTATATAAGTACAGGCGTAGTACCTTCAATAACACTAAGAATGTGCCATTGTTTCAATGGATTGTCTTTCTAGGATATCTAGTGTAACATGACATTAAAACAAATTGTAGCTAAAGTTTTGCACAAAGAACGTATGTAGCTAGTTCTTCAATCTAAAATCCCCCCAGAAAATGTCGGAAGAAGTCGACGACCGGGTGGCTTCGAACCCGGAACCTCCAGTCGACTTTTTCCGTTATTTTCTGGTAGGAATTCAAATTGAGAAATCCACATGCGTATGAGAGCAGGAAGATAAAATGCTTCTTCGTTGTGAGATGGCCGTTACTCTTTGTTGAGTCTGATAAGAACAATATCCAGCAGAACTGTGGTTTTACGTGACAAAACCCTTAGCAAGGAGCACGCAGTGGGGGTAGGGCTACAGGGTCAGGCGTGGGGCGTGAAAAAAATTAAGCCGATTTTAATCGAAGTAGCAAAAACGAAACGGACATCCAGATTCATCACATTTTGTTTATGTAAACACCGATACTTTTGAGCGGGAATGTCGCACGGTATCCGGAGCGAAAGGAAAAAAAGGGAAAAAGGGGAAAATCGAGGTACAGAACCAAATCGAATGATACACGTACCGATGCGCTAAACCAAACATTCCATAAGCCGGTAACTATGATCTAATATTGCAGCCGCTTGTATTTTTCATGCACTGGGACAGGTGTCACATGTCTACGGTTTTGCTGATTTTTCGTTTATTTTTTCATCTAGTTAATATATCCCTCCATAGGCGTCCAAGGAGAGACAAAAAGCACCACTGCAAGGTCACGGACGGGAGGCCCGAATACAACTTGTTCTTCAGTCATTTCTGTGAGATATAACAGTATAATTAATTGGACAAAAAATGTTGAGAAGAAGGTAAAACGTTTTACTTGATTCTGGTCTGCAGTGTTGCTCACATATTAGGAGAGCTGTTGTCTCTACTACCCTTTCCATACTTGATGCAGTCTAGAGAATAGCTGGTGGTTAATGATTCCATCAGCATTGTAGATATGCAGTTACCTCTAAAAACCAACATTACAAAGAATGGAGGAAAAATCCAAATGCCGAAAACCACCGCAGTTTTATCGACGCCAGAAATCATTGTAAACGCGTGATTGATAGCAGCAAGGAGGAAGATAACCAAAAATTTAAGAACAAGCTCCTCTCATGTCCTAGTTCGTCCAGAACATTCTGGTCTGTAGCTAAGGCTGTTAGTCAGAACTTTTCCTATTCGCCAATACCACCCTTGTCCATCACTTCTGCTCCTAAAGAAAAAGCAGACATCTTGGGGAAGCTCTTCGCAGCCAATTCTACTGTAGACTTTCAAAGAAGTACTCCGACCACCACCATAAGCGTGAACTCGAGAATGGCAGAGGTCGAATTTCAACATCGAGATGTTAAAAACATCCTCCAAAAACTGAACACGAATAAAGCTACTGGTCCTGGCCAAATTCCAGCCATTGTCCTTAAACGCTGTGCCACTGAGCTTGCACCTATTCTTTGCAAGCTCTTCAAACTTTCATATCAACCAGGCATGTTTCCCGCTTCGTAGAAGATTGGCTGCGTACAACCCATCCCCAAGAAAGGCAAAAAAACTGATCCCACGAATTATAGACCTGTGGCTCTTCTCAGCATCATGTCTAAGGTTATGGAGACTGTCATTAACACACAGCTCCTGAAATACCTGGACAACAATAACATCATAAATGATCGCCAGTATGGATTCCGTAAGCACAGGTCTACAGGTGACCTCGTTGCCTATGTCACTCACTTGTGGAACAGAGCAATAGAAAATCATGGCGAATCCCGTGTTGTTTCGACAGAGTGTGGCATGAGAGACTTCTGGGTCAGAGGCTGAATAGCTTTTTGAACGACCGATCTCTGTTTGTTGTAGTCGAGCGCTGTTCATCAGACGTATTTTCAGTAAACGCCGGTGTTCCTCAGGGATCTGTCCTATCCCCTACACTGTTTCTGCTGTACATCAACGAGCTGTTGGAAATAACATCCAATCCAATCTGCAGCTTCGCAGATGACAGTACATTAATTTCGTGCATGGAACCAGGCAAGCCACTATGATCCCAGGAGACGGTACGTCGGCGACAGCAGCATGCCTCACGGATCAACGCAGATATCAAAACAATTGTCGAGTGGAAATTAGCAAATAAAGTACAGTTCAACGTACAAAAAACTCAGGCAACAACACTTACAAAGAAGTCTCACAATGGCTTACCAACCGTGGAAATGGAGGGCCACCCCATAGTCGAATCACCTTCCGTCAAGCTTTTGGGGATCAACATCAACAATAACATGTCCTGGCACGACCACGTCGTCAGTATTGCTAAAACGGCATCCCAGAAGCTTGGAGTTTTGTTCCGCTGTAGGAAGTTGTATACACCAGAGCAACTGCTGCTGCTCTATAAGGCACAGATCCGACCATCGATCCGACCAGATTAGTCGATACGCCTAACCTCACCAAGGACCTACACAGCCTGGAACATCGAAGGAGGGTGGCTGACCTATCCCTGTTTTACAGATTTTATCACGGAAGATGTTCGAGTGAGCTCTCCCAGATAATAACACCAAAGGCCGTCCGCACCAGGAACACTAGAGAAGCTCTGCGAGCTCATCCTTACCAGGTCGAGGTCCTTACACCCCGAACCACTATCCTCCAGCATTCCTTCTTTTGGAGAACTTCGACGCTGTGGAATCAGCTGCCGAGGAATTGTTTCCCGACGGCTACAACCTGCAGCGTTTCAAATCTAACGTGAACCGACACTTATTCTCTCGCAGCGTTTCTACAGCGCCATAGGCTTTCAGCCTTTGCGGGAGGCTGACCATAAAAAAAATTCACTCCTCCCAAATTCTCTTAATTCCAAAAGAATTGTGTGCTTCTTAATGGGATTAGCCAGTTCCCCTAGCTCCACAATCGGCATAGCTTATAGCTTAGCCCCAGCCTATCCCTAAATATCTAGGTCCAAGAGAGGAATTTCTCACTCTATCCTGAAGCTAATAAATTGCTATTTTGCATCTTTTGAAAAACGCAAAAACCATGAAAATAGAGAAGTCGACGTGAATTTTACAGAACTAGGAAAAACTGGGAATTCGTTGGGAAACTAATATTCAAATCGAAAAATTTTCACAGGACACACAATTGCTACCCAAAAAAGTGTTCCACAATAATAACAATATCTTAGTCAGTTCACAAAAACGAAACCGAAAAAATGCATATCATCTGATAGGAAAAAAGAGTCATTAGACAGAGGTTCGGGGTTGAATGCAACTAAAGATGTTGATGACGATGAAAAGTGTGATTGTGATGATATAGTCTAAGATCCGAATATAAGACGACCTTCACCGAACTGGTTAATGGATGAATACCGCTTTATATTAAATTTAATATGTTAAAAGACATATCGCGAGTGGGTTGGCTGAAAAATTTCAGTCCAGGATATGATTAATTAAATATTGAAAAATTAATTTTTTTTAAACATTTCACTGGTTTGGTTAATAGACAAATCACATAATCACATACCAATCGAAAGTATGAAGCCCATAGAATATGCAAACGTTAGGTTGGCTACGTTTTTCCCGTCCCAACTATAGGGTAGGCTGGTATAAACAGGTACATCAATAATAGTAATTTGCACCGGTGTGGTTAATGCATGAACGTTATATCAAAATAAAGATAATTTTATTGGAAACGCGTCGATATAGGGTTGTCTGCAAAAAATCAGTCTGGAATTCCGGTTGTCGAATTTTAAAGATCAAAATAATGCTGCCAGTGAATACGTGCGCCTGAGAGGTCTGAGCGAACTATCCCGTGTATTAACAAAGGACGCAGCATAGCAGCTGCGTGTAGCTCGGCCATTGAACGAAAGAGAGTGCGCATGTCATGTGTCCGTGAAATTGAAAAGGATAGCGATACACTCGTAAAAGCTGTCCAATATTTTGGAGCACTAATAATTTATTAATATTTTTGAAGGTGAAATTATTAACCTAACGTTTGCATATTCTATGGGCTTCATACTTTCGATTGGTATGTGATTTGTCTATTAACCAAACCAGTGAAATGTTTAAAAAAAAATTATTTTTCAATATTTTATTAATCATATCCTGGACTGAAATTGTTCAGCCAACCCACTCGCGATATGTTTTTTAACATATTAAATTTTTCATCCATTAACCAGTTCGGTGAAGGTCGTCTTATATTCGGATCTTCTACTGATAGAAGCAAGATGTTTTCCGCTCCCCTTGAGGTCCGCCTATGATGTGTAGCTCCCCAATTGGTTATATATCCTCTCTATTGGAATTTGGAATTTCCAGACGCGCTAACATGAGAATATTTGTCGGTCTTTAATTAAAAAACTTTCAACGCTGAGCTTGTCGCCTGATACATGTCTGCTCTGTTATTTTAACACGCCAGTTATTATTTCTGACGCTTTTGGTTAATTTTTCACGGAAATTCCACGCCATTTTATTACGGAAAAAATGAGTAACAGAGCATTAGAACATTTTGCGAGTTGTCAAAGGCATGGACGAGTTTCATAAGCATAAATAAATTACTGCTGTAGAAGAGCTTTAATTACTGTCTAAAATAATCAGCAGATCAGAGAAGAGAAGGTATTTAATATAGCGTTTCAAGATTTTCCTCGTTATTTATCATGCGACCAAAAAAGTTCGTGCGATTTTGAAGCTCAAGAAATACTAACACAAAAGAATGGGTTAAACTCAGATTTATTCAGAAAAATAGTATTAGAGTCGCCAGGGAAAGACACCGGCCAGTATTGCGTTTGGACGAGAGCTCCGGCTACCCTGTGACCTCATGTTTGGCTGCAAACCAGGGTACGATGTGGCAGGCGAAGATTACGTTGCCAACCTTCGCAGGAGAATGGACGAGGCCCATGAGAAAGTTCGCCATAATATTCGCACCGCATGAAGATGACGTACGACGTAGGGTCCAGCGAAACAGCGTACCAACCTGGAGACCTGGTCTGGCTGTACAACCCTCAGAAATGCCGTGGCTTGTCACCGAAGCTTCAGAGTTCCTGGGAGGGCCCGTATGAGGTCGTCAAGAAGATCAACGACGTAATCTATCGCATCAAGAAGGTGAAAAACCCAGAGTCGTACACTTCAACAGGTTGGCTCCGTTTGCTGGAGATAATGCGGAGGCGCAAGTTAGAGAACTTGAGCAACTCCACCCAGAGCTGAACTTCGAGGATTTCATGGCCACTCACACTGGTACAGCGAAGGCTAGGTTTGACGTGGCTCGTGAGGAACAGCGAGATTTGTTCACGGTGCCGGATGAATACTCGTTGGCTCACTGTGTCACAAGAGATCTCCGGATGCCCCGAGGGATTGCCTGCGTCTGTTTGGCCAAGTGGACGAGCTCAAGAGACAAGGTGGACGAGTGGGACAAGTACTGGAGTTACGAAGTGGCCAGAGGCGACTCTACTACTTGATTTCGAAGGAAAAGTCCTATCAGAAACCGACGTACCGGACTGTATGGGAGGCGCTCCTGGACCTCAGAGAGAAGCTGCTGACCGCAAATGTTTTGAAGTTGGCGATTCCTAAGCTAGCTTGCGGACGGGACGATCTGGATTGGCGGATCATCCAAAACATGCTGGAAGTTCTCTTCAGGTTCACGGGAATCGAAATTCTGGTCTGCAACTGGAACCCGAGAGGACCCACAGAACACAGAACCGTGAATTGCTTCTTTTACCAAACTTCTGGCTGCAAGAAGGGCGTTCTGTGTCCATTCGGACATGAACGTTTCAGGGACGAAACGGCCTTAAGGAGGGGGCAGTGTGCCAGTCCGGCTCTGGCTCGACCGAGATTACGCCGTGAAGACGAACGGATCCTCGAGAACCCAGTCCCATTACTATAAAAATATTGCTTTTGGGAACTATAGAAATGTGTCATCTCATCTTCCAAAGCCCCTCTATTTTCAAATCGCATAGCAAAAACAGATGGTAGTCACTCGGGGCAAGGTCTGGTGAGTGTGGAGGGTGAGGTAGAACTTCCCAGTGGAATCGCTCTATAGTTTCTTGGATGATTCTTGGTGGTTTTGCATTATCCTTATGGAAGACAAAACCTTTTCTGTTCGCCAAAGCATTCACCAAAAAAAGGTTCTGTTATTTCTACAGTGAAGTACAGCAGCTATAGTTCACTATGAGCTTCTGCCAAGTGGACGAACCATCACTGCTGAAATCTACTCAAACCGGCCTGCGTTGGGGGATGACATACTTCTTCAGTTCCCAAAAGCAAGATTTTTACAAAAATGGGATATACAGTCTTGTGTCCAGATGACAAAGGGTAATCCTTGCTGAGGGTGATTATTTTTCTGAATAAATCTAAGTTTAACCCATTTTTTTGTGTGACTATTTCTTAACCTTCAAAACCGTATGAAATTTTTTGGTTGCCTGATATTATTATATGCACCTCAGTAACATCAAGAGTTTTACACCTAGAAGGAATAATTTCTTGAACCTAATGACAACATTTCAAGTATATTTAAACATGCCATGACTGAAATGTCAAGGTTTTGATAGTTCTTGGAATAAGGAAGTTCTATTTCTGTTTTTTTCTGTGAATAAACGTGTACATCTCAGCTGGCTGCAGCTCTTAGTTTTAGAGTTGAGAAAAAATTAAAATAATTATAATAATGAGGACTTTGACAGAGGTGAAATGAATGAATGAATAAAAGGAGGGAGGCTTTCTGATGAGAAGGGTCACCAGTAAATGGACCTACAAGCTTTCCTTACTCAAGTTTCCAAGTCCAGTCCTCATCGCAAATGTGAGGATGGCCTCGGATCCTGTCGTCGTGTCCTCTTATGTCTTTGGGTTCAAGGACTCGTGAACCTAGTATAGTCTTCATATGACTGGAAGAGGTATCCAACGACAAAAGTAGGCAAAGACGTTAACAACAGGCTTTTGTATTCTGGGAGTTATATAGATATTCCCAAAGGAAAATGTCGGGCAAAAATCCAGCAACAGAGTAGACGCAAAACATTTGAATCATCATTGACACATTCCTCCTTTGGATCTGGTAATTCAAGGGGAAGCTAAAAAAACTGGGTTCCGTCTCTGGAGTAAGGGTAGCTGGACATTCGACGATTCTAGCAGAGTTGCATGAGGATAGTCCTGTTTTGTTGGCGAGGAGCGATATAGCTTCTCCTACGCATCGCTTCAATCGCAAATTTACGGTGGTGTTTCCGTCAAGGGAAGAGTGGGAGTCTAGGGAAAGACAGCTCATCGAAGGAGGAGGACAGGTCTGGTACACGGACGGTTCACTCGCTAGAGAGGGCTCGGGCTCGGGAATCTACGGACCCAATACAAGACTTTCACTCCCTCTTTGGGGGCACACCACAGTATTCCAGGTTGAGGTCTATGCGATACTTGCTTGTGTAAATCGTATTCGGGAAATTGACGGGTCTAGGAGGCGGATTACTATCTGCTCTGACAGTCAGGCAGCCATCAAAGCACTGAGTGCTTGGAAAATAACGTCGGGACTGGTCCTGGAGTGCAGGAGGGCTCTTGACGACATCTCAGCCAAACACAAGGTATCACTGATGTGGGTACCTGGGCACGCCGGGATAGGAAAACAACTGCAGAGTGGATCCAGAATCAACACTCTCTGAGATGGAACAACATCTCTGGTCATCTCCGTCAAGCTCGGGAACTATTAGCAGGGCCTGCAGAGAGAATAGGACGATTTTGTCTCTCTCTGGATAGGAGTAACTTGAGATCGCTACTAGGCCTACTAACGGTTCACAACACCTTCAGGCCTCACTTGTTCGTGATGAGGGCGGTCAACAACCCAACGTGCACGTGGTGTGGTAAAGAGGAAGAATCCTCGGCACACATCTTGTGTCGCTGTGAAGCCCTGGGTTATCACAGGCAGACTATGCTAGGCTCAAGAACCTTGGAACCAATAGAGATAAAACGGATGGGACTTAAGAATCTACTTGCCTTTGCTAAAAGGGCAGGTCTTAGAAACTAGCGCGGATAGAGGCGCAAAAGGGCCCATAGTGTGGCCTATGCACGAGCCACATTCCGTGCTGGATAGCATCTGGTCCTTATTCATTCATTCAACACATTCACAAGGAAATCTTCTTGTGCAATAAAGGCAATCAATACTTTTTCTGACCAAAAGGGATATCCAGTATGACTGAGTTTATATACTTGAGTGACTGTTTTTTTATAATCTGAATACCAAAAGAAGAAGAATAATTGCACATTTAACAACAAACACTTAGGCATAATAGCTCGAAATAAAATAATTCAAAGCAGAAATGCTTATAAATATTGACAAACGCGGAGAAGGAACGGCTATGAAAGAGAAAGGTTAGAAGAACTTGAGAAGTGGCTGTGGAGTAGAAAAAAAGACAAGCTGGCAAGACATAAAATGTGCAATCATAGGGTTTTGAAAGATATGAGGGTAGGCAGACGTTTATACTCAATATACATAAATCAGTTTTGAAGGGGTAAATAGAAATAGTCAGATACTCTAGAGGCCTGAATCATGGAACGAAAATTGGCTGGTAAATAGCCGCAATTATAAAATGTGGCAGAATATGCATAGAGAAAGGATACAGGACTATCAATGTAAACACAGACAATCGGGCGGCTCTGATGGCCTCGGCAAATAATCACTATACTTCAAAAATAGTGTGGGACTGCCATAACACCCTAGTAGTAGTAGCAGTAGTGATGGGGAGGCGAAGCCAGGCAAGCAGGCCACCTATGGCCCTTTTTGCCAATCCCACTGGACCAATCACTGAAAACACTAAAATTCTACACCCTAGAAAGCTCCTTGTCGAACCTACCAGACCTCCTGACGAAAGTCAGTATGTCCGACCATTTCGCTGAATATAGTGGCTCCTCCCCAAACTCCGTCGTGCCGAATATCTGAATCCTAAGGTTGCGATAAACTGCACATCTGCCCAGGAAGTGGAACGCTGTCTCGTCCTCTTCCCAGCATCTGAAGCAAATGGGGTCTCCTACCGCTCTCATAAGTGACAAATGTCTATTCAGCCGCCAATGGCCAGTAAGAACCCCTACCAGAAGGTTGAGCGTCTTTCTGCCTTTATTCAAAAGCCATAGCGTTCGGCCCTTATCAGGGCCTGCTATGAATCTTTTGGCTTGCCTGCAGTCGACTCTCTAAAACCAGGCTTTCGCCAGTTCCTTGTAGGCCCAGTTGTCCAGGGCCACATTGACCTGGCGTCTGCTAATTCCCAGCATAGGTTTTGGGCCGATGCAGGGGCTGCTGGCCCCTATCCTAGCTAGTCGGTCCGCTCTCTCATTACTCGGTATACCAATGTGTCCGGGGACCCACAACAGGGTCACCTTCTTATGGCTTGCTAATTTCTGAAGGGCGGCCGAGCATTCTTGAGCCAGAGCTGATCTGGCCCTCGGAGATGCCACCGCTTTCAGAGCTGATTGGCTGTCAGAGCATATATATATGCTCCGTTCAGAGCACTGTTCGACTTCTGTCGAGTATGCCGCCATCAATATCGCATACTCTTCCGCCTGGAAGACAGTCGTACAGGTTCCCAGCGCGAAGCTCCGCCACACTTCTTTACCCTCCAGACAAAAGCCCGCTCCCCTGGATCCTGACTCCTTTAAGAGCGATCCGTCAGTGAAGCATACCAGGCTATTGGGCGGAAACTTGACTTTCCCTCTCATCCAGTCGTCTCTTTCCGGGATGACTAGTGAGAATCCCTTATCTAAATTTAAGATGTCTTTGGCTTTTTCCACCCTGAATGACGATATCCGGATATTACTCTCCGCGAATCACTCTATTCTGGCGTGGCCAACTAATGGTTCTCGTGCTACGCACGTTCCCCCGTCACGCATTCTCAGGTAGGCCGACATCGCCTCTCTCTATATCCATAGGTGCAGAGGCGGCAAGCCCAAGAGTACCTCCAGGGCAGCAGTGGGTGTTGTCCTCGTGGCACCTGTTATGCTCATTGCTGCCAGCCTCTGAATCTTTGCGAGTTTGAGCCTAACAGAGATCTTCTCTGTCATAACACTCTAAATACACTGGCGAAGACCAACAAGGTAACTTTATCTTTGGTGCCAAGTCACATACTAGTAGGTACGAATGACATATGTGACAGGCAAGATGCAGAACTCCCCCTCATTGGGCCAAAACCACCGTGTGGTATATCATACAACAAGGTAGAGGCAGCTGTTACCAATTGGATTGGAATTAGGGTAACTAAAACTAAACACTAGCCGCCTCGAATGAATGAATGAATAAGGACCAGAGGCTATCCAGCACGGAATGTGGCTGGTGCACGGCCACACGGTGGGCCCTTTTGCGCCTCTATCCGCGCTAGTTCCTAAGACCTGCTCTTTTGATAAAGGCAAGTACATTCTTAGGTCCTATCCGTTTTATCTCTATTGATTCCAAGGTTCTTGAGCCCAGCATAGTCTGCCTGTGATAACCCAGGTTTCACAGCGACACAAGATGTGTGCCGAGGATTCTTCCTCTTCACCACACCACGTGCACGTTGGGTCGTTGACCACCCTCATCACGAACAAGTGACGCCTGAAGGTGTTGTGACCTGTTAGTAGGCCTACTAGCAATCTCAAGTTACTCCTATCCAGAGAGAGACAAAATCTTCCTATTCTCTCTGCAGGCCCTGCTAATAGTTCCCGAGCTTGACGGAGATGACCAGAGATGTTGTTCCATCTCAGAGAGTGTTGATTCTGCATCCACTCTCCAGTTGTTTTCCTAATCAAGTTTTCAGATAGCCCTAAGGCTGGTTCCGGGCCCACAAAACTGTTGCCGGGTCCCATCCTAGCCAGATGATCCGCCATTTCGTTACCCTTTACCCCAGCGTGCCCAGGTACCCACATCAGTGATACCTTGTGTTTATCTGAGATGTCGTCAAGAGCCCTGCTGCACCCCAGGACCAGTCTCGACGTTATTTTCCAAGCACTCAGTGCTTTGATGGCTGCCTGACTGTCAGAGCAGATAGTAATCCGCCTCCTAGACCCGTCAATTCCTCGAATACGATTTACACAAGCAAGTATCGCATAGACCTCAGCCTGGAATACTGTGGTGTGCCCCCCTAGAGGGAGTGAAGGTCTTGTATGGGGTCCGTAGACTCCCGAGCCCGAGCCCTCTCTAGCGAGTGAGCCGTCTGTGTACCAGACCTGTCCTCCTCCTTCGACGAGCTGTCTTTCCCTAGACTCCCACTCTTCCCTTGACGGAAACACCACCGTAAATTTCCGATCGAAGCGATGCGTAGGAGAAACCATATCGCTCCTCGCCAACGAAATAGGACTATCCTCATGCAACTCTGCTAGAATCGTCGAATGTCCTTTGCCTGGATTCATAAAAGTCCAGCTACCCTGACTCCAGAGACGGAATCCAGTTTTTCTAGCTTCCCCTTAAATTACCAGATCCAAAGGAGGAAGATTCAATAGTGTTTCAATGACACTCAAAGGTGTTGTGCGCACTGCACTGGTTATACTAAGACATGCCAAACGTTGAACCTTATTAAGTTTGGCTCTTATTGCCTCCGTCTTTATACAGGCTGCCTCACTACTAAAAAAAGCTCATCAAATTCACTTCATGTCGCCAGCTGAATAAGGCAGCACCTGAAGACGTCAAAGGTTACAGCGGTATCAAGGATTGGGATAGATCTACGACTGCAACAGATATTTTCTGCCGTTCTGAGGGAAGGGTAGTATTTCTTGAGCCTCAACAATCTAAGTAAATTTTTAGGCTGAAATGTTTCTTTATCAAACTGATGATCATAACTTATTTTTTTGGTTATGTGAAAAATGCATGCGTGTTAAAGCGACAAGCTCTGGGTTGATGCGTGTTATTAGTTTGTTTGACTTGGTGTAGCTGTTCTAAACGCCTCTACTGAACTACGTGATCTCTTCTTAACAAAATTTGGACTACGGGTCCAAATTTCGTTAGCCTTTCGCTGTACAATGACCAATACTGCCAACCAACTTGTATTAATATTCCATATAAGAATATCACAGAGGAAAAGAAACCACATTCATTGAAAAACAAAATTTTCTACCATTTCTGCTAGTCTGAGCTAGACATATCAAAGAATATAAAGTGCTAAAATCAGTGTGATTCACAGCCAAGTGTTGTGCGATTTTGACACCTTGTAATTCGGTACTCCTACAGTCGACGGCTGAGCTGCACTGATGAGAGTTCAGGCTAAAACCAAACATGCATGTGTGTAGGAGTGTATATGTGGTTTGTAAAGAGTATGTGTTTACAAAGTCTTTATCAGACACTGTCAATTCCATTTTGAAATTAATGTTATATGCTGTATACTAATAGGTACAGTAACATCAAAGATTTTCTTTTCAAAGAATGTAGTTTCAGTTATTATTGACCAGGTAGTGCGTCATGATTGAGTTCAATAAATGATTACAGTACAGAAAGTACAATATGGTTTATAAAGCAGCAGGGAAAATCCAAAAGCTAGTGAAGGATACCAGACCTCAGAAAATGTGTCAACATTCATAAAAAAAACTAAAATAGTTAAAAAATTTCATGTGTCGAAAATTTTGGAAATGTTGAGAAGCTTGAAAAGTCATTATCCATTTCTAACCCAGTAAAAATGGAAAGAGGAGAAACAGCTGAATCAAACAAGACAAAGCCTCTGTTTGAGCGTATTTTTTTATCCGCTTCTTACTGCTTCCAAAGGTTTTTAAATTCGAAATATTTCTAGACTGTCATAATATGTTTTACGTTTATACCTAACAACGTCTTGTTACACTCTGTAAAAATTAGTCTTATGTGATGATAATACGTCACTGAATCTACCCCTAGGTTATGAGTGGCTAAATGAATTTCAGCTACTTTGTTTTTGTGCAAAGGGAAAAAGTAGTAAGTAGCATTTTCAGCCAAATATCTTTGTATCATGGTAATAAGATTAGTGGCGCCAGTGTCAAACAAACTTTAACGTAAATGTAATTCCTTGTATCTGTGATCCAGTTGTCTAATAGCTTCAGTTGGCAGTAGTGTGAATGATACTGTCGCTAAACTACCTCGACCATAAAATTCATCTCATAATTAGTTTATCAATAAAATGGAATAAAATATATTCGTAGTTCAAAGATGTTGACCAATTTCGCAAGGCGTGTGTGTGGGTATTAATTAAACTAGTGTCTATAAATTCGCCTAGATGACAGATGTTCATAATTGGTTGCTAATCTTGATGGGCCGATAATTTTAAGAGAAAACTTCATATCGACAGATCTCAAATCTCTCAACTGTTAAGCAGGGTATTAAGTCTTCAATAAAATTATCTTGTTTTATTAAAACTTTGGCAATGTTACAGAATTTTTTTCAAATCTGGCACAGGTGCTGTTAGTATCAACATTCACAAAAATATAAATCGACATTTTTTAATTTTTTCACCAGTAGTTATAGATTGTCTTTAATATCCTATAATAGATGATCAGTGTGTTGGAGGATTATCAGGGTGAACATAAAGTATGCTTAATTTTTAAAATTTCTATTCTGCTTCAAATCCATAGGCTTCATCATTTTTTTGTATATTGAATATACCATTTATTATTTTTTATGGTCGAGACAGTTTTGGGACATATCCGAAGCAAAAAGGCGAACTACAGTTGACTAGCCAGAACAAAACTGCTGAGGAGTATGTAGCAGCTATACCTGATATACAATCGAAGTTATTTGGTTGACGAGAAGTAAAAATGTTATTGTATGCTAGCTCTATCAATTATGTCGAATCTATAGTATTCGAACAAATTCTGAGTGAGAACCTGGATCATCGGTCGAGAAAGAAAGCTTATAATATCGCGCTTTTTAGTTGTTCTAAATATAATTGATTTTTTCTTTTTTAGTTCTTAAAAGGACTAAAATTCAATGATATCTTGAACTCACACCATAATCGTAAATGTGGTGGCTGAACTTTCTGCCTTACTTTTTTAATTAATGCTGAATGTGCTGAACAAATTGAAAGTAACTTTCTGAATTACTGCACTGTCATCGGTTTTCAATACGTGCAAATTTTTAGTTTAATCTGACCACCCTACAAAGGGAACTACTTTCAAGGCTTCGGTTAGAAATATGAAATTCTACAGGGTGTCCAGTTAGTGTGTAGTTCTTCGATATCTCGCAAGGTATACCTGATCGAAGAAAATGTCAAATACAAAAGCTATTTGGTTACTTGAGACGCATATTCTAAAGATATTTTGAAATATACAGTGTGTTGCGGGAAAGTAGGGTAGTGATCAACTTGATTTTTTTATATGGAACTATAACTTTTTCTTAAATTCTTCTAATGTCCATCATTGATGTCTATTCAATCCTAAAATATTTTTGGGATCAACTGCGACGTTGCCAAGTTATAATTTATTTTCTATTAATTTCCGGATTTGCAAGGTCGCAAGTAATACGTCCAAATTGATACATTCCTTTAACTTTCTACAATAATATTATATAGCGAGTTACTTGAATATTAAGTGGATATTACCTTGGACGTTACCAGCAATTTGTATCTACAGGGTGTTTTTGGTAGAATTTTAGATTACGACAACTTGAAGGTCATTTTACTTTGTTTTTCTAAATGGAACACCCTGTATTTTTTATTTTAAATCGAAATATCTACTAATACCCTATCTCGCCTTGTAATATGTTTTTTTCGCGTTTGCGACGTTGCCAAGTTATGAATTATTTTTCCAAATTTTTAAACAAATATCCCCGATTTTAATTTATTTTAAACAGAATCCTCTACTTATTTTTATTGCAATGAATTGCGCAGGTCGAATTTAGTAAGATCTCACGATTTCAAAATTTTGTTTCTATTAATTACTGAGATACGGCAACACCGCTTGTTCAGTAAACGGTACCGGAATGCTTAAATATTTCCAAAACTGCCACAGCTGGAGAGGTGAAATTCAATACTTGGGGGTTTTTGAACATACAGGATCCGAAAACGGTAAGATCAGTGTTGTCAGATTTACTAATTTTACGTCATAATTTTGAATGGAATGCCCTATTTATGAAGTCTAACGTAAAAGTGGTAAATCTGACAACACTGATGTTAGCGTTTTTGAATTCTGTATGTTCAGAAACCCCAAAGTATTGAATGTCACCGTTCCAACTGTGGCAGTTTTGGAAATATTTAGGCGTTCCGGTACTGTTTACTGAAAAAGCGGTGTTGTCGTATCTCAGTAATTAATAGAAACAAAATTTTGAAATTGTGAGATCTTACTATATTTGACATGCGCAATTCATCGCAGTAAAAATAAGTAAAGAATTATATTTAAAATAAATTAGAATCGGGGAAATTTGTTTAAAAATTTGGAAAAATATATAACTTGGCAACGTCGCAAACGCGAAAAAATATTACAAGACGAGATAGGGTTTTAGTAGATATATCGATTTGAAATAAAAAATACAGGGTGTTACATTTGAAAAAAAACAAAGTAAAATAACCTTCAGGTTGCCGTAATTTAAAATATTGCCAAAAACAGCCTGTAGATACAACATTCGAGTAACTCGCTGTATAATATTATTGGGAAAAGTTAAAGGAACAAATCAATTTGGACGTATTACTTGCGACCTTGTAAATCCGGAAATTAATGGAAAATAAATTATAACTTGTCAACGTCGCAATCGATCCCAAAAATATTTTAGAGTAGAACAGAGATCAATGATGGAAACTGGAACCAAATAACTTTTGTATTGGACATTTTCTTCTATCAGGTATACCTTGCGAGATATCGAAGAATTACGCACTAACTGGTTATATTATATATTGGTCAACGAAATGGCTTGATGGAAGCTTGAAAACACCATGAAATTTATATTTCGGAGCTGAACAACTATTGTGAAAAAACCTAAATGTTAAATCATTGTCTAAATAAAGTAGTATCCTCAGTTGAAAGCAAAATTGTTCTGAAATATACCCCAACTTTAAAGAGTTATTTAAAACACATTGTTTTTTATAATATGAAATGCTCAATTTGGTAGTTAGCGCAATATTAAACACCAGCTTTTAGTTTTCTTTTTAATCAGTTTTAAACTGTGTAATTTTCTCCCGACCACTTTAAAAACTACCTTACTTAGTGAGCTCAAGGATATCACCGTCGTTGTTTTGAACATGTCCTGTATCATATCAGGCACAATGTCCACACTCCACGATAGCGTTGCATCTAAAGCCTGGTACCAAGATGATAGGAAGCAGTAATGCCAGGCTTTACCCAGGTCCACCTGACAAAATCCTAAATATCGTAATAGCGCTGTCACAGTTATAGGCGTAGTTAAGTCCCTGAATCTGGGGGGGGCTTAGGTCCCTAGATGCAGGGGGCCATAGATATAATAAACTTAATAGAATTAATTACTTCAGATTTTTTGGGGGGCTAATTTCATTCTTGGGGGGGCTAAGCCCCCCCGAGCCCCCACCTAACTACGCCTATGGTCACAGTACATCCATGTTACACAGTAGCGCAACTCCATAGAAATGATGCAGATAGTTTGTTTCCGAAAAATGACCTCTCATAACCCCACGTCGGCTCCTCAGCACTAGCCGCGAGTATTGCTGTTCTCGTTTTGAGCACACGGTCGGCTTAGCAATACAGATGAGTAATCGAATGAAGAAGCGTAATTGTGTTGCAATAACTTTAATGGACGCGATATATCTCGTAAATAGAGTAAATTTTGAGAGCAGTGTAATAGTGTTGTGATCGAGGTTAGGCTCTTTAGAATTCTGAATTAGAGTTTGTAAGGTATAAACATAAATTCGATTTTTATCTACGTGAAAATGTTTTGTACTGATTTTTCTAATTCATCACGAAGTCTCTGCATATAATTGAGGTGTAAAGAGTTTTTCAGAAGCAAAACAAGAAATGGCTAGTGTATGAAAGAGAATTGTTATTTCATCTTATCTGACTTAAGGGTCTAGGGTATAGCGCGCGAAATTGAGAATCCAAGAAAATCTCTTGTTCGCGAGGAGGCGTGGCCGCCTGTTTCCTTTCTCCAGTGTGTGTGTCTAAGATGAAGGCAGATTAGTCCAAAAATCCAAAGGTAAGGCCAAAAGGTCCAAAGGTAAGGTCCAAAGGTCACTATAAAAATGAATTTCGCATTTCCAAGCTCCTGAAGTTACCTTTAAACTTACAGTAATGACTCAAAGAGCAAATTGAAGAAGAAAGCTTGCGCTTGTGCAACTATTCAGCCTTTTTTTGATATCGTGTTTGGTTGTTAAATTACAGGCACTTATAGAATGTATGAATTTGGATTGCGAGTTTTTTTTGTACATTAAAAAACTTTTTTGAGAAAATCGAAAATAGCTGTCATTCATTAAGGTCTTAACTATCGCCTTCTGAAATATTATATATTTAGTTTGAAAATAGAGTGTGTTATGCGAGAAATTGTGAGTCTGTGTTTTACATGGCAAATACGTATGTATAAATGTGTGTATCCAGGCCCCTTAACCTTAAACTTTCAAATAAATATAAAAACTTTATATCTTATATGATTCAAATATGGGTAATTGTAACGACGTAGCGACGAAAATAACATTTATGTGTAATTATCCCATAACCTTTGAATTTACCTTCACCAATCATTATAGAAAAATGTTCAAGGTACGAAAATGTGGCAAACAGCAAAACCGATGAAAACTTGTTAGGTATACATAAGAAACAATGATCAGTATGTTTATCAACGATAAAATATACTAAATTGGTTATTCATAAAAAAGTGCAAAACTGTTTTTTATCTAGTTTACCAAGACTATCCTGCCTTCTGTACATATGTATAGGCTTATTGAAGAAAAGAATCCATGTTTATAGAGAAAAAAAGGTATATTTTTGGAACTAGCACGTTGATTCTTTTTATTGTGAACTCTCTATTTGAGCATCCATTAAAATTGACTTCACTTTCTGCTTAAAATTTCATAATGTTGGAAAGATCTTTTGAATATTATAGTGCTGTGAGGAAACAGTGAGAAACTATTAGGAAAGCTAATAATAAGTGACTGTATATCATAGAGCAAAAAGGACAAGAGAAACAAGAAATACAGGCAAGGACATTTTCACGTACAATAGGTGGTGAAAGTATCCAAAGACAATTCTAAGTTATATAAATTTTAGCGGTATAAGATCAGACTGTACTCATTTCTGTTGTGCAAACTAATAATAATAAATGTCATACTTAAAATTTGATTTATCTTTGAGGTAAGTTAGGATGTGATAATAATTGTGTGTAAAAAAAATCAAAGTTTGTATTCGTATAAGTTGGATATAGAAAGACATCGTAATTTATTCAGTTTTGATATTATATTGTTATATAAAAGCGGCGCAGCATTTGACTCCACGCGTCCCGGTATCCATATTTGCGTATCACAAAGTTTCCTTAATTCGGTTCTGTCAAAGACACTACCTCCACTCTTATAGCCTACACGCGACTGAGGTGATTGCCGTGTACAGCGTTGCCAGGTCGAATTTTTAAAAAGCAGTATACATAAAAGAAGCAGCAGATTTTGCAAAAACACAGTAGATTTTTTTGTAAATAAACAGTGTGACATCGAACCACAAACAAAAAATCTTTTTTATTACAAAACCACAAAAAAAAGTAATTGCTCGAGTAAAACATAATCCTAATAAAACTACAAAAAAAGATAACTTTTTACAATACGGAACTGTTAATATCTATCTAATAAAACAAAAAAATAATAAACAACAATACATGCCTTCATTGATCTAGATATGAATCTGACAAGTCTGCATTTCTTTGGTACATGGTACGTATTATACTGTTATGTAGTTTAGTACAATTATTTAAATCCACATTAAAGTAACTTTGGCTTCTCGTTTTCATTTTGTATGCAAAATGCCACATCACATACACTTGACATGTATATACGATAGCGTATATGCATTTGTTTTTTGAAGATTACATCTGAGAAAATTCGTTCCACGTTTGCGGATGAATGTGACAAAACTTGCGTATTTAACATAAATCCGGATAATACGAAAAACATGGGACTATCATCTCCAAAAAAGCCGTGTTTTTACTTTTATCCAAAACTCAGTCACACTTTCGCTTTGGCTACCCGCGAGGTCACAATTTCGTAGAAGTCGTCACTCATTATCGAGCTATTGAAGTTGATTAGGATTGACTGAATTTGGAAAATGTTTGGCAAGTGGCATCACTGAAGGATACTGAACGTCAAAATCTGCTGATGAGAGCTAACCAATGATACATTTTTCAGAACACCGCTTTTTAAATCAAACCTGTTATACCTTATACATTTTTTTGAAATACAAAAACAGTAGTGCTCATTATTTCTTGAACACTGAAAAAAAAATCAGTAGATTCCGCCATAAAAACGGTATTCAGAAAACAAAAGTCCAAACGCAGTAGATCTAGTGAAAAATCAGTAGACCTGGCAACGCTGGCCGTGCACCACATCTCACGAACGATGCGCGGGATGAGATGCGCGAACCTACATAATTCTGGAGAGTTGCGCTACTGCGTATAACATGGCTATACTGTGGCGCTGTCGTGAATCAGAGACATTGTGCCTAATCGGATTGTGATATTCTTGAGCTCAGTGTGATTAAATGCCGTCGGAGTATTTAGTTCTGTTGGTTCACTGTGAAAACAGTCTACAATCTTTCGGCTTAAGGAAGCAAACGGATTATAATCCTAGCGCCAGCATATTTTTTTAGAACATTCATGTGAATAACGCTTCTTTCTTCTGCCTTTGTCATTTCACATACTAGTTCACAGATCGCACATACCAATGTATACAGGGTGTCCAAAAAACAGTATCAAGTAGAAGTCCACAAATAGGTGAACCTGAAACTCCCCCATCTAATTTTTGTGTAGTGTTCCAGATAAATTAATGTTTTCCATGTTTTCTTCTCAGTCGTGAAATTATGGGCCACAGAAATAAGCATCATTGTGACCATTGCGCCACAGAAAAATGTAAATCTTCCGTAGACTGTGATTCAGTGTGATTGGATATTTTACAGGGAAGAACAATGCAATGCTTTTCAAACTGAAGAGTTTTCCAGGTTTTTTGTCTGTCTTTAGATACAGAATGAGATGACCTTTTTAGATTATTCGTTGTGTTGATTCCAAGATATTGAGTCATTAGTGATATACATTTTGAATGTATCAACAATGCAGATGCAGCAATCTGTGTTCACTAAGACCTCATAATGATAGTAAGCTATGAGGGGGGTTTTATCAGTTCGTGACGTGCGCAGTAACTCTAATGACAATAGTGACTCCGTTCATTTTCAAAAAAAAAAAAATCAGTCAAGTTGATTGACTCAGTACTTGCCACACATAACGGTGATACCAGTCTATTATTTTCCAATAGCATCAAGCTATAGTCTGAGATCGCTTCGCAACCAAATCATTGCTCACTCGCCCGCAAAAAACATCTAACACAAAAACTCATAAATAGTTTCTTGCATCTCTCTCTACTCAAAAAAATAGAAAATGTTCAGAGATTCCTAGAGTACACAAAAACAGAGTTTGAACGGATTTTATATTATAGTGTTTTTTTAATTCAGTTTCACCGCCTATAACACAATTTTCAAAAGCCACAGACTTTATTGATCCCTACCACGGCTTACGGTACGGTTTAGAAATTCCATTGCTATCAGCTTAGTGATGAGCTACACACATTACAGATTACATACAATACAATTTCAAAAATTATTTTTTGTCTGAGGTAGGAAACTATTCCGATAAATCTGAAAAGCATTTAATACAACAAATTTGACAACTTCACAACCCCCTCAAACTACCCCAATTTTACCCTCCTCTAAAAAAAGGTGGAAAACGATGACGAATCCCCAAATCGTCTAAAAACGAAGTTTGAGCAGTTTATATATTTTAATTGCACCGCCACTGACACGATTTCTCAAAACCATACTTTTCCATCCTCGCTACGGTAAAATCAATTCAATAATTACCAAGGTACACAAAAGACAATGATCTAAAGCAACAATCATATGTATACATCAGAAAATTCTGAGTCTGTAATAGACAAGGCAATGTTCGTTTGGACCTAAAAAAGTGTATGGACAAGCTTATTATGAATATATAAAAAAATTACAACCCTCACACCCCCAACCACTCAGATTTCACTCCCACCAAAAAAAGCAGAAAATGATTCTAAATCGCCTAAAAACGAAGTTGAAATGAATGAATGAAATGTTTTGTTTTTTGTCAATTACTCCACCGCCCATGGACTTTCAACCACACAACATATATCGCTATCCAAATTTCATCACAATCCATGCAGCGGTTATTGAGATTACGAGGCTAGGAAAACGCCAACAGATAGACAGACCGACGGAAATGAGTGACGTGGATATTCGTTATGTAGATTTCATAAAAAGCCCAAAAAGCGTATTACTTCGTAGTCTAAAATTTTCGCGATGGCAATTCTCCCCTCACCTATCCATGCGGGAAGTAAAATGGCAAAAAGGTCACAGGAGAATATTATTCAAATCATTTGACACTGTTTTGAAGCAGAAACGACCACATTTAGCAAAGAAAAGAGTGTTGTTTCGTTAGGACAATGTACAGTCTGATAAGTGTAGCAAGAGACTTGAGAATTTCGCCGCTGTCTCACACGCACACGTTATTTCATATCCTCTCGTCTCTTGCTATCCTTGTCTGTTTCATATTTCTCACTGCTCTTGTTACACATGTCAGGTTGTATGTGAGGAGTTCACCATGGCAAACATTCATCAATTCTTTCTGTTCCAAACCTGGAAAAATGGCTAGGTTGTAGGAGATTTGTAACCAATGAAGAGGTCATCGTTGAAATAAACCCTTATTTGGAGGGCCTTGTAAAATATTACTACATATTTAGAAGTAATAAAAAATAGAAACACCTTGTACTAAATGTATCGAATTAAAAGGAGATCAAGTGATTCTTTTGCCAAAAAATGTAGTCAAGTTGATTGAATCAGTACTTCCCACACATTCCGATGATACCAGTTGTATTATTTTCCCACAGCATGTAACTATAGTCTAGATGCCCCTGTAACCAAATCCTTGCTCGCCCGACCGCAAAAAAGTGTTTTATTCTACTAGGTGCTTCTTTCACAGGTCAATGGACAATCTATCATGAATACAACAAATTTTTGAGTTTTACATACCCCCACCCTCGAACAACCCCAATTTCACCCGCAACCAAAAAAACCTTTTTTAAATGATCAGGAGGAACCCCTAAAACGTCTAAAACGAAGTTTGAGGTGTTTTTTATATTTTTAGTTTTTTTATTATTGCCGCGCTGCCACTGAAATGATTTCTAAAAACCTTACGCGCTTTCCATACTCGTCGCGGTAATAAATCTGTCAAAATGTCATTAAAGTCAATTCAGAAGTTTCCACGTGCACAATACAGAACGATCCATACGAACATACTCGTATGTATTTTGTATGCATCAGAAAGTTCAAGTCCCTTGGTTTCTGTAATCGGCAAGGCAATGTTCGGATGGACCTAAAAAGGTGTATTATGCCGCTAGGTCTTTCTCTCTCAGGTCAGTAGACAGCCTATTATGAGTACAACAAATTTTTCAGATTTACAACCCCCCACCCCCAACCACCCTAATTTTACCCCCACCCCCAAAAAAGTAGAGAATGATCAGGAACCCCTAAAACGCCTAAAAACGAAGTTTGAGGCATATTTGAAATTTTTCGTTTTTTGCTAATTACTCCGCCGCCCATGCACCGATTTTCAAAATTGTAGCACCATTACCTACTACGACCCTACAGCATATCACTACCCAAATTTCATCAAAATCTATGCAGCGGTTACTGAGATTAGGGGGCTAGAAGAACACCAACAGACAGACAGACAGACGGACAGACAGACAGACAGACAGACAGACAGACAGACAGACAGACCGACAGACAGACCGACAGACAGACCGACAGACAGACCGACAGACAGACCGACAGACAGACCGACAGACAGACCGACAGACAGACCGACAGACAGGCCGACAGACAGACCGACAGACAGACCGACAGACAGACCGACAGACAGACCGACAAACAGACCGACAGACAGGCAGACCGACAGACAGGCAGACCGACAGACAGGCAGACCGACAGACAGACCGACGGAAATGAGTGACGTGGGTTTTCGTTATAAAACGCCCAAAAAGTATATTATCTCAAAATCGAAAATTTTCGCGATCACAATACTCCCCTCACCTATCGGTGTGGGAAGTAAAAAGAGTCGGGACATTGGAAAACAGTATTATTTATGAGCGAGAAAAGAGCAACTGAACACTTGGAGGTGATTTTTTGCCCTTGGGGTTATTCTATCTATGAGGTTGCGCTCAGTCATATTTTGTATGTTACCTTTGAGAAAGGCTACAGACAGAGGTAGCGGAAACACTAATGGATAATATTATTTATAAACAAGTAAATAGCAACTGAATACTTGGTAGTGTTTCAAGAACTTTTGAGGTTACCCTATATCTAAAGTCACGCTTGATACTATATTTTAAGACACTCTGTATAGTAGCTGAAGTCATCTCTGATGATCTTCTGGTATGCAACTTCAAGTACCAGTAGGTGAAACCATCTGCAAAGGCAGTAAAGCAGCGCTATTTAGTAAAGAGCAACTGAATACTTGGTAGTGATTCAGGAACTTCTGAGGTTACTCTATATCTGAAGTCATGGTTGATACTATATTTTAGGACACTCTGTATAATGGCTGAAGACATCTCTGATGATCTTCTGGTATGCAACTTCAAGTACCAGTAGGTGAAGCCATCTGCAAAGGCAGTGAAGCATCGCTATTCACAAGAAATGTTAATTTTTACTTCTGTTCGTCATCAAACAACTAGCGATATGGAAGCAGGCAACTAATAACAATAATATAACAGCAGAGATATTGCAGATAGTGAGCAGACTAATACGGTGGTCTGCCGATATATCCTTGTGCTTACTGTGCGCAGCCACTGTGGGGTGGTGTAGGTGATGGGGTTGGGTCATATTTCCGAGGTCTGCCACGTGACAAATGCCGCCGCTTCACGAACTCAGCGTCATCAACCATCCAGAAAGATCCGAAGTCATCTTCGTACCGCACAAAACACTTGTGGAGTGACAGGTTCGTGCGTATTGCATTCTACACACCCATCAAGAAAACAAAAATACAACAGTCAAGTAGAGGCCAGTCGGCAAGGGGTTTTTCGTTGTGGCAATCTATAGAAGCCAGAAACTGTGATATTCTCTTTATTTAAGTTTTGAAGAAATACGTAACTAAACATCCAATAATTAGGGCCGATTTTATCAACCAATCCAGAGCAGCTCTTTCAAGAACATGCATCTGTCAAAATACTCTGAAAATTATTGATTTCTCTTGAAGTTGACCTCAAAAAGCTCAAAAATTATATATGATATCGACCATTGTGAACCATCTAGTATCTTTTTCAGTCTGATTTTCCATCCTAAATGGGTGAAAAATTGCATTTTCTTGTTTAACAAAAAGTTTAACACTTGTTAATCTCAACCAATCAGATTCCAGAGAAGCCTTACATCTGATCACTGGTTTCATGCTGTATCAAATGATACGATGACAAGAAATTCACTCACTGCATTATTTGGATAAAACAATAATTTACTTATCGACAATAATTATAAATACATGCAATTTATCTTTGTTTTATAGAAAAAAGAGGTAAAAATAGCATTTTGTTACATTTCAAAAGATACAGCTATTTCCCAAACGTGTATGTGCATTACTAGTTGCCTATCCAGAACCCCAGAACGACAAAGCTTGCCATTTTATAGCTAAGTATAACTCTATTTTATGTACAATGTGTACAATGAAAGATTGATTCTTCATAAAAGTATGTATTTTCATATAATCCATCTGACTGACGGAGGTGGGATTTGTAATTATTAAATAAGGTAGGTAGTTGCTGTGATTGATATAGGTCCTTCTACTTTTATCACAAATTATCGCAGTTTGCAATTAGTAATTATACAATAATTATAATGTAAACATTAAAAATCTAGCATTAATTTGCAAATCAATTGCTTTGTTCTGATTTTCTGCTATGATTTTGATCCACGAATTTCTAAAATATCTTTAACAAAAGTGTCATCCAGCTTTGACGGGTGGTTTTCAATATTGATAAAATACAATTGGATGATACTTATTAACATAGGCCACAATACTCAATAGAAAGCTTTTGCTAAACAACACCCAATAGAAAAGCTTTGTCAAAGTCTTTTTTAAATATGCATGTTGATAAAATCGGGTCTTAGCGTCGCAGCATTTTTGACCTAATATTCAAAGCAGCAAGAAACCGGATGACGCTTGGAGTTTGAGTTCTAGATGCAGTTTGGAAACTTTTTTGTCATTGCACCATACCTTCAAAATGGGAGAGATCGGAGATAGAGGGGGGGGGGGTGTTAAAACGAGAAAAAACCGTTAAGTAACCACATTGAAAATGCGGTAGCATTTTAGTACTCCTACCAACTAATGTCCCAAAAAATCGTCATCCGAAATCTACGGGCGGTTAAATGAAAAAATGAAGTCAAGTTGATTGTGTATAGTGGGCGCATTTTGTATGTGTGGATATCTATTTATGTTGGAGCTATCCCATGTTTTTTAGGAAAGATCAGAACGAGGTAGCTATGTCTGTCATTTATATTTCCAGGTGTTTTGTAGGTCAAAGTCAGTCAGATGGTAGTAGCTGTGAACGGGCTTCTAATGCCAAGTACACTTCAAACCAACAAAACTAGTACCAATGGGTCAAACCCCTAACCATTTTATTGAAGTGAAGTTGACGGTAGGAATGTTAGAGTAGTACGTTTTTCCCATAATAGTCTAAGATCCGAATATAAGACGACCTTCACCGAACTGGTTAATGGATGAGAAGCATTTTATATTAAATTTAATATATTAAAAAACATATCGCGAGTGGGTTGGCTGAAAATTTTCAGTCCAGGATATGATTAATTAAATATTGAAAAATTAATCTTTTTAAATATTTCACTGGTTTGGTTAATAGACAAATCACATACTAATCGAAAGTATGAAGCCCATAGAATATGCAAACGTTAGGTTGGCTACGTTTTTCCCGTCCGAACTATAGGGTAGGCAGGTATAAACAGGTAAATCAATAATAGTAATTTGCACCGGTGTGGTTAATGCATGAAACTTATATCAAAATAAAGATAATTTTATTGCAAACACGTCGATATAGGGTTGTCTGCAAAAAATCAGTCTGGAATTCCGGTTGTCGAATTTTAAAGATCAAAATAATGCTGCCAGTGAATACGTGCGCCAGAGAGGTCCGAGCGAACTATCCCACGATACATATACACTGAGAACTATCCCGTGTATTAACAAAGGACGCAGCATAGCAGCTGCGTGTAGCTCGGCCATTGAATGAAAGAGAGTGCGCATGTCATGCGTCCGTGAAATTGAAATGATTTATTTGAATGAACCATAATCAAAAATGTATAAATTTATGAATCTTCCATGTCATTATTTCACAATTAAAAAAATTAAAAGATGTATTTACTAAGATAGTTTTGAAGGTTAAATTATTATGCACTTACCGTATTCTCACCAAGAAAGTTACTAAACTCTTCATTATATTTTTTACCCAAAGCAGTCACTTTTTTGTAGCACGTGGTCTGATAACCTACAAAATCGAGTGAAGCATTGGTTAACTCAACGCCACTGTATTTAAAATTTCTCTTTTTACGAAAATTTAATTTCAACGAACAGTTTTTAGACGTTTCATCGTTAAAATCAAGAACACATCGTCCGAATTGCATAGAAAACACTTTTAGCCATTTTTTATCACTAATACAATAATGCACAGCATTTACGAGTGTATCGCTATCCTTTTCAATGTCACGGACACATGACATGCGCACTTTGTTAATGCACGGGATAGTTCGCTCGGACCTCTCTGGCGCACGTACTAACTGGCAGCATTATTTTGATCTTTAAAATTCGACAACCGGAATTCCAGATTGATTTTTTGCAGACAACCCTATATCGACGTGTTTGCAATAAAATTATCTTTATTTTGATATAAGTTTCATGCATTAACCACACCGGTGCAAATTACTTTTATTGATTTACCTGTTTATACCTGCCTACCCTATAGTTGGGACGGGAAAAACGTAGCCAACCTAACGTTTGCGTATTCTATGGGCTTCATACTTTCGATTGGTATGTGATTTGTCTATTAACCAAACCAGTGAAATGTTTAAAAAAACATTAATTTTTTAATATTTAATTAATGACATCCTGGACTGAAATTTTTCAGCCAACCCACTCGCGATATGTTTCTTAACATATTAAATTTAATATAAAATGCTTTTCATCCATTAACCAGTTCGGTGAATGTCGTCTTATATTCGGATCTTCTACTATAACCAAAATAAAGAGAATGTTGCAAACAAGCCCCCACATCTTGCCTCAACTACCTTGAATACGACTTGCCGACTGGCAAGTGAAGTAAAAGGTGATATTGCAGTTCGGTGACACCTTGTTTCCATAATATCTGTCATATACCTTCTAAATGTTGTGATTGATCCTGATGCGATGTTAGTCGCCCCAACAGCATGATGCAATTTCTTGTACCGGTCTGATTCACTCGCACATTCACACAAGCCACAAGATAAAAATGTTAAAAAGGACAAAATGTAAAATATTAAAAAGTAGGTTATAAGAAAAAAGATATAAAAATCACAAAAGGACACTGTCAACATCGGCAACTTACCAGGTTTCTAAACATTGCTATGTTATTATTACTACATCGCCTTATGGCACAGATCAAGCTTATACTCAAAACTACCACGCAAGGTCAAGTGAGAGAAGCATTTTAAAACTGAAGTTATAATGAAGATTTCTGATCTTTGTATATCACATTTTTTTGGTAATTGAGAGGAGCTTACCAATCCCTTTATGATGATGATTTTGATGATTACTATATGTATTTCATTTTACGATAGCCTAAATAATCCTTATTCAGAGTGACCCTGCATTAAGTGCACAAACGGAACTGGGTGAAACTAGAATACAATTTCTATACAAACAAATTTAAAAAAAATCTCATAAAAATTATTTGCCTTATATTGAGAGTTTAATTTTTTTGTCCTTTCTATTTTAATAATGACTAATAATAGGTGCTACTTAGCGAGTAAAACAGTAGGTAAGCTACAAAAAACTGTCTTTGAAGAAATTGTTAACCTTTTTTTTGAACAAAATTTCGATTTTTTTAAACAAAATTCCGAAGTATGGTATGGCGATATTCCTTTGAAAATTGAAACTGAAAAAGAGGTCTCTCTTATTTCTAAAAGGCAATGTTTTTCAAGCTCACTCTTTTGGCGAAAATATTCGCTAAGCAAATTCTATGAGATTTTTTTAAATCTTTTTTTGTCGGTAGATTGTGGTCTAGTTTCACCCAGTTTCGTTTGTGCATTTATGCCAGGGCACAGCCTATGCTTTATATATTTTTTTCATTTGTTGTTTTTTGTTTTGTCATATTTTATGTTTTTATTTTATTTATTCACAAGAATACTGAAGCTGTAAAAACGAGAGCAGACAGAAATAATTCTGCCGGTGCGCCATCTGGTACCCGAAGGTAACGGCAACCAAAGAAAGTCACTGCCAAAAACAGCAGCATACTTCTTGGTGGAACGCCACGGCGCGTCCTCTTTGAGCCACCAGGGTTCTATATGCCGCTGCATATTAAAGCCGATATACGAGGGTTGCTCTCTATCTCCATCAATCCACCAGTACGCAGACAGCTGTTTCACGCTTATTAGCGATCATCAGTGCGCCATAAGTCGATTGACGGAAATAGAGAGCATCAATTTTTCGATGTTTACCAGACATGTGAAACATGTGAGAGCAGACAGAAAGAATTCTGGCGGTGCGCCATATGGTACCCGAAGGTAACGGCAACCAAAGGAAGTCGTTGCCGGGTACCAGATGGCGCACCGGCATTATTCTTTCTGTCTGCTCTCACATGTTTCACATGTTTGGTAAACATGGAAAAATTGATGCTCTCTATTTCCGTCAATCGACCTATGGTGCACTGATGATCGCTAATAAGCGTGAAACAGCTGTCTGTGTACTGGTGGATTGATGGAGATAGAGAGCAACCCTCGTATATCGGCTTTAATATGCAGCGGCATATAGAACCCGCGCTTTCTCTGGTGGCTCAAAGAGGACGCGCCGTGGCGTTCCACCAAGAAGTATGCTGCTGTTTTTGACAGCGACTTTCTTTGGTTGCCGTTACCTTCGGGTACCAGATGGCGCACCGGCAGAATTCTTTCTGTCTGCTCTCACATGTTTCACATGTTTGGTAAACATGGAAAAATTGATGCTCTCTATTTCCGTCAATCGACCTATGGCGCACTGATGATCGCTAATAAGCGTGAACCAGCTGTCTGTGTACTGGTGGATTGACGGAGATAGAGAGCAACCCTCGTACCTGTAAAAACGACTTTGTGTCCCGTCATGAATGAGATTTGGATTACGAAAACCTCCAAAATGAGATACTATATTGAAAGTGATAGATAACTGAGTTTGGGTGATGCGCTTAAAAAAATCATGCAGGCTTTTTACGCTTTTTGAAATAGTACTTTTTTCAAAGAATATAGAGATATGGTAAGTCTAAGCATGCTTTTAACTTCCTGTCAATATGCGAAAAAAGTACTGAAGTTGCGAAAAACATCTTTTGAAGCTTACAGCCTTATATGTTTAAGACATCCTTGCGAAAATGTTTGAGTATAACTGAATAAGAGGGGGTAAGTTGCCGACATTAAGTTGTCAAGCAGAGGTAGGTAGTTATATGATGGGCCCGGTGACCGTTGACGTACCCAACAACTGGGGGGCCTTGTGGGGGCAGAGGCCCCGAGGAGCACCTCTGAGGCCGCCTCTTGTAGAACTCCACTTCGTCGACAGTCCAAACAGCCCCTTTAACATTCTCCACGCGCATGAAACATTTGTGGAGAGACAGGTTGTGACGGACTGCGTTCTAACAACAAATTAAACATGGCCAAATAAACAAAACGGAGCTATTCTAAGGTCCCAGCCAGCCCTACGGTCTTACTAGCCACTCATATAGCATTACGACCCATATTTGTACTTGACCTGACAATTCTTGGCAAGGCAAGTGATATTGATTACGCACGGTATTGTTTGGCGATTGAACGTTTCAATATTATCCGCTTCGACAATATCCACTACGGAAACATCTCCTTAGTTGCTTAGCACTTTGATAATATTTTCTTAGACAGGATCCTGTTCGACAATATCTGCTTCGATATTATCCGTTTCGACATTATCCGATTCAACATTTTTAGGTTCGATTATACAGTACCCCTTCATTCTTTTCATCTTCGATATTGTCTGCTTCGAAAGCATCCGCTTCGATATTATCGGCTTTGACAGAATCTCTTTAGATGGTATCCACTTCGGAATTGGCCTCTTTGACATTATCCGCTTTGAAGTTCTCGGTTTCAAAATTATCCGCTATGATAGTATCTTTAGACGGTATCCACTTCGACATTATCATCTTCGATATTATCTGCCTCAAAAGCATCCGCTTAGATATTATCGGCTTTGATAGTATCAAAGTGGATACCGTCTAAAGGACGGTATCCACTTCGGAATTAGCCTCTTCGACATTATCCGCTGTGAGATTATCGGTTTCAAAATTATCCGCTTTGATAGTATCTTTAGACGGTATCCACTTCGACATTATCATTTTCGATATTATCTGCTTCCAAGGCATCCACTTCGATATTATCGGCTTTGACAGTATCTCTTTAGATGGTATCCACTTTGGAATTAGCCTCTTTGACATTATCCGCTTTGAAGTTATCGGTTTCAAAATTATCCGATTTGACAGTATCTTTAGACGGTATCCAATTCGACATTATCATCTTCGATATTATCTGCTTCAAAAGCATCCGCTTAGATATTATCGGCTTTGACAGTATCTCTTTAGATGATATCCACTTCGGAATTAGCCTCTTCGACATTATCCGCTGTGAGATTATCGGTTTCAAAATTATCCGCTTTGACAGTATCTTTAGACGGTATCCACTACGACATCATCAGCTTCGATATTATCTGCTTCGCTTCGATATTATCGGCTTTCACAGAATCTCTTTAGACGGTATCCACTTCGGAATTAGCCTCTTCGACATTATCCGCTGTGAGATTATCGGTTTCAAAATTGCCCGCTTTGATAGTATCTTTAGACGGTATCCACTTCAACATTATCATCTTCGATATTATCTGCTTCAAAAGCATCCGCTTCGATATTATCGGCTTTGACAGTATCTCTTTAGACGGTATCCACTTCGGAATTAGCCTCTTCGACATTACCCGCTGTGAGATTATCGGTTTCAAAATTATCCGCTTTGACAGTATCTTTAGACGGTATCCACTTCGACATTATCATCTTCGATATTATCTGCTTCGAAGGCATCCGCTTCGATATTATCGGCTTTGACAGTATCTCTTTAGACGGTATCCACTTGGGAATTAGCCTCTTCGACATTTCCGCTGTGAGATAATCGGATTCAAAATTATCCGCTTTGATAGTATCTTTAGACGGTATCCACTTCGACATTATCATCTTCGATATTATCTGCTTCGAAGGCATCCGCTTCGATATTATCGGCTTTGACAGAATCTCTGTAGACGGTATCCACTTCGGAATTATCCTCTTCGACATTATCCGTTGTGAGATTATCGGTTTCAAAATTATCCGCTTTGATAGTATCTTTAGACGGTATCCACTTCGACATTATCATCTTCGGTATTATCTGCTTCGAAAGCATCCAGATATTATCGGCTTTGACAGTATCTCTTTAGACGGTATCCACTTCGGAATTAGCCTCTTTGACATTATCCGCTTTGAAGTTATCGGTTTCAAAATTATCCGCTTTGACAGTATCTTTAGACGGTATCCACTTCGACATTATCATCTTCGATATTATCTGCTTCGAAGGCATCCGCTTCGATATTATCGCCTTGACAGTATCTCTTTAGATGGTATCCACTTCGGAATTAGCCTCTTTGATATTATCCGCTTTGAATTTATCGGTTTTAAAATTATCCGCTTTGACAGTATCTTTAGACGGTATGCACTTTGACATTATTATCTTCGATATTATCTGCTTCAAAAGCATCCGCTTCGATATTATCGGCTTTGACAGTATCTCTTTAGAAGGCATCCACTTCGATAATAGCTCCTTCGACATTTTCTGCTTCTACACTATCCGCTTCGTTATTATTCGTTTCAATATTATTCGGTTTGACAGTATCTCTTGGGATGGTTTTCACTTCAGTATTAGCTTCTTCAACATTTTCTGCTTCGACATTATCCGCTTCGATATTATCCGCTTAGGAATTATCGGTTTCGACATTGTCATATTTGACATTATCTGATTCGAAACCATCCGCTTTGACAATATCTATTTAGACGGTATCCACTTCGCTATTAGCTTCTTCGACATTATCCATTTCAATAATATGCGCTATTCTTTTAGACGACATCCACTTCGATATTATCCGCTTCGACAGCATTCGCTTTGATGTTATTCACTTCGAAATTATCCGTTTTAACATTATCCACTCCAAAATAATTCGCTTTTGTAAACAAGCGTGTAATTTCAGTATGAAAGAAGACACTTTAGTTATAAACAGATCCAATATTAAGAAGCAAAATATCCAGTAACGCAAGAAACATTGTAGCAGACACTGTCGAAGCGGATAACATCAAAACGGATAGTGTCGAGGTGAATATTGTCTAGCGGAATACAACATCTAATAGACGACAGCTTGAAAGCGCGCATAACACCTCGGTGTTCTTAGTGACTGCGAAAGCCTTACCACTTTCTTTTAAATACAATTTTGAGACTTGTGAGAATTCTAGTCACTGGTGAAGCCAGTGGTTTTCAATTCGCCAGTTGCAATTCACTGTTATATGTATGTAGATATATCGTCCAATGCTACTAAACTCAGGTTATTAGTAGTTTTCTTTACGGAAAAGTCAAAAATACTTTTGTAGTGCACTAAACAAATGTTAGATAGGTTCACTACTATTTTTGATTTAGAGATACTGGAATCTTGAACCAACTGGAGGAGTATATGCACCAATTTTTTTTTTAGCTACAAATCTAAGCTTGTGATGGAACGTAATGCTATACTGTGGTATTTAAACAAGAACACAAAAAAGCATTAAATATTAAAACGGTAATAGTTAAAAATATCAATTAAAACATGTAAATAATGAAAAGAAAAAACAATTAAAGCTAAAAGCTATAAAAGTAACTTAATGTCTTGTATTCATGTAAGTTCATCAATACATTACCAACCATAATGATTCTAGAAAAATCAATCAGGATTATTATTGAAATTACAGTATGAAGCAAATGATTACTTGGAAATCTCCATAACTCAAGAATGCTTATATTGAGTTTCTAAATTATAAGAAAAGTTTATTGGAATAAGTATGACACGATTCGTGCAATGCGATGAAGCTAAAATTGCTTGTTAAAAAATAATTGTATGATATTCTGACTGGTTCAATTTTCTCTAAAATACTACCAAGAAGTATGTCCATTTTAATGCAAGCAACTGTTTTTTTGATACGATCATAAATGCGTTCAAAATAATATAATGAAGATACTTGTAGATTTAGAAAAATTTTTTACACTAAAACATGAACATATGTATTTACTTTACAGGGTAAAACATTATTCCATAACCTAATTTCCTAAATTCAATTAAGAAGATCGAGAATGGAAATTGATATAGATAAGATACTAGCAATATGATTATTGCTGTATGAATCGATATTCTTTCTGATGACTTAATATAATAATCACGTTTTTCGGAAAATTTTGAGTTCCTTTACCGAACTCAATAACTATTGGCCGAACATTTTGTATCATTATCTTAGACTAAAGTTATCTAGAAACATAAATTCATAAAGCATTCCAAAATTAATAAAATTTCCAATGTCTCTTGCATTTACTTCAACTAGTAATCGTCTCAAAAGTTCAAAATACATATCAAGGTGTCCATAAAGTTTGAAAAAAGATCATACAATACCTTCCACGTGGCTGCGTTCCTTCTAAAATAACAAAAAGTGTTCTGGAACCAGTTGTATATTTCGTTGAGTGTCAACTGCTTATCGGGTGATTCAATGATGGACTAAAATTTGAGGTTAGTGTCAGATTTTATACCAAAATTGGATCAATTAACTAACCTGACGTATGAGCGATGCATAGGTGAACGGTGGCCTGACGTCAGCGTTTTTATAAAATTCTCTATTTCTTTGGATCTCTGAAAATGTTTACGCATGTATGGACTGAACAACGTGGTAGTACACCTTAAGACATCCTATGCTTGGAAACATGGAAACAGTCTCAATCTATGCATAGTTACCTGAAGACTGATTAAAAAAAGTAGATAGGAGGAAGAACATTGACCAGATTTCCAGTACATACATAAAGACTTTCACAGACTGGCGCGAACTATTCGTGCCTACCGCGGATTCGCCTTAGTTGCGGAAGTTTCGCGTTAGCTGCGGTAGCGATAGCAAAGTTTACGGAATACATATAAGTTGGATCACTCTCCGTCGGCACTTTGAAGAACTCACATGAAAGCGATACCGCGGCCGCACGCGCCAGTTAGTTTTTGTGTTGGTTTTAGCTCAAGTACGAGGGTCTTTTAGCGGGGACTTGCTAATGCCTGGATTGTACGTATATACGAGGGTCATTGAAAAACTATGTATTGACGGCCGATTTAGACATACAAATACAAATATAACGTTTATTTTGCTAATGCACTAAGTTACATAAATGGGTATTAAAAATAAAGCCTAGTAAAACTATAACTAATGAATCTCAAGTGATTTCACATATTGTAGCTATTTTGTAGATAAGTAAAAAATGATGGTTCAAAGGTGCTGTAATATTTTTACCTTGATGTTTTGTTTATTTGGCTTATTTTTGAGATCACAGTTTATAAATTTTGTGGTATAGTATATGCGAACTCATATGTACAATTTTAAAAGATAGTCATGTGGAAATGCTTCACATGGATGTGAATAAATTATCATTGACGTTTTCACTGTCATTCCAATTGCTACTGTAGAATCAAAATTGTTAAAGTTATCAATAAAAATATTTTCGAGCTCTAAAATATAATTTACAATGTCCCTGGGTGGTACGGTAAGACCACCGAATGAATATTTTGTCTCACTATATGCGTTTAGCGTGATACAATCCTTTTAGTACCTGTAGCTCTTGAACTTGAGATCCCAAGTGTTCTAGTTTATTGGAATTGTTTTATCGGGAGGAACATAGGCACAAATATACAAGGTGTCCCATTGATAATTTTGAATGATGTCACGTGACCAAAAACGAATACCTCATTGGGTAGTACAATGACAAAAAAAGACACAACATCTGCTCTAATTTACATGCCCAAAATTATAATTCTCGACTACTGCCAAGTTCCGACATATTTCTTGTCTTAATCGTCATGGGATACTCTGTATTTATATCCCTTACATTTCAAGGTTTACCACAAAATAAGAATGGATCTGATTGTCATTATCCATCCGTTAATAAATTTAAATTGATCGGTAATATCTTTTCTCGAAATTAATTACTCTCAAACTTCTAAAAATGTTATCCATTTCCTGCAAACAAATCCGAGATAACCAAATCCGATATTTTTGGGACACCGTATAGACTTCGCGTTAAACACGTTCAACCTCTACTTTGCGCCGCCCCGTATCTCCCGGCTGACGTCGGTACACTGCTACAGGTGTACAGGGGTGACGGGGCAAGGGGCAGGCCGTTTTGATATTTTTGCGGAGTGATCCAACTTATATGTATTCCGTGAACTTTGGCGATAGTCGTTTACCTATTCACACTCAGGCGTCACAACGCAGACGGTGTCGCAAAGAAGATATTGTTAAAATACACAGAAATGACACTTCTACTAGTTAAGACTGACCCCAAGCAGGGCAACAACAATTTAATTTTTTACCCGACACAAATCCACGGAAAAAACAATGTTTTTAGTTTGATTCCGTTTCGGTGGAGCTACTAACCTGTGAATTTTATTTTTGGTAAATATGGCTAGAAGGAAGTGGAAAGGAGAACACTGATATAAATATTGCAGTGAAGTGAAATAATCTCCAGTTGAAAAATATCCTTCTAATTCCAATTGGTGTTAGTTAAAGCGCCTCTCATGTATCAGTTTAACTTTTTTAGCACGTTACGGCATAATCTTAACGAATTTGAAAATGGTGTTTTGTCACTCTAAGTACCTATATAAACTATTACTAAGAATAATATATTTTTCTCATATATTTCATCCGTTTCTGAAAGCCACGTGGGAATCATATAAATCTGTTTCTGGTTTAGTGTCATTTTATATTAAATTATAGATATTTACGGCTTACACCAAGTTCTTTTGATATTTGGTCCCATATTTGATCTTTTTTTTGCCCATTCCTATAATCTTCGTGGGAGAAGTAGTATAATATAAGATAATTTTTAACCAGTTCGATTAGTTTCTCTTGTTTTGCCATGGCGAATCAGGAGCGGTAGCGACCAAAACGCGTTCGAACGCGAAATGAAATCCGCCGCGAAATAAACGCCGTCAAATCCGCAGTCGCGGCGGAAAAAATCGTACAGGTCTGAACAGGCACGTATGCCGCTACGTAAACAGTATGGTGCGATTTAGCCGCCGCGAATTATTCGCAGTCGTCGCGAATCATTCGCGTCAGTCTGTGTTGAATTTAACATAAAATAAAAGTAACAAAAGCTCCCGAAGTTTATGAGTTACTGTGGGGTGTAACGAAAATTCATGGTCAGAATCGACCTATCACCATCAGTTTTGATTCAGCCTCATTTAAAAAGAATACATTTTCACAATTCCGGACCATCAGGTCCATCTTAAAAATTGCACATCTTCATTTGGCTTTCTATCAGGTTGAAACTTGTCTCTTTAGATGATTTGAGGCCGCTAATTGCAAATCCAGCCGCAGCTTTGAGGTTCAGCCTTCCTTTAAGAGAGTCAAAATTTGCAGAATCTTCGGATCCATCTTAAAAATTGAGCATCGCTATTTGGCTTTCTATCAGGTTGAAATTTTGTGTGTTAGATGATCTGATGCCGTTAAATAAAAATCCAACTACAGCTTTGAGTTTCAGGCTGGCTTTAAGAGATTCGAAATTTTCAGAATCCCTGATCTCCAGGTCCATCTTAAAAACTGAACATCTTTATTTGGATTTCCATCAGGGTGAAACCTCGTGCCTTAGATGATTTGAGGCCACTGATTGCAAATCTTGTCGCAGTTTTGAGTTTCAGCCTCGTTTGAAGAAAATCGAAATTTTCAGAATACCTGGTAAATCTCAAAAATTGAACATCTTTATTTGGACTTTCATCAGGCTGAAACCTCATTTCTTGCATAATTTGAGACCTCTGATTATTACAAATCCGACCGCAGTTTTAAGTTACAGTCTCGCCTTAGGAGAATCCTAATTTTCAGAATCTCGGATTCTAGATTTTTTTTATAATTGAGCAGACCGCGTAGGCAGAGCCTAAATACCAGAGTACCGCGGCTGCTGTGAGTGCATCTTAAAAATTGAATATCTTTATTCGTTTTCTGACAGGGTGAAATCTAGTATCTTAAATGATTTGAGGCCGCTAATTAAAAATTTGACCGCAGTTTTGAATTTCAGACTTGTTTAAAGAGATAGATATTCCCTCCTCTACGGTAGCTCAGTAAATGACAAAAAAATGTGACTAATATAATTAACTGTGATTTTTAGGAGGTAAAATTTAGGTAGGTACTACTATTACTAGATAAAATGTTTCCAAAAATATAATGCCTTACAGGTGTACTACCGATTTCAGTGAAATTGTGTTATTTAATTAACTAAAAAAATATGGAGGAAAATGTATAAAATACCTTGTTGAACGTCTAATCCCGCTCGTTCGAGCATGTATGGTAAACCTTTTATGCAGCATGAAATGTAAGTATTCGATAAAAATATAAAACAAAAGACATTCCATATTCCTTACGAGATACTAGTTATTGACAAATATATTGATTTCCGAAAATTATTTAAGCAATTCTGGTAGAGTACAAACACGTGAGTTAATAAAAGCTAAACCTATTTATGAATTCAGAACAAAAAAAAAATTAGGCCCAATTAATAATACCGAAAAATTCCAAATAATTCCTACCCGAAAATTACAGCTCGTTAATTTTTTCCAAAATATAGATGTAATAAGTCATTTGCATTGTTTCTGCGCTGATACATAAAACAAGAATAAATACATATTATAATATAAAAATATCATTTTTTAAAAATTACAAAATATGAAAAGCTTAGACCTACAAAATATCATCGCTTTGTTCGGTACTACATGCCTAAAATGTTCACGTATTTGGGTATCCTTTAGTATTTGTTTTCCACCAAAAATTCGTGATGCTTCGTACTATTCAAAAAAATAAAACTTTGTTTAGTGAATGAACGAATTCATCGACATTATCTAGCAATTTATGTAGAGCTGTGGAATTGTCATTAAAACAATAGTAGTTTCTAATACTAGTGGATCTTTTGGGGACTGAGAAATGGTGGAAACCCAACACACTTCATATTAATGAACGGAATTTTGATACCTACTCGCAAGTGAAATCCGAACACTATAAAGGCGGCATTACACGGCGTGTGGAGTGTCACGCCTGGAGTGTGAACTGCCACGTCACATGCCATCTGATTGGGTTGGCGCGACGATTTTCAGGCGAGGCGCCGGGTCCCGTCGAGTGTCGGTCAATTCTGCACACGCCAAAGCAAACGCGCCAGGGGTGGAGTGGACTGGCCTGCGTATACAGACAGACGGCGCGTGGTGTGTGCCGGACATGTTGGAATGAAAGCGCAAGGTTCGTCACACGCCGCTTGCGTCGCGAGAAACTTGTCATTCTGCAAGTCGTGTGATCGCGATGGCCAAAACTGCTCTTCGCACGTCACTCCACACACCAGGCGTGACACTCCACACGCCGTGTAATGCCGCCTTAATGACACCTCCAAAAAACTCTATACGTGTAAAAAGAAAGCGTGGATTTTTGTGGCTCCAAATACTAGGATATGTGCTGCAAATATGGCGACAGACTACTAGCACCCGTATGCACCGTAAGTCAATTGCGCGATTAGTTACGTAAACTTGGATTAGATTACTTGTTTACTATGCACCGCAAACTGACAATTTTGACACTGTCACTGTCAAAACAATCTTGCAAACACAACCTTGCCGTATCTCCAATCTGGATTAGTTAATCTCTTGACGGTGCATGGCTAGATGCCAAAGATTAGCAAAACGCGATTAGGGAACTAGGATTAGAATTGCCAAACGGTGCATACGGGTGTTAGTTCTGTAAAGAGAGAACGGGGTTGGATTGAAAGTCAACGAGAACGTGCTACTTCTTTCAAAGCACTTGCAGTAACCATGGGGCGTAGCGTGACTGCAGTTGTAGCAGCAGGGATCAAAGAAGGGTGGATGCAGCGAGTTAGATATTCTGCAGTATGTAGGATCGACAAAATCGACCACTGGCTACTGGCCATCTATAGAGAGACTCCTTTGAATCCCCATGGTGTATCTCAGATTACGTGAAATGGGCTTGAGATCATATCGTCCGCATCTAGTGCTTCCCCTCACTGCAATCAACGGTTAGATTGGTGCCAAGAATACCCGCAATGGAGTTGTTGAGCGTCATGTACACCATCCTATTGGTTTGATGGTTTCAATTGCCATTGCATTTAGCAACCATTCACCTTTACTTGTGATTTGTGGTACAATGATGGCCCAACGTTATGTAAAAGAGGTGTTAGAACCAGTCGCTGTTCCATATGTCTGAGGCCTCTAAGAGGGTTTCTTCCAGCAAGATAATACGCATCCAGATGCTACAAGTGAAAAATTATGCTATTGGATGGATCGCTAGATTTACGAGTTGGTTAAGGTACGCGCACATAAATCGGCATCGGACCGAAGGGACGGAGGGCACATATTTGATCGGAATCGACGGAAGAATTGGAAGTCTGTTGCAAATATGTCTTCGAGCGACGAGGAGTTGGCGATTGTTCTGGAAGAAGAAATTTTTCAAAAACGTAGAAAGCGTAGACGGGTGTGGGTTCATGAAATATGTTAAAGAAGGGCAGTTTTTGGGGAATATGTACATTTACATCCGGACTTAATGAATGACGAAAAAAGTTCCTCAGTTTTTTTTATAACTGAGCAGACCGCGAAGGCAGCGCCTAAATACCAAAGTACCGCGGCTGCTGTGAAAGGGTTATGTTAGGGGAAGTTTGTTAACGCGAGATTTGAATGGGCCAATACCCGCAGGCCCAATGAATACATCTTCTGGCAGTCCATTTCAAGCCTTGGACACCCTGGGAATAAATGTGCGATTGTACCGCTCAGTCCTTGATGTATGAAGAACGACCGTCTTAGGATGAGATGCAGCGGTCGCACGGGTACATCTGATAGGAGCAGTGAGCGGCTAAACGATAGAGGATAGCTCAGAGGAGCAGATTCCGTTGGAGTATCGGTAGAATAGTGAGAGGTCACCAACAACATGCCAGTGAGAAAGTGACTGAAGGTGGCGCGTTAAGGCCGGATCGCCAATTAGTCGAATTGACCTTCTCTGGACGGCATCTAGTATAGACAGGGTAGTGGGGGCAACAGCTCCCCAGACATGAGAGCAATACTCCAGGCAAGGTCTTATCTGGGCTTTATATAGCGTGAGGAGGTTACATGGTGAGAAATACTTTCTGGATCTAAATAGGTACCCAAGCGTTTTACCAGCAGTTGTTGCAATTGACGCGACGTGTTCGTGCCAGATCAGATTTTCTGTAATGTTGAGTCCTAACAGCTTGAATGAGTGACTCCTTGGCGGTGCCCGGTTGTTCATTAGAACCTGGTGTTGACTTGGGCACTTCTTGTTTGATAGCGTACAATACTGGGTCTTGGAGGCATTAAATTTAACCATATTCTTAAGCCCCCAAGCGGTAATGGTATCGAGATCCTTTGAAAGTGAAGCTGCCACTGCCAGTCTTCTGCGTTCCAGCTCGACCACAGAGATCGGTCTATTGCGCACGATGCCTGCATGCAGCGCAGTTACTTCAGAATGACGCGTGGTAAATTACATTCTTTACTGGAGGCCACAAGAGAGACAAGAAGAGAAAAGAAAGGTTGATGGGGAAGTAGATACTTGCAAAATGCCAACAGATTTTGAAAATTCGATGCCTTCCGTCCGTACGTATGTGCGCTGGTCCATAAAATTTTATTGAAAGTATTTTTCTCCTATCCGTACCGTACGTCCGATGCCGATTTATGTGCGCGTACCTTTACCCAATCCCCCCATCACGCTGGACAAACTGGAACATATTGTGAGGTCAGCTTCGGAGGCTGTACCTGCGTTTATTAACAACCAGATTACGAGCATGCTGCGTCAGCTAGAGGAGTGAATTCGTCGACATGGAGGACTCATCCATTATTGACCTGTTGTATTTTTTTTATAAGCTATTTACGGCGAATCAGTTCATTTATTATTGTCTTTTGCCCTGCCGCATTTTATGACCCGCACCCTTTTTTTCCTAGTGATCGGATTTCATTACGAGAAAAAGATCTCTATGTCTTGTCACGTGACGCATTTTTTTTTATACAGGGCGTCCAGTTAGTGTGTAATTCTTCGATATCTCGCAAGGTATACCTGATAGAAGAAACTGTCAAATACAAAAGTTATTTGGTTACTTGAGACCATATCCTAAAAACATTTTGAAATATACAGGGTATTGCGGGAAAGTAGGATAGTGATCAACTTGATTTTTTATATGGAATTATAACTTTTTCTTAAATTCCTTTAGTGTCCATCATTGATCTCTATTCAACCCTAAAATATTTTTGGGATCGATTGTGACGTTGCCAAGTTAAAATCTATTTTCTATTAATTTCCGGATTTGCAAGGTCGCAAGTAATACGTCCAAATTGATGTATTCCTTCAACTTTTCTCAATAATGTTATACAACCAGTTACTTGAATATTAGGTAGATATTATTTTGGATGGTACCAGCAATTTGCATCTACAGGGTGTTTTTGTCACAATTGTAAATTACGGCAACTTGAAGGTCATTTTACTTTGTTTTTTTAAGTGTAACACCCTGTATTTTTTATTTTAAATCGGAATATCTACTAGTACCCTATCTCGCCTTGTAATATTTTTTTTCGCGTTTGCGACGTTGCCAAGTTATAAATTATTTTTCCAAATTTTTAAACAAATATACCCGATTTTAATTTATTTTCCTCTACTTATTTTTATTGCAATGAATTGCGCATGTCGAATTTAGTAAGATCTCGTAATTTCAAAATTTTGTTTCTATTAATTGCTGAGATACGGTAACACCACTCTTTCAGTAAACGGTATCGGAACCCTTAAATATTTCCAAAACTGCCACAGCTGGAGGGGTGAAGTTCAATACTTGGGGGTTTTTTTAACATACGTATAACAAATTGCAGGTAACGTCCAAAATAATATCAAGTAACTCGTTGTATAATATTATTGAGAAAATTTAAAGGAATATATCAATTTGGACGTATTACTTGCGACCTTGCAAATCCGGAAACTAATAGAAAATAAATTATAACTTGGCAACGTCGCAATCGACCCCAAAAATATTTTGGGGTTGAATAGAGATCAATGATGGACACTAGAAGAATTAAAGAAAAAGTTATAGTTCCATATAAAAAAATCAAGCTGATCACTATACTACTTTCCCGCAACACCCTGTATATTTCAAGATATTTTTAGAATATGCATCTTAAGTAACCAAATAACTTTTGTATTTGACATTTTCTTCTATTATACTATTATTATATATACTACTATTCTAGTATACCTTGCGAGATATCGAAGAATTACACACTAACTGGACACCCTGTATTCACTAAACATTTTAGTTCAAAATTGTGACTAAATGCAATGAAGACACCAAAACCCGCCTAATACTACATCCTAAAAAAACTACCGTAATAACATGACATGCAAACTCACCCCCAGCGAGTGACAATGCAGACTTATCACTGAGCCTCCGCCTGATTGGTCCAGGAACGTTGGGAGCAGGCGAATGCAGGGCAGGCGATCTGACGGCAGCACTCACTATGGGCCCCATAGTGGGCACGGGACCCGCTGCGGCACCCGATGTAGGCACCCCGGGGCCCAACTTGCCGCAGGTGTCTTTGTGCGGATCAGGGGATCCCAGCTGCTTAGACAGGTGTAAGTGATGCATCATGGCTTGGAGTCTGTCGCGCTCCTTTTGGAGTTGAAGTTCCAGTTGGGACACTACTTGCATTTGGACACGAGCTTGGGCTGTGGACCGGTCGTCTAGCGTGTGCTCCGTGTTGAGGTGTCTAAAACAAAAACAAAAATATTCAAGATAAGTTAAGTAAGTCAAGCTGATTGACTTGGTACTTTCCACACACTACGGTGATACCAGTTTATTATTTTACCATAGCTTTGCTGCTGTGAAGCTCAATTGAAACTTCTTCACGACAGTGTCTATGCTCTCTTTAGTTCTGGTCTTATATTGGTTGTCCTGAGGCTTTTCAAATAAAATTACTGTATCATATAACGATGACCAGTTTTCTCCATTCTCACAAATTTACTACCAAAGTTCACTATTGATGGCTGCCAAAAAATTCTAAACAACGTGGCGTCTCCAAACTTGAAACATATGTATTATCGACGCCAGAAACCATTGTAAACGCGTGACTGACAGCAGCAAGGAAGAACACAACCAAAAAATTAAGGACAAGCTCCTCTCATGTCCTAGTTCATCCAGGACATTCTGGTCTGTAGCTAAGGCTGTTAGTCAGAACTTTTCCTATTCGTCAATACCACCCTTGACCAGAGATGATAAGTCCATCGCTTCTGCTCCTAAAGAAAAAGCAGACATCTTAGGGATGCTCTTCGCAGCCAATCCTACTGTAGACTTTCAAGGTAGTACTCCCACCACCACCACCATAAGCGTGAACTCGAGAATGGCAGAGGTCAAATTTCAACATCGAGATGTTAAGAACATCCTCCAAAAACTGAACACGAATAAAGCTACTGGTCCTGACCAAATTCCAGCCATTGTCCTTAAACGCTGTGCCGCTGAGCTTGCACCTATTCTTTGCAAACTCTCCAAACTTTCGTATCAATAAGGAGTGTTTCCCGCTTCGTGGAAGATTGGCTGCGTACAACCCATCCCTAAGAAAGGCAAAAAAACTGATCCCACCAATTATAGACGTGTGGCTCTTCTCAGCATCATGTCTAAGGTTATGGAGACTGTCATTAAAACACAGCTCCTGAAATACTTGGACAACAATAACATCATAAATGATCGCCAGTATGGCTTCCGTCAGCACAGGTCTACAGGTGACCTCCTTGCCTACGTCACTCACCTGTGGAACAGAGCAATAGAAAATCATGGCGAATCCCGTGTTGTTGCACTTGCCATATCGAAAGCTTTCGACAGAGTGTGGCACGAGGGACTTCTGGTCAAGCTTGCTGCTTATGGACTACCACCTCTCCTGCGCCAGTGGCTGAATAGCTTTTTGAACGACCGATCCCTGTTTGTTGTAGTCGAGGGCTGCCCATCAGACGTATTTTAAATAAACGCCGGTGTTCCTCAGGTATCTGTATTATCCTCTACACTGTTTCTGCTGTACATCAACGAGCTGCTGGAAATAACATCCAATCCAATCTACAGCTTCGCAGATGACAGTACATTAGTGTCGTGCATGGAACCTGGCAAGCCACTATCATCCCAGGAGACGGTACGTCGACGACAGCAGCATGCCTCACAGATCAACGCAGATATCAAAACAATTGTCGAGTGGGGATGAGCAAATGAAGTACAGGTCAACGTACAAAAAACTCAGGCAACAACACTTACAAAGAAGTCTCACGATGGCTTACCAACGCTGGAAATGGAGGGCCACCCCATAGTCGAATCACCTTCCGTCAAGCTTTTGGGGATTAAAATCAATAATAACATGTCCTGGCACGACCACGTCGTCAGTATTGCTAAAGCGGCATCCCAGAGGCTTGGAGTTTTGTTCCGCTGTAGGAAGTTGTATACATCAGAGCAACTGCTGCTGCTCTACAAGGCACAGATCCGATCATCGCTGGAGTATTGCTCCCATGTGTGGGGAGGCGCTCCGAGACACTCTCTAAAGCTTCTGGACACTATCCAGAAAAGAGCAATTAGATTAATCGATACGCCTAACCTCACAAAGGACCTCCACAGCCTGGAACATCGAAGGAGGGTGGCTGACCTATCCCTGTTTTACAGATTCTATCACGGAAGATGTTCGAGTGAGCTCTCCTAGATAATAACACCAAAGGCCGTCCGAACCAGGAACACTAGAGAAGCTCTGCGAGCTCATCCTTACCAGGTCGAGGTCCTTACTCCCCGAACCAGTCTCCTCCAGCATTCCTTCTTTTGGACAACTTCGACGCTGTGGAATCAGCTACCGGGGAATTTGTTGCCTGACGGCTACAACCACAGCGTTTCAAATCTAACGTGAACCGACACTTATCCTCTCGCAGCGCTTTTACAGCGCCATAGGCTTTCAGCTTTTGCGGGGGGCTGACCATAAAAAAAATGTTTCATAGATTGTGTACTTTCTAACACAGTGATCTTTTTCAAACAACAACTGCCATCTTTAGATCAGGCCAAGTACTAAGAGGAAATACACCACTTTGAAGTACCTGCAAATATTCCTCTTGCACCTTTATTACCTTGACAGTCGTCCGCCACTGGTTCTATAATTCCTTAATCCAAGATTTTGATAATTAGATAATTGAAATATCGTCGGGGAAAATGAACAAAAGAATGTACTTTTGCAGACACGAAACAGACCTGACGCAAAACCGATTTTTCATTAATGCAATTTTCGCTGAGTGTACGTATCAAAAAAGAAAGAAAAGTCCACGCCTTGGTTCATCAATAAATAGCAGCCCTTCGCCAGGGCCGGGGGTCGGGCACAGATGCAAAAAGGAACAAGTGTTGATTGTATTGAGCGGAGAATTTTTATGCGATTTACCTTAGGATGAAACGAGATAATTTCTGCATTGGCGGTTCATTGGTGGGCAGTTTAGCAGATGTTGCTTCTTACACCCATTAAGTCTAGAAATGATGCTGGTGAAGTCTGTAGTGTGCAGGTTGAATGAATGAATGAACAAGGACTAGAGGCTGTCCAGCACGGAATGTGACTGGTGCATAAGCCACACGATGGGCCCTTTTGCGCCTCTATCCGCGCTAGTTCCTAAGACCTGCCCTTTTCGCAAAGGCAAGTACATTCTTAGGTCCTATACGTTTTATCTCTATTGGTTCCAAGGTTCTTGAGCCCAGCATGGTCTGCCTGTGATAACCCAGGGTTTCACAGCGACACAAGATGTGTGCCGAGGATTCTTCCTCTTCACGACACCACGTGCACGTTGGGTCTTTGACCACCCTCATCACGAACAGGTGACGCCTGAAGGTGTTGTGACCCGTTAATAGGCCTACTAGCAATCTCAAGTTACTCCTATCCAGAGAGAGACAAAATCGTCCTATTCTCTCTGCAGGCCCTGCTAATAGTTCCCGAGCTTGACGGAGATGACCAGAGATGTTGTTCCATCTCAGAGAGTGTTGATTCTGGATCTACTCTCCAGTTGTTTTCCTGATCAAGTTTGCAGATAGTTAAGGCTGGTTCCGGGCCCACAACACTGTTGCCGGATCCCATCCTAGCCAGATAATCCGCCGTGTCGTTACCCTTTACCCCAGCGTGCCCAGGTACCCACATCAGTGATACCTTGTGTTTAGCTGAGATGTAGTGCAGGTTAGGTTAGATTGAAAGTGAGTGGGGCAGAGCTGCCTCCTTCCACTGTGACTCAATTGTGTCTATTGTGGCTCACACCTTTTTAGAGATCACCGTACAGTCCGCACCTCTTTACGAAGGCGATCAACGTGAAGGGTGAAACATCCTTGAAGTCATGAGGTTCCAGTTGGGCAAATCCGAATGTCTGGAACCTAGCATTATCCAGTACTGGACAGGAGCAAAGAATATGCTCCGCTGTTTCTTCCTCCACGTAGCAGAAGCGACAGTCTGAAGTTTGTTCAAAACCCAACTTCCGGATGTAGTTTCTCAGACGACAATGTCCCGTCAGCAGACCAACCAGGGGGACTAGAGGGGTATCGAATGAATCGATAATAACATATTGGGGGTTACATTTAAAAAAAGAGAGAAAATCTAGATTTTGCATTCTACATCACCCTGTACACGAATATGCGCCGCGGGCTTTTTGTATAGCAGATTTTAAAACCAGATGATATTTTTTAAACATCCGTGTAAAAGAAATGATTTTTGATTCGCCCCTTTCTGATACACCGTACGTTGATTTGACAGCGATTTGGATATGAAAATGGTCATAACTTTCGAAATGCCCTGTATAATGTAACAATACGCTATATTGGAAGAACGGAGATAATTAGTAGAACTTGAGTATAGAATAATATATAGGGTATCTCATTTAAAAAATTGCATGTTTGCATCACCACGTAGTTATGGATCACCCTGTATAAATCAAAATATTTTCTGAGCAAGGAGCATATCCGTGGCTACAACTTTTATATACAACTATTTTCGCTATCTTCTATAGTAGTGGTGTTATCGACCAAGCCGGTACTAAAAACTCACCCTGTACACATCGGAAAAACAGAGAGATCGACACAAACTAGAATTTCGGAATAGCGATCAAACTACCGATTGAGTCAGAAGAACAAATCTGCGATAGATATCATCTAATCCAAGAATGTGGTGATCACAAGATGAAATATCTAGGTTATTGCTAGATTGCTATCACCCTATTGCGCATTGAGATTTATAAATATAAAAACAACTTCAACAACAAAGAAGCATACTTCTCCTTCAAGCTCAACGATAATAGATATGGATACACATCCTAAGATACATAAAGACTCCAAGATACGGTCACTGTCCCAGGAAAAAGCACAGTATATGAAAAAAATATATTCTGAGAAATCGGGTGTGAAAGTACCTTCCTAATAACGATCACAATTAAGTTTATACTTATATTAATTTAAGTGAAATAAAAGGGTAATGCCTTGACTTAGTTATATTAGAGCTCTAATATGGATGGATTTCAAAGAATGCTGAGAAATGAACAGGTTTTTAGGAAGAAATGCATATACTGTTTGATCTTAATAATTTTTTAGATAATATAATTAACGAAGACAGTAAGTACTTGCTGTGTTTTTACCATATCGCATGTATGCATTCATGGAAAGTTAATAACAGCATTAACACAGTAAAATACCACAATGTTTATTCTGAATGAACATTTATTGCACAGATAATCTCACAGGTAGTTACAAAAAATATAATCACCTTTATAATAATTTTAATAATGGTGCAGAAAATTAAAACTGGTGTGTTGCAAAAAAGTTTTTGATAAAATACATATTATGAAACAATAAGTTCTAAAAATTAACAAAAATTAAATTCTAACGCTGGCTAGCCTGATTTCTATTCTGCTACTATCTCCTATCGTATATTCTGCGTGTTGTAAAAGGTGACTAAAAGGAACCGAACAACTGTCGGTTATAAGCAGTACCCTCTTCTCAACCAATAGATTTGGGTGGACGATTTGACAAGAGTCAGGACACGTTCTTGTCCTTGGGGTGAGAAATTGTCCCTAAAGGCGGATAAACCAGTAGATACATCCTGGTCAACGGCATGAGGATGCAGAAAGCAAATGGGAAACTACTGCATTAAAGATCTTTAAGATATCACAAGAGAAACTCGTAAAATGGGTAACGTGAGAAACTATTGATAACATTAGTGTCGGCAACACTCTAGCTCCAACTTAATGCATTTTACGAGTTCACAACATGTCTGTTAAGACATTGCGACTAAGATGATGATGATTCAGATTACACGATTGCTCAGTTTCAAGAAGATTTAGCCAAAACGCACATTGATTAATGTTTTCTATTTTAGGTACTAGATACCCGATTATAGTAGATTTTTCCTCTGAATTTATACCGCAGTAGGCACCTTTAATTCTCTATTTTGTCCAAGTTAGCCTCTCAAAAACAAACTAAAACCCTACTAAAACAAATATCAAAACACATCATCTACAATGGCCGTTACAAAATGATGATCCCTGATTGGTTGGTGCATTTACTGTGTTTTAATATCTAGCTGGCACGCAGATACTGTGTTTTGGAATTTTGATAATTCTTGTTGTTGTGAAGATACTGGGTTTTGTCAGTCAAAATCTCAGTTATTTCGGCATATATTGAAGCTTCGACTGTTTAAACAGATAGATCATCGTCCAGTATGTACAAATTCATCAAAACCTCAACAACGAGTATATGAAAAAAGTCTAGTGCGGCCACCTGAACAAGTAACAACTTTTGAGGATGCTATCGACTCATGTTGGCTAAACCCTAGATAATTGGTTGCGAGGAGAGATTTGCTAAAATAACCTGAATAACCAGAAATGTAATTTATAAAAAGTGTAACAACTGCCACCATACTCGTTTGATGGACTCTATGGGGGCAATCGATCCCCTTATCCTCCCCTATCTACCCGGCTGGGGGAAGTCTCCGTATCTCTTTTTACAGCGGAAGTGGGCTGTATCCGGACCTGGCCCCTTTGGTCTTGATAAAAAAGGAGGAAGCAATAAAGACACAACGTTTCAGATTAACATTAAATCTAGCAACGTGGCAATCAAACGCCTTGCATAATAATTAAACATAGCGTAATTAGAGTTTTTAAACCTCGATGTCGTCTTTAATTTATTCGTAGGTCGCTTTTGGGCTTTTTCTTTTGTCGCGCGGCCCTACCCAGTGAAGGCGAAGGCACAAAATATTGTAATTTGATGGTTTTGTTAATTCCCCCTTCCTTTTACATATTAATTACCTTATAAAATGCTAAGTATAGCCAAAATTAATGTTGACTGACTTGTAAAGGTTCCCAGGCCTGTTTTTTATTTGACAGTGTTGAAATGTAGCTGAATTCGCATTCATTTATTTCATCCCTAAGACAGTTTCATGGATATCCGGGACCGTCGAGAGCTATCGGGCCTGATGGTGTATCCCCACCACAGCGTCTACGTCACGCAAGTCGCCGGGCAACCATCCAGTTGCGTTTGGAATCGTAGAATACCCGCAGGGATTTTCAATTAAGTTTTTTGGTTTCACGTGTATATAGCCAAGAATACCTTCTATAGTTCCTGTGCACCTCCTTGCTATAGTAATTATATACAGAGTGAGTTTTTAGTACCGGCTCGGTCGATAACTTCATTACTGTAGAAGATAGCGAAACATGCATTTTTTTTTAAATGAGACGTTCTATACAGGGTGAGTCAAGCTCAACGCCTCGGACTCTTGTGACCAAACGATACCATTTTTCGAAAAATCGACTTTGCAAGTGTATGTAGGTCGAGTTGGGCTACATTTTAAAAATAATGACTTTTATACAGGGTGTCTAATAAAAGCGTGACGTATCAAAGTTATGTTTTTTTAAATAGGATACCCTGTATATTATTGCATATTTAGATTCCTGGGTGCATTTTAGTGTGACTTTATGTATCACACATGGGACTTTAAATGAACCGTTTAGGTGCAAATCACAATTTTGGGTATAGGTAGATGTCAGAAAAAAATTGAATATCGCAGCTATTATAAATCATAGAGGGCTGTAACTTTTCCGTGTTACTAAGCATGAAATGTGTCAGCTTACGTTAGACGGTCGAGTTCGAATTACATTTGTACTTGGAGAAATCGGTAGATCAATTAAGGAAACTTCAATCAAAGGTAACTTGATTTTTTCAAATGGGAATGTATAATTTTTTTTATATGATCAAATGTGCAATTTGATAGGCTTTCTAATTGTATCAGGTTTTGAATATCAATCTATTGTAGTTTCTATTCAATTTCGAGATTTCAATGAAATCAGTGTTTTTAAATTTCCCTACCTATAAACAAACTAGCAGGCCATGAAATATAAACCAAATCGTATTCAGATGGAAGGAAATAACTAACTTAGCAAAAAGATCCAGCATAACTAGAGTAAAAGAACAAGTTTATAAAAATTCCCCACAACAAATCAACTCTAACCAGAAACAACGGCGGTAACATCTCTAAGGTTAAAGAGAAGCTGGAGTACGACAGAAATGGATAATTTTTACAGCCTACTAGCGACTGCAATGTACTAGAGATTAAAAATTTCCAAAATCACTAAACACTTTGAAATGAAAGCAAAACTTTCAGCGAGCGTTGCCGTCAGTCTAATATCTTCAGAATGCAATTTCACATTTAATGGTATAAAACAGTAGTCATTTCCGTCAAAGTCAAAAGTAATGATGCCTCTCACTGTCGTCCTTTAAATTTTTCAGTATCTATTAGTAAGATCGCAAAAAAGGAATACTGACAAATCATATTTTAATTTTCTGCCAGGTAAATTATGTTTAATAATTTGAGCAGATTTTTAATTTAGCCTTCATTTTCTTCGATCTTGCTTATAGGTAAATATTGAGGAATTTGCAGAATTCCAGTCAGAGGTATCGGTTACTATTTTTTTAAATCATGAAACGTTAAATTTTATTCTGAAGCTATTAAACTGCCAGCAACATTACGTGGTAGATTTCTTTCATTTCAAAATTCACAATGGTTTTGTGAATCGTCAATCTTTAGAATATTGTAGTAGCCGGTATGCTGTGCAAAATATCCATTTCTGTCGTACTCCAGCTACTTTTTGACGTTAGATGTGTTATGTCTGCTATTTCTGGTTAGAATTGATTTGTTGTAAGTCACTTTTATAACTTTGTCCCTTTACTCTAGTTCGTCCGTAACTATCTGCTAAGTTAGTTGTTTTGTTCCATCTGAACAGTTTTTTGTTTATATTTCATGGCCTGCCAAGTTGCTTATAGGTAGGAAAAGTGAAAAACACCGGTTTTACTGAAAATTTGAAATTAAATCAAAACTACCAGAGATTGATATTTACAACCGCATATCGTTAGAAAGCTTATCAAATTGCATTTTCGATCGTATAAAAAAATTATACATTCCCATTTGAAAAAATCAAGTTACCTTTGATTGAAGTTTCCTTAATTGATCTACCGATTTCTCCAAGTACAAATGTAACTCGAACCCGACCGTCTAAAGTAAGCTGACACATTTCATGCTTAGTAACACGGCAAAGTCACGGCCCTCTAAGATTTATAATAGCTGCGATATTCAATTTTTTTCTGACATCTACCTATACCCAAAATTGTGATTTGCACCTAAACGGTTCGCTTAAAGTCCCATTTGTGATACATAAAGTCACACTAAAATGCACCAGCGAATCTAAATATGTAATAATATACAGGGTATTCCATTTAAAAAAACATAACTTTGATATGTCACACTTTTATTAGACACCCTGTATAAAAGTTATTATTTTTAAAATGTAGTGCAACTCGACCTACATACACCCGTAAAGTCGATTTTTCGAAAAGTGGTATCGTTTGGTCACAAGAGTCCGAGGCGTTGAGCTTGACTCACCCTGTATATTATTCCATATTCAAATTCTATTAATGACTTCAGTTCTTCCAGTATAGGGTATTGTTACATTATACAGGGTATTTCAAAAGTTATGACCATTTTTATATCTAAATCGCTGTCAAGTGAAAGTACTGTACATCAAAAAGTGATGAATCAAAAATCATTTTTTTTACAGGGATGGATAAGAAATATCCTCTAGTTTTAAAATCGGCTATAAAAAAGCCTGCGACGTATATTCGTATACAGGGTGATGTAGAATGCAAAATCTAGATTTTCTCTCTTTTTTTAAATGTAACCCCCAATATTTTATTATACCAAAGAATTGCTTTTAATATGCTTTGTCATCTTTGTACAGCACTTGTTACGGCTGCATTCATTAGTTTATGAGATATTTCGATTTTTCTACAAATTTTAAATATACGTTCTATTTGTTTACTAAAATTTTTTTTTTTGAAAAAATACTATCAAATTTTATTTTTGCTCAATAAACAACCAGAATATCAGGCCATAGTGGTACTTGATCAAGTCAAAGCTCTGGCTTAACGAGATAATATGGGTCAAGTGTACTGAGGAAACAATTCTATAGGCGTCATGCATGATTATCAAGCAGATCTATCAGGTAGGCTATGAAATATTAAACGACACAGTCCAAATAAAACGATTCTTCAATCTTTCAAACGCATTAGGCTTAGAGTGCCTCCGTTCTGGATATTGCTGTTCATAGTTAATATAATCTAGAGCCAAGTAGGCAATTTCTCATAGATTCTCCTAAATACCCTCAATGGAAAAATTAATTTTTAAAGCTCGTTTTTCACACAGTACGGAATTATTGAGCAGGTTATGAAAACTGTTAATTTTTCAAAGCCAACCTGATAAATCTGCTTGATAATTATACATCACGCCTAAAAAATTGTTTCCTCAATATTCTTAACCTTATTATCTCAAATGATTCAGGGTTTTGACTGCATGGAATACTATCATGACCTTATAATTTAGTTGTTCGTTGAATAAAAACAAATTAGATAGTACTTTCTCAAAATAAATGAATTTCAGTACATAAATAGAAACTATATTTTAAATTTACCGAGAAATCAAAATATCTCGGAAACTGATGGACGTAGGTGCAACAAGTTCTATGCAAAGATGAAAGAGCATAACAGCAGCTCTTTGGGATAATAAAATATTGGGGTTTACATTAAAAAAAGAGGGAAAATCTGGATTTTGCATTCTACATCACCCTGTATAGGAATATGCGTCACGGGCTTTTTTTATAGCCCACTCTAGAACTAGAGGACATTTTTAATCTTCCCGTGTAAAAAAACCATTTTTGATTCATTACTTTTTGATATACAGTACGTTCATTTGACCGCGATTTGGATATAAAAATGGTCATAGCTTTTGAAATACCCTGTATAATATAACAACACCCTATATTGGAAGAACGGAAATCATTAGTAAAATTTGAATATGGAATAATATGTAGGGTGTCTCATTAAAAAAAATACATGTTTTCATCACCACGTAGTTATGGATCACCCTGTATAAATCTAAATATTTTCTGAGCAAGGAGCATACTTGCGGCTACAACTTTTATATACAACTTTTTCGCTATCTTCTACAGTAGTGGAGTTATCGATCGAGCCGGTACTAAAAACTCACCCTGTATATAAGTGCTGATGCCGCTGCTAAGGATGCCAGCTAATGAAGCGTGTCGATGCCAAGGCGGCGATGCGTCACGATGTCGGCCTAACAGCTCAAGAACCCGCAGTTGATTCACTTGATTCTTTTGTGGAATCCTTAATTTTCCAAAAAACGGTATATCTTATTATTAAACAATCAAAAACGATTTCACTTACTTCATGAACGTCTGTAGATCCTCACAAATTGCTTCACAACCAGGCCATCTACATACTCCATGGCCGTATAGGTGGTGAACTCTATCGGGTGTTGTTGTTCGCTCTGGTTTATCTTCTACCGAATCTTCGCGACTAGTTCTACCCGTAGAAATTCCCAAAAGACTAGCATTAGGGTTTTCTGCAAGAGAATAAGTTGTTATAGGCGATTCTAGTAATCCTACACTTAACACATTTTTTTCAAACTCGACATGTGTTTCTCTACGTATGTTACCATTTTTAGGGAATAATTTAGCCTAGTAGTAGTATTGATGGGGTGGAAACCGCTCAAAACGAAGACATGAAACCTTCATGGTCTTCTGGAGGACTCATATTTTTTCAAAAAAACTAGACCTCCTAGTGAAGGTCAGTGCGTCTCACATTTTACTGAGTATAACGATTTCTCCTAACCGTGCCAAATATCTGAACCCTCAAATTGCCATACACAGCAAGCGAAACAAAATTTCGTGTTCTTTAGAAAATCTGCAACAGATGGGGCATTTCGCTTGTTTCATGAGATAAATGAATGAATGAATAAGGACCAGAGGCTATCCAGCACAGAATGTGACTGGTGCATAGGCCACACGATGGGCCCTTTTGCGCCTCTATCCACGCTAGTTCCTAAGACCTGCCCTCTTAGCAAAGGCAAGTACATTCTTAGGTCCTATCCGTTTTATCTCTATCGATTCCAAGGTTCTTGAGCCCAGCATAGTCTGCCTGTGATAACCCAGGGTTTCACAGCGACACAAGACGTGTGCCGAGGATTCTTCCTCTTCACCACACCACGTGCACGTTGGGTCGTTGACCACCCTCATCACGAACAGATGACGCCTGAAGGTGTTGTGACCCGTTAATAGGCCTACTAGCAATCTCAAGTTACTCCTATCCAGAGAGAGACAAAATCGTCCTATTCTCTCTGCAGGCCCTGCTAATAGTTCCCGAGCTTGACGGAGATGACCAGAGATGCTGTTCCATCTCAGAGAGTGTTGATTCTCGATCCACTCTCCAGTTGTTTTCCTAATTAAGTTTGCAGATAGTCCTAAGGCTGGTTTCGGGCCCACAAAACTGTTGCCAGATCCCATCCTAGCCAGATAATCCGCCATGTCGTTACCGTTTACCCCAGCGTGCCCAGGTACCCACATCAGTGATACCTTGTGTTTAGCTGAGATGTCGTCAAGAGCCCTCCTGCACTCCAGGACCAGTCCCGACGTTATTTTCTAAGCACTCAGTGCTTTGATGGCTGCCTGACTGTCAGAGCAGATAGTAATCCGCCTCCTAGACCCGTCAATTTCCCGAATTTCATGAGATACCTCCACCAAAAGTTTGAGCGGTTGTCTGCATTTATTCGAAAGCCGGCCCCTGTGTGTGCCTGCTACAAGCCTTACTACTTGTCTCCAGTCATCTCCCCCTCTCTTTTTGTCTCCCACAACAGGGTTTCGCCAGTTTACTGTAAGCCCATCCAAGACAACATTGATCTGGCGCCGCCTAGTAAGTCCAGAGCCCCTGCACGACGTTAGCCCCTATCCTAGCCAGGTGATCCACTCTATCGTTACCTAATGTGTCAACATTCCTTACGAAGAGCAGAATTAGCCATCGGAGATGCTATCGCTCTCAACAAGCAGCTCTGTCAGATCATATGTACTTATATGTTCTGTTCTATTCACTGTTTATCTTCCACATAATATGAAATCATCAATATGGCGAATATTCGCGCCTTGAAGACAGTTGTGGAGAACAAAACTTATCTGCTCTTCTTTACCTTGCAATCAGAAGCCTGACTCGCAGGATCCCGACTCGTTAAAACCTGATCTGTCAGTGATGTAGATCGATATGTAGAGTTTAGTCTCGTTCGTAATCAAATGGCCTCTGTCATTGATGCAAAAGTGAGAGACCATTGTCTAGGGTTAATGCATATTTTTTGGCTATTTCCACCCTAAATGAAGAGATCCCAATATTGCTCCCCACAAATCTCTTTATCCTAGTGTGAGCAACTACTGGGATCCACCCCACCCACATCCTCAGGCAAGCCTTTTTATCCAAAGGTGTAGAGTATCTCCAGAGGTTATTTCTAGAACTCCTAGCTTCTGGATCTTAGCCAGCTTACGTATAATAATGTCTAAAGGGCCCCACAAACATCTTTTTTTTCATCAGGTTTGCACGACGTGCCAACCGATGTCGGATAAACCGATGGAACGATACCTCCACACACTGTTCGGTTTTCTTTCAGTTTCTAGCAAATTTTTGGTCCGTTAAACATGGATAATATTTTAAAATTGGCGGCGGCTTTAGCTATTAAAGTGAAATACAGCAAGAAAAAACGTTCTAAATGGGTGAAACAGTGGCTTTTAAAAAGATGCCAATTCTCCCATATAAATCTATTAGAAGAATTACGTCTGGAACCAGGGGTTGGTACAATTATTTGAGGATGGATGAAGAAACATACTTAGAAGTACTTAATTCAGTAGCAGCTCTAATAAAAAAAACAGGATACTTGGATGAGACAAAGTATTTCCCCTCATGAACGTCTGACAGCTACATTGAGATTCCTTGCTACGGGTAGAAGCTACGAGGATTTGAAATTTTTAGTTGCGATATCCCCTCAAGCTTTACAAATTATACCTGAAATCAGAACGATACTGCAAAATCCCGTCGTGATTGCACGATGAACGGCCACACATGTACCGAGTTGCACGATGGCGTTCGAAATCGACGAGTAAAATCAAGCTCGGACAGATTTTTTGGAACGACGGTCAACACGACGGTTTTTCGGCACACACGGACCGAAATGAGTGTGATCGGTTGGCACGTCGTGCAAACCTGGTGAAAAAGAACGATGTCTGTGGGGCCCTAAAGGCACCAGTTACCATAATGTGTTAAAACGCCAACAAACTATCAGAACTAATCCCAAAAATCTATACCCATCTGAAGCAGCAACAAAATACTTTATTACCCAAACTGTAGCTTCATTAATTATTCTTTTTTCGATCTTATTTTCAATAAATATGATGAAATTTCTTCCTCAAGATTCCTATATATTCAGCTTAACTAAAATTAAAGTTCTGCTCTCTTCTGTAATGGGTTTCATGTAAAATCTTAGTTATTAGTAGGTAAGCTCGATCTAGTGTTGGTTAACCCCTATTTTAGTAATTTCTCTGCAAATTATAACAAACTGTTAGACAATAAATGCTTCATTAACATTATACCGATTTTCTAAGTTTTTCTCACATGATTGCGGTAGCAACTAATGTTGTCGGGCTGTGCCAAGTCAACACCCGAATTATTACTGATCTGAATTTAGGATCGTACAATATTACAGGTCTTCAAGATTACAGACTTTTGGAATATTTTGTGTAATCTTTCATCCAGGGTTCAGGCCTGAGTGTTGTAGGTGTTGTCGAAATGTGTTTGGTGTAAGGCCTGAGACCGACATAATTAGGGAGACACTTGTAACTTTTTTTTGTTTCCAGAGTCATTTCATTTATCTGGGAAGGTCAGCGTATTTAGATATCTTCCCAGCGTAGGTGTTTTGGATATTCATATCATTGGGAAAAGCAATATCTATCACATAGGTAACTCTGTCTGCCTTTGACTGAAAAACTATATTTGGCCTATTTGCTGGGATAGTCTTATCTCTATGTCTTTCAACGTCCCAGTACAGTTTTTATAGATTGTTTGTTGTAGGTAGTGCTTGGTGTTATGACTTTGAGTGCAGAGTTATGTCTAGCTGTGTATTCGCTTCCAGCGAGAGCTTTGCATGCGCTTGTTATGTATTATTGTATTGTATTGTATTATTGTTTCTTTTTGTTGGTGACACTTCCTGCAATCATCGTCAGTTATGGATGGATCTTTAATTATGTATCTAATGTGTCTTCTCGCCGGAGTCACTTGGTTCTGGATAGTAAGCATAAAACCCTCAGATTGTTGAAATGGTCCACCATCCTGCAATCTATCATTATTATTTTGATTGCATGTGATTGTGGCCACGGTGGATCAGTATTATTATTATCTTCTGTACGCTCGGCGACTTCTCGCCGGAGTCACTTGGTTCTGGATAGTAAGCATAAAACCCTCAGATTGTTGAAATGGTCCACCATCCTGCAATCTATCATTATTATTTTGATTGCATGTGATTGTGGCCACGGTGGATCAGTATTATTATTATCTTCTGTACGCTCGGCCACCAGACCGAACATCCATACCGAATTTTGGATCTGACGGTTACCTATAGAGCCTATAGTTTATAGGAGCTTTGGTTTGAGCCTCCAGATTGTATAAACTGTAATACGTAACTTCGTTTTTAGGCGTTTTAAGGGTTCCTGATCATTTGCTGCTTTTTTTTTGGGTGGGGGGTGTATTTGGGATGGTTGGAAGGTGGGGGGTTGTAAAACTGAAAAATTTGTTGTATTCATAATGGGCTGTCTAATGACCTGTGAATGAAAGACCTAGCGGCATAATACACTTTTTTAGGTCTATCCGGACACTGCCTTGCTTATAATAGAAACCCAGGGACTTAGAATTTGTGATGTATATATACGAGTGTTGTCTTAGATCGTTCTATATTGCATAACGCAAAAATTATCAAACTGATTTTAATGAAATTTTGACACAGTATTACTGCCACAGCGGGGATGGAAAACGCGCATGTTTTGAAAAAATCTTGTCAGTGGCGGCGCAGCAATGAGAAAAAAACTAAAAATATAAAAATAGCTCAAACTTAGTTTTTAGGCGTTTTAGGGGTTCCTGATCATTTATTACTTTTTTTTGGGTGGTGGTGAAATTGGGGTGGTTAGGGGGTGGGGGGTTGTAAGACTCAAAAATTTATTCCATTCATAATAGGCTGTCCATTGACCTGTGAAAGAACGACCTAGCAGCATAATAGACGTTTGTTAGGTCCATCCGAACATTGCCTTGGCTATTACAGAAATCAAGGGGCTTAGTATTGTATGATGTATACATACGAATATTGCTTTACATCGTTTTGAATTTAGTAACATGGAAATTATGGAATTGATTTTAATGAAATTTAGACACAGTATTATCACTGCGGCAAGGATGAAAAGCGCGTATGGTTTTCAAAAATCGTGTCAGTGGCGGCGCAGCAATAATAAAAAAATTAAAAATATAAAAATAGCTCAAACCTGGTTTTTAAGCAATTTGGGGGTTCCTGATTGTTTCGTTTCGTCAAGTTAAAGTTGAATTGTGTCATTTTAGTTCCTACGGAGAGACTTAGGAAACTATTTACTAGTTTTTGTATTGGATGTTTTTTTGACGACAGGCGGGCGATGATTTGGTTGCAACTGTTATGTGTGGGAAGTATTGAGTCAATCAACTTTACTCCATTTTTTGAAAATATCGTCATCCTACTGTTTCCATGTGAGTCTATTGCCAACAACCCTCAGGTATTTAACAATTTAACCATTGAGTTAAAATCAGTGCTATGCCCAGCTATTTTTATAAAATATAAATAGGCAATCAATTGCTAAACAAACTAGATATTATTACTTCGATACGCTGTGTAAAACTTTTACGATACGACCGTTTAAAGCAGTAACCCGCCTCTTTCTACCCTAAACCGCTATTGACTGCACTTAAGCTGCGTGTGTTCTAGAGCATCGTGTAAAAGCTCTTTAACCCCTGATGCAATGAAACTTTTGATTCTAGTCAGCAAAACTTCGCAAGAAACGACAGTCCCCATTGAAACGTCGGAAGAATAACAGTAAAATATACAGCGTATTGTTAGGAAAGTATTAAAGTTCTGGCGAGAATGCTTGAAAAACACATAAAAACCTATCACGGTCTACTCGGGCACTAATCGATACATTGTAATGAAATAGGGGTGAAATATGTAGACACAAGATAGGGTGGATGAAATAAAAAATAGAGGAGAGAGGTAATGAAATTATGGTAGGACTCGAGCAAAGGATTAGATGTTTTGTGCTTATGAAAGTGTTTTACAAGGATATATCATTATCTTTTTTGGAAAGTAAACTGTCACTATTTTACGTACCCATTGATAAAATAAATGTGAAGCAAATGCATGCGATAAAATTTTGTGTTCGGTTGGGTGAAATCCTAACTGAAATTTTTAGAGCTAATGCAATTATTCATGCATATTTAGAGTACCGGAAGGTCACCTAATCCCCAGTTTTTAAATAACGTGATACTGGTTAAGTATGACAAAAGTTCACAGTCTCCGAGGTAATGCAAGGCGCGCTGCGCGTTGTGGAAACGTGGTGTAATGAGGTAGATCTGTCAGTGAACGCTGAGAAGACTGAGCTCGTTATGTTCACTAGGAGAAGGAAGATGGAAGGCCTCGTGAGGCCTACCTTTTTCAGAACGACACTTGAATTGTGTCAGTCAGTAAAGTATCTAGGAGTCATAGTAGATTATAAGCTGACTTGGAGGCAGCATGTGGATTATAAGGTAAGCAATGCTCGAAACTCATTATTGGCCTGCAGAAGAGTTATCGGTAGTAGTTGGGGCTTGAGCCCAAAAGTGGTGCACTGGCTCTACACTACAATAGTCAGATCGTCTTTAATATATGGCTCCATAGTGTGGTGGACCTGTATAAAGGCGGAGGCAATAAGAGCCAAACTTAATAAGGTTCAACGTTTAGCATGTCTCAGTATAATCAGTGCAGTGCGCACAACACCTTTGAGTGCCATTGAAACACTATTGAATCTTCCTCCTTTGGATCTGGTAATTCAAGGGGAAGCTAGAAAAACTGGGTTTCGTCTCTGGAGTCAGGGTAGCTGGACTTTTATGAATCCAGGCAAAGGACATTCGACGATTTTAGCAGAGTTGCATGAGGATAGTCCTATGTTGTTGGCGAGGAGCAATATGGTTTCTCCTACGCATCGCTACAATCGCAATTATGGTGGTGTTTCCATCAAGGGAAGAGTGGGAGTCTAGGAAAAGACAGCTCATCGAAGGAGGAGGACAGGTCTGGTACACAGACGGTTCACTCGCTAGAGAGGGCTCGGGAGTCTACGCACCCCATACAAGACTTTCACTCCCTATTGGGGGGCAGGCTGAGGTCTCTGCGATACTTGCTTATGTAAATCGTATTCAGGAAATTGACGGGTCTGGGAGGCGGATTACTATCTGCTCTGATAGTCAGGCAGCCATCAAAGCACTGTTGTGGGCCCGGAACCAGCCTTAGGACTATCTGCAAACTTGATTAGGAAAACAACTGGAGAGTGGATCCAGAATCAACAATCTCTGAGATGGAACAACATCTCTGGTCATCTCCGTCATGCTCGAGAACTATTAGCAGGGCCTGCAGAGAGAATAGGACGATTTTGTTTCTCTCTGGATAGGAGTAACCTGAGATTGCTAGTAAGCCTATTAACGGGTCACAACATCTTCAGGCGTCACGTGCTCGTGATGAGGGTGGTCAACGACACAACGTGCACGTGGTGTGGTGAAGAGGAAGAATCCTCGGCACACATCTTGTGTCGCTGTGAAACCCTGGGTTATCACAGGCAGACCATGCTGGGCTCAAGAACCTTGGAACCAATAGAGATAAAACGGATAGGACCTAAGAATGTACTTCCCTTTGCCAAAAGGGCAGGTCTTAGGAACTAGCGGGGATAGAGGTGCAAAAGGGCCCATCGTGTGACCTATGCACCAGCCACATTCCGTGCCGGATAGCCTCTGGTCCTTATTCATTCATTTATGACAAAAGTTTGTTTTAACATGACAACCCTGAGTTGATGTCTCAAAGTATGCTGATCAACTCATTTCCAGTACTCTCCTTTCTACAAATGTGTTATATTATTCAATAAACTTCCATCTAGTAAAAGATCACTGTTTTTATTCTAAACTAATAATGATCATTGGATCCCTAGGTGGTTTGAGGGATAAGCTGCTCTCAGCACTGCGCAAAATGCCGGTGCGCAGTGCGGCAGCGCACATCTTAGCCGCCAGAATGCAGAAGGCAGTCATTTACGGGTCCCTTCGTCTACTTACAAAGTTATTTTATGATTTCTCCACCTTGATGAAGATAAGGTGTCGTGTTATTTGATTATAAGGTTTAAATTTGTTAACTTGTGATAGATATGTAAGATAAGCTATTTAAATAAAAATAATCTATTGAGTCAAAATAAAAGCATAAGATACTATCCTCCTTTCTTATATGAATATATGTAATCATAACTAGTCACCCTGTAGGTCTAGTCACTGTCTGGCATGAAAAGGGTAGAATGATTAATAAGGATAAGAGTATAAAGGAAGATAGTTATCCCAACAGTTGGATTAATATACTGTTTCATTTTCTCGTATATTTATGATGGGTTTTATGATTTTACTCACCATTTAACTCTGGAGGCGGTTTATTGTTAACAATTTGCTGATCGTTCAGCTCCTTCCAAGGGCTTATCACGTCCCTTGAGTTCATTCCTGTCAAAAAATCAACAGATATATTGCCATTGTCTTGCCTAACACGTAGTATTGCACAGTTACTCTTAATGCGAGTTTTCGAACTCTTACGACTCATAAAGTATGGGTATACACGTTTTAGAGTATGATGATATTCCCCTTAGAAAGTCGATATCATACAAGGTGGAGTTCGAAAATACATATATCTAAAAAAATTATTTATACCACCCCTGATGGTTCCCGAATTTTAAAGCAGTTTAATTTTTGGATTTCTTTCAGAGGGGGAGGCTAAGAACAGTCCTTTGTGATATGTTGATTTGGCTCTATTATACAGGGTGTTATCAAAGTTGAGACCTTGGTTTTTAGGTTAGGTTGGGAGTGGTTGAAAGTGACTCTGTTGTGCTTATTGTGGCTCACACCTGTTTCACGTTCACCGTACAAATGCACACCTCTTCCATTCCTATTCCATTCGATGATCTTGGTTTTTAGAAAGCACTGTGCTTGAATTATCAGATGTAATGGAAGGTGATTTTTTTCCTTGAACAATAAAATCAAGCAAGTAAAACACGTTATTTTTGGTGCCTTTTTTATGAATTTTCAATTTGCAGAATCTATCTAGATATGTTTAAAAAAATGCTATGCGTCAAAAGTAAAAATTCTTGAGCAAATGAACTACTGACAAATCGGTACCTGCTTATTTTTGTCAAGCCTTATGGTCAATTACAGTGTTTATAGAAAATGAAGGACTCTATAAAGAAATTGCAGTTCTTGGAAATCATATTGAAATGAGCCAAATACCCAAAAAATTAGTTATCTTCACGAGATCTTCAACAATTTAATATAGTATGATACGGACAGTGCGCTAACTGTAAATACAGAAAGAAATTGCCCATTATTGTACGCTTTCCAAAAATGAAAAGCACTTTTTTAATAGTAGCTGAGATATTTTTTTGTACGAACCTCACCTTGTATGATATTGAGAAGATAAGGAAGTAAGGTTATAATATTTTTAATATCAACTGAATAATCTCAAATTTCCAGTCCTTAGAAGTAGTTTTTGATTACTGTAGATATAATCTAATGAGTCATTTTGTTATGTCTTGTATTGAACAATCCTCGTATATAATATAACGACCTTGAAATCTTGAGAGTGAAAAATATTGATCGTGATATGGAATAATATTGTTCTAGCTATAATATTTTGCTTGGCTTACACATATGGTAAATTTATAAATTAGTGATTTTATTTTTTTTAAATTGGCGATTTATTTTGAAAATTACTTTAAGCCTATCGGTAACATATGATCATGCCATTTCAAAAAATTATTATTGTCTACTATACATTATGACCATCTGAATGAAAATTTTAGCCTCATATGGCACATATGCAGGGTGTCCCACGACGATTAAGACAAGTAATATATCGGAACTGGGCATTAGTAGCAAATTATAATTTTGGGGGTGTAAATTAGGGCAAATATAGTACCTTACTTTGTTATTGAGTCACCCAATGAGGTATTTTTTTGGTCACGTGACGTCCGATTCAAGATTTCTAATGGGACACCCTGTATATTTGTGACCTTTTGTGTTCCTCCCGATAAAAAAATTCCAACAAACTAGCACACTTGGGGTCTAAAGTTATTTATTCAAGAGCTGCAGGTACTTAAAGGATGGTACCACTACCACTGATTATAACATGTACCCCTATAAAGTTAAATTACTTTGGTAGTGTTTCATAACGGTAGTGGTACAGTCCTTTAAGTACCTATAACTCTTGAAATAACCACTTTAGACCCCAAGTGTGCTAGTTTGTTGGAATTGTTTTATCGGGAGGAACACAAAAAGTCACAAATATACATTAACAATTTTAAATCGGACGTCACGTGACCAAAAACAAATACCTCATTGGGTGACTCAATAATAAGAAGAGAAGAATAATATTTGCCCTAATTTACACCCCCAAAATTATAATTCGCTACTACTGCCCAGTTCCGATATATTGCTTGTCTTAACCGTCGTGGGACACCCTGTATTTAAAATAAGATATTTTTGCAACTGTAAAATGTAGTTATTGACGCAGTAAATGATTATTTATAATTTAAAGTAAGTCAATTATTGTCTTGACAACAATTAATTCTGTCGAACATTTTTTGTGCAGCTATCAGTTCTAATGAATACTAATGAATTCAGAAATACTGATTTTTGACATCTGACTGGCTGTGGACTGTATTCCGTCAAAAAAGGTTGAGTCTTTTCGTATGAATTGTGCATGCTTTCCAATCGATTTTAATTATACTATAACCAATGGGGGAAATTCATCAACACTGGACCAGACGTCGGTACACGTGCGTTTAAAACTAGAGGTGTCATGATTCCAGCAAAATACCAGGAAAGGGACTTTTGGGATAGATGGAACGGAAGAGCACTGGCCAGGTAAGTGCCTATAGTTTTAACCGCACGTGAACCGGACAGTCCCGTGTGCAAGGCCACTCTATGGGCACTCACCTGAAGTTCAAATATACTATAGAGCAACTCCATGTAACATCAAAATCACTTCCTGCACTCCGCTTGGGAAGGGATTACTCTTATTGGTTATTGCATCTACTTACATTACCTTGTATTTTCATTTTAGAATGCTTATCTCATGTAAAACGCAATGAAACATCATATGTCAGACATAACGAATTCCATAGTCATAATACAAGAAAAGCTGCCAATTTCAAAATACAGAGTACCAGAATTATTAAATCAATAACAGGCATAAATTATTTTGCCTTGCACTTCTACAATGCTCTACCAAGCAGGGTGAAAGTATTGGAAATTAATACTTTTCGTGACAAGATCAGGGAATACTTCATTAAAAAAGCATTCTATGATCATGAGGAATACCTCCACAATGACTTCAGTCATTTTAATGTGTAACATATTTGCCAAAGTTAATTTGTACAATTTTTTAACTGTGTATCGTTTATTAACTTTTCAATGTGTTATTTTAGGTTAGACATGTCAATATTTTTATTTCAGTTTTAACTATGTGTATATTAGTTAATTACTCAATTTTGACTTGTGCGAACAAATTTTCTTTTGTACTAGCACCAATAAATGACTACTACTACTACTACTATTCAAATACAGGGTTATTCACGTTACTCGACACGGAGCATTATGGCTAAAGTATTTGATAAAAAAGAAAACAATAACTTCGGACGGATAGAGACCCATAAAGGCTATACATTTTAAAAATATTTTAATGTTATACAGGGTGTCCCAAAAACACGAAATGTATCAAAGTTATGTTTTTTTAATGGAACACCCCGTATATTATTGCATATTCAGATTCCTTGGTGAATTGCAAGAAGTAATATTTTTGCAAGAACCAGTGTGACTTTATGTATCATATAGGGGACTTAAAGCTAACCATTTAGGTGTAAATCACCATTTTCGGTATGAGTAGAAATCAGGAAAAAATTGAATACGCAGAGATTATAAAATTTGGAAGGCTGTGACTTTGCCGTATTACTAAGCATAAAATGCGCCAGCCTTGATGAGACTGTGAAATTTAAATTACGTTTATGCTTGGAGAAATCGGTCGATTAATTAAGGAAACTTCGATCAGCGATAACTTGATTTTTTCAAATGGGAATGCCTAATTTTTTTATACGGTTAAACGTAGAATTTGATAGCCTTTCTAATGATACAAAGTTGTAAATATCAATCTCTGGAAGTTTTCATTTAATTTTAAATTCTTAAACAAATCGGCGTTTTTCAATTTTCCTACCTATAAGCAACGTAGCAGGCCATGAAATATAACAAAAACATGTTAATTCAGATGGAAGAAAACAAGTAGCTTCGAAAAAAGATACAGACGAAATAGAATAAAGAGACAAGATGACAAAAATTCCTTACAACATCTCAACTCTCCCAGAAACAACTGCGATGACATCTCTAAGGTCAAAGAGAAGCTGGAGTATGGCAGTAATAGATATTTTTTACAGTCTACTGGCTGCGGCAATTTACTAGAGGTTAAAAATTTCCAAGACAATTAAAAACCCTGATATGAAACAAACACAACCAGCGACTGTTGCTCCAGCACGCAATTATCAATCATATGTAATGTTGTAAAAAGTAGTAATTTGCGTCGAAGTCGATACCTCTGACTGCAGCCCTTCTATTTCTCAATATCTATTAGCAATATTGCAAAAAAGGAATACTGACAAATCAGATTTAAATTTTCTCCCATTTAAGTTATGTTTTGTAATTTGAACAAATTTTAATTCATTCTACATTTTCTGCGATCTTGCTAATAGGTAGCGAAGAATTTTCAGAGCTCCAGTCAGAGGTACTTTTGACTTGAGTTTTGACAGAATTGCATACTTTTTCATAACATTAAATTTGAAATTTTATTATGAAAATAATAAACTGCCTATAACATTGTCTAGTAGTTTTCGTTTCATTTCAAAATGTTTAATGGTTTTGGGAAATTGCCAATCGCTAGTACATTGCAGTAGCTTTTAGGCCGTGAAAAAATCCATTTCTGCCATACTCCAGCTTCTCTTTTACCAAAGATATGTTACCGCCATTGTTTCTGGTTAAACTTTGTTTGTTGTGAGTAATTTTTATAATCTTGTCCCTTTAGTCTAGTTCGTGTGTATTTTTCTGCTAAGTTTGTTGTTTTCTTCTACCTGAACAGGTTTTTGTTTATATTTTGTATTCTGCTAGGTTGCTTTTAGGTTGTGAAAATCGAAAAACACCGATTTGGTTGAAATTTTGGGATTAAATAGAAACTATCAGAGATTGATATTCACAACCTTATATCATTAGAAATGTTATCAAATTCTACACTTAACCGTACAAAAAAATTATGCATTCCCATTTGAAAGTTATCACTGATCGAAGTTTCCTTAATTAATCGACCGATTTTTCCAAGCATAAACGTAACTTAAATTTGACAGTCTCATCAAAGCTGACGCATTTTATGCTTAGTAATACAGCAAAGTCACAGCCTTCCAAATTTCATAATCTCTGCGATATTCAATTTTTTCCTGATATCTACTTATACCGAAAATAGTGATTTACACCTAAACGGTTGGCTTGAAGTCCCATGTATGATACATAAAGTCACACTAGAATTCACCAAGGAATCTGAATATGCAATAATCCACGTAGTGTTCCATTTAAAAAAAACAACACCCTGTATAACATGAAAATATTTTTTAAATGTAGCCTTTATGGGTCTCTATCCATCCAAAATTATTTTCTTTTTTATCAAATACTTTAGCCATAATACTCCGTGTCGAATAACGTGAATAACCCTGTATAATGTCAAGATCTGTAAAGTTGTCGAAGAAAAATATTTAAAAAACTGTGTCAACCTGTTTGGCTCGGTATTGGTTTCTCGTCCAACTATCTACAGGTAGAAGAGCCTTGTGACCAGCGAATTCGAATAGGTTAGAAAAAGCAACGCCCATGCTCTAACAGGCATAAATGTGTTCCTAAGACCCCGTTGTTATGGTTTACTGTATTCACAAGCACGATGTTATTTTTTACAGAAATCCGCAGGATTTAAATCTTGTGGAATCGTTTAAAGTGGTCTTTTAATACTTATGCACTGTTGAAATCCAAAACTATAACAATAAACGCGAAACGATCAACCAAAACAAAGTTGCTATTTATATTATGCCACTAATAAGGCTATTATTTTTAAGGTTCTTTACCTGCTAGCTCTCCGCGGGTATACAAAGCGGTACACCGGTCAGTGTGCCACCATTATAGAGCTGTCGCTTTAAGATTGTGGGGACAAACAAAAGCCTTGTTTACTTCTTCTAACCTATTCCAATTCGTTGCGTATGACTGATACAATCGTGCCATAGTAGTAACAAACTGTTAACATTTCGTTAACCCTGTACCTCGAATTCGAAGTTATTCGGGAAGGAAAAGCATAAGTGCAAAATATTACGAATAAACGGAGTTGCCCTATAGCTACATATTTGTATATTTCTATTTAACCCTTAACCTCGGACGCGTCGTCTGTCAGACGAGGCGATACAAATACTGCCATAA